>JAECWM010000110.1:0-94110 GCA_018150695.1 Drosophila oshimai
TGAACGTCCAAAAAGTAAGGCATTTTCCCTTTTCCAAATATGTTATAACACATTTATTACTAATCCTTTGAACTACAATTTTTTTTTTTTTTTAACTCGATTGGCGTCTTTATGTGGCCGGTGCACCAGGTCGCGCGGGCGTCCTCGCGCGGAAGTCGGAAAACGGCGGGGGAAAATACTCCTTCCCATGTGATCCCGGAACATAAATGGAACAAAATCCTGATTAGTAATGAAATTTGGGTTAGAAATACGAGTTCCGATTTTTTTTTAAATTAATTTTTTCAAAAGTTGTGGACTTAGAAAAAAAAATCACTTTTTTCACCCTAAAAATGCTTACAAAATCGTGGATTAAAAGTCCATTTTTGACAAAATCGAAAATGTGGCCACGTATTTCTAAGCAGAATTTAATTCTGAACAAGAAAACCTAGGCGATATCCAAATTTGATGCTAACTGGTTAGAGTTTTTTCCCCCGCCAGTTTGAAAAACCCCGTTTCGAGATAAACGCGTTTAAAGATGTGCATGTACGTGTACATGTACGGTACATGTTTTAGGAAATCGCTTCGTAAAGCGGTAAGGAATATTCTGGCGGACTTGGTGTCTTTTCTAAATTAAAGTACATATATGTACATATCAAGGAACATTTTAAGCCCAAAAAAAAAAATGAATTTTTTTGAAAAATCAAAGTGTACTCCCCCCTTAATCGATTTCATAAATTATTAAAATATGTGTTTGGAATAATTTCAATATTATAATGTTCTAAGTCATTTCTTGTTGCATGGACTCTCGTCAGTTTCTAACTATAATAAGTTATTATCTTTATTGTCCTCAAATTTGTAATTCTTTGTGCCTACCACTCGATGTGAGCAGGGGCATATCGGTAAAAATTTCCCTAATGTGGTTTGGTGTTAGAATTTTAATAGTAAATATAATATTAGAATGTTACAAGCAGTTCATTGCTTTAATACAACTATAAACAATATTATATTTTTAATTTGCTACATTAGGTAGTGTAAAACTTTTGTTAATGTTTCGTAAAGCTGTAGGCAACGAAATTGTGGCTAGAATTTCAAAAAATTTTTGCAATATTTTACGAAGTTTTAACTTTAAAAATATCCCTTAAAAAAACGTACAATTCGTTTGAAATGTTGGCATAAAAAAGCTTAACGTATTCTTAACCAGATTCCATTGTAGTGTTATTAAACTTCTTTAAAAAAAAAAGTATTTTTGGCCAAAATGTGGAATTTTTAACCCACATTGCAATGTACATATTTGGACAAATTTGGAGTGCGATGTCGACTCATCAAACATAATCGAAATGCCAAAGTCTCAGAAAAAAGACCGAAAGACTGGAAGTGTTTCAAAAACAGTTTTGAAAGGGGTAAGGTCCGGCGCTACTATTTCCTTGAACACAGCTGTATATTCTTGATCAGCGTTACCAAACGAGTCCATGTCCGTCTGTTTGTTTCAGTTAGCTTCTTTTGCTCAGTGTAAAACCTTTGAACATAAAACTTTACGATAGCTGTCATACAAATGTTCAACTAATTTTCTTTTTTAGTAAACTTTTTTCGCCCAGTGTAAGACGTGTCAACTTTAAACTTTCCCAATCGCCTCTATTTTTGTCGAAGTAAGTCTAGTTTAAAAGTCTTGACGATAGGATGACTATATTCTATAGCTGTTTACGGCTAACGTTTTTCGCTTAGTGTAAACTTTATCAACCTTCAAATTTCAAAGATGTGGCTTATCGCTTTGGCTTGACAAAAACGGACTATTGTGGACTCCATCTGCAAGGGCTTATTAACTTCAGCTTTCCTTCTCGTTTAATAATATATCCCAGCGCTGCAATCGTAAGCTTGTTGTTGTTGCGCTTGTTAAATGAACAAAAGATTCATAAGTTTATTTCAATCTTATACTTTAAAGTAAATAATTTTCAAAAACATGAAAGCTACAGAGCTGTATGAATTTCTTGTTTTTTTTTATTATTTTTTTTTTTATTAATATTTTATATATTTTTTGAAAGTTTTTTATTTCACTGCCTGCATTAAGTGTCTGGTCAGAAAGGGGGCTCTCAAAATTCCTGTGCAACGTTTTCAGCAGCAACCAAATAATTCAAAACTTATAGCCAGTCAATCACTAAGGCATCATAAATGTCCACTGCCCGGCACATTCATTGTGTCTGGCTAATGTGAGTCCAGGAGCGGTGGGATGGTACATAGGTGGATATTTCTAGTGCGGCTGCGGGGTAAATAAAAGGGGGACCGCAACAAGGGACCGTATTACCCGCAATGGTCGTTTTTGACAGCTGGACGATGTCGCTTATAAATATAAAGTACGCCGTGCTCTGACTGTGTCGTTAATGCATTGCCGACTGATTGATTTGACACACACTCTAGAGTCCCGCCCCGCAACGAGGGAACCAAGTAAATGTTCAACAAATATTCCTGCGGTAGACAGCAACTCCCGACTGAAGTGTTGGTCACTTCACTCGAAAAAACTGTACTGAACTTGTCAACAGTGGATAAAGGTTAACTGTTTATGTAAAGAAAGTAGAGGTTTACGCCGATGGCATCAGCTTCGGCGGCGGCGTAGAGTTCTAAATTACCCAGCGGCGGCGGCGTAGCCGTTAAAAAGAACCAGCGGCGGCGGCGGCTACGCCGCCATTGAAATTGTCGGCGGCTGGCGGCGTAAGCATTTAGTAAACAGATTTTTTTTGTATACCTACCTTTTATTAATAAGTAAAATATATTTTCTTCGCGAAATAACACATTAAATTAAAATTAAAACCGCCGCGCCGGTATTTACGTGACTCGGCTGCGGCGCTTCAAAAAAGGATAAAATCGGCGGCGGCGTGGCTCGGCGGCGTATATGTCTAAAAGAAAGAAACGAAAAAAATGTTTTTTTGAATTCCACAAGAAAAACAAAAAGGATGCTAGAGTCGGGTTTCCTAACTATCCCAGTCCCCTTACTCAGTTAACTAAAAACTTCAGTTATTGTTTTGTACTCAAAAAAATTTTCTATTTTTAAAAACCGCTAACTATTGGCTGGTAGACAAAGCACGCCATCAGCTGCTTGTTTTCGGTAAACTCATTTACATAAACAAACATAGTATGTAGACTCAATAGGCGGTAACGCGAAATGTTTTTTAACTTATTTCTTATTTTTTCGAGCCTTTAGTGGTTAGGTTGTAGGAGTCAAGTTTTTTTCCCCAGTCTGCTTACATGTCATAGTGTTTCGCAGTGCTGTTAAGCGCATTAATTTCACAACCCTTTGTTTAAGCCTAGTACTCAGATCGACGAAATGAGTTCGAGATCAGTGAGAGAGAGCGAGAGGCCAATAACATCGAAACACTTTTCGAGGGTGCTGTTCGACAGGCGGTACTCAGATGATAGAAATAAAATACTAGAAACTTAGTTTGGTTTGAAACTTAGTTGCCAACTAACTCTTTCAGTATTTCGAGAGCGAAAGGGAGAGCAAATAGAACTATTTAATAAAAAGGTCGTTCTCCGTTGTTGCCCTCTCACTCTCTCTCTTAAAGAGGGCTTAGCAAAATTTCAAAAGATGGCGCGAAATTCGACTGAACAACGAAATGTATTCAAATTATTATTTGTTTTATTATTTACATAAAAATCGAAAATGTGCGCTTACATATGTAACATATTTCTTTAAAATTCGTTTAAAATCGGCAGTTTAATTCAGTTCTTGAAACAAAAAGCCTTGATATCCTGCACCCGGTGCTTGATCACCAGCTTGGGAAACAGCCGTTTACCCTGAAATTTCTTCATAGTGTGAACCGTGTCGCCCGGCTTGAGATCCACCGTAGAGGTAAGTTCTCACTTATAAGTTTACTTTTGCAGGACTCTAGTGGGTGAGCATGGCGTAGGAGGCTGTTAGCCCAACATTGGTGCAGCTCGCAGGTGAGCCCGCCAATCGAGTGCTCCTTGGCGACCGTGCAGAAGACAAGCGTTGTGGTCGGCAGGGAACAAAAGTCCCATTTGTTATCCGGCAGTTGGACAAGGAGCCCATCTCCGTGTAGTCCACTCGCCTTGCGATGATGTGCCCCATTCGTTCCTTGTTTAGGGTAACTGCATGCTCCTTCGGCCTCTTTTCCTTGCGAGCTTCAGCCTCGGCTTAAGTTGAGAAGGTTTCATCCTTGCATTATAATTTTTCTAACTTATTTCAAATTTTGTTGTCAACAAATCGAATACAGCATATACAGCCCGCCAACGCAAATCAGTGTGACCGCAGTACTTGATCAAAAAAATTACCGATGAACTTCTTAAAAACGGTCATACTCCGAGAAAAAGAAAAAGAATGGCCTCTTTTCGACATCGAAACTGTTCGTCGATCTGAGTACTAGGCTTTTAGCTAGGATCCAATCCTGGCAAATACAATACTTTTCTGGTATTCTAGTAATTTTTAATCCCTCCGTGGATTTTTACATACTACGTCCACACTGGCCTGATCAGCGTTGTTCCAGCCAGCCAAGAAATTTGTAATTTGGGAACAAATTATTTATATAATGAAGTTCTTTTTAATAAATAACAATTGTTCTACATTTTTGGAGTGCCCATCGTCGGTCCGAAATTATCTGTGCTGCATTACTTAAGGTTCTTTTCCAGGATGCTGGGACGCCAAAATATTACTTTGCAATGGCCTTAAGGGGATATATAGACCTAGAAGCCCGAAAAAAGTAAAATTTCGGATCGGGCGTTTTTCGATCTAAAAGTATACACATTAAAGATTAATTCACTATTGTTTTTATTGAATAATATGTACAATGTAGCGAGATATGCTGGATTCTTCCGAGCGTCAAAAAAAAATAGAAATTCGGTAGACAATGCCGCTCCTTCGAAAATCATCTGAAACAAAAAAAACCAAAACGATTATTAAGTTAGATACTAGAATCTAGTCCTTGTCATAGGTGTTTTTGAAAATATTGGTTTTTGACAAAATAGCGGACGTTTAAAAATGACATTGCGATTTTCGACTAAAAACTACAGTGGCTCGCAGCTTATTTCAACCAGTGCCCAAGAAAAAATGTAAAACGCCGTTTCTGCCAAACTAAGGCAGATATTGTAATTATTTAAACGCAGATTTATAGCTTTGTGTTTTAACTTATATATCATGAATTTTCACATTTTTAGGTATTTTATTTATATTTATTTTGATTTGAAAACTAAAATGAGAACGTAAATCAATGTCACAGCTTATTTCAACCACGAACTTTGGGTACCATTATTTCGTGAAAAGTGATTCCTAAATAAGTTTTTCTTCTTCTATCCTGTTGATTTAATTGTTAGCTAATTTATTTAAGTTTTAATGATTTTGGATTACACTGGAAAAAAAGTTTTGAACGATTTACAAAAGTCACTTCTCTTTCGATGAGTAAAGTTCGGAAATTTGCCTTTTACACGATTCAAAAATTACAAAATGTAGCGGAATATTGCTGAAATGGTTAATCTAAGCCCCAGTGGCAACGAATCCATAATCAATCGCCCCGTTAAAGATAATCGGAGGACGGAAAATGGCCAAATTGTTCCGAAACAAAATTATTTCTGAGCTGGAGGAGGGACTAAGTGTCCGCAAAATAAGGGTTAACTCGGAGATATCGATTCCAAAACTGACTTATTTTGTTGGTAACGATATGGGCTACAAACGTTCCATAGAAACCGTCAGCCGAATACGGCGGGATCATAGCTTCTTAGCCCATCTAACTCGAAAGAAGATCGTTATCAACCAGACAAAATGCACTGCAGGTAAACATTTTCCAAAAAAGGACATAATAAGGATAAAATCCTTTTGAAATGTGATGATTTTCGACTACAAGTCCAAACTCAACATATTGATGCAAAGTGTTGGGTAAAATTAGCTAATTTTTTAAATCTTTGGTCTGTGGTGCATTTTGTCTGGTTGATAACGATCTTCTTTCGAGTTAGATGGGCTAAGAAGCTATGATCCCGCCGTATTCGGCTGACGGTTTCTATGGAACGTTTGTAGCCCATATCGTTACCAACAAAATAAGTCAGTTTTGGAATCGATATCTCCGAGTTAACCCTTATTTTGCGGACACTTAGTCCCTCCTCCAGCTCAGAAATAATTTTGTTTCGGAACAATTTGGCCATTTTCCGTCCTCCGATTATCTTTAACGGGGCGATTGATTATGGATTCGTTGCCACTGGGGCTTAGATTAACCATTTCAGCAATATTCCGCTACATTTTGTAATTTTTGAATCGTGTAAAAGGCAAATTTCCGAACTTTAATCATCGAAAGAGAAGTGACTTTTGTAAATCGTTCAAAACTTTTTTTTTCCAGTGTAATCCAAAATCATTAAAACTTAAATAAATTAGCTAACAATTAAATCAACAGGATAGAAGAAGAAAAACTTATTTAGGAATCACTTTTCACGAAATAATGGTACCCAAAGTTCGTGGTTGAAATAAGCTGTGACATTGATTTACGTTCTCATTTTAGTTTTCAAATCAAAATAAATATAAATAAAATACCTAAAAATGTGAAAATTCATGATATATAAGTTAAAACACAAAGCTATAAATCTGCGTTTAAATAATTACAATATCTGCCTTAGTTTGGCAGAAACGGCGTTTTACATTTTTTCTTGGGCACTGGTTGAAATAAGCTGCGAGCCACTGTAGCCATTGTTTTGCCTATTAAAAAAAAACTAAGCATCGGAAAAAAAAAATCCTATGACAAAGACTAGATAATTATGTATAGAACAAGCACAAAATTTCATTGCAATCGGTTTGCTAGTTTTCGAGATATTTTGGCTACCGATTTCAAAAACGCTGTTTCGAGAAAAAAGCGTTTGAATGTTTGGTAATACGGTACGGCACGCACGAACGTGACTCACTCTTCGGTCTATAACTTCGTTATTTTTTGAGATATCGAGTTGAAACTTTCACAACACGTTTTTGATCCCTTGAGCTTCAAAAAAAAAAAAAGCAAAAACAGAAAAATCGAATCGAATCGAATTTTTTCGTCAATGCTAGGTGAATATATCCCCTTAAACCATGGTAGAATTGAAGGATATGATAGAAAAAGTATGGTTCGAGGATATCACTGAGGAATATTTAAGCGCTTTGTACAATTCGGTGCTCAAAAGGGTAAAATGTTAAAGCAAATATTTAAAGCAAGAAAGGGTACTATATAGTACTAATTTAAATTTAAAAAAAATCGATTCGAAAAAAATCGATCGGAAATTGATGTTGATGTTGATGGAGCAGCCATTAAAAAAACAGCAAAAAAACTTAAAACTCCATCATTGCTCAGTATGGACCAAAATGAGTACAAGCAAACAATTGCATACTTGGTATCGGTCAAATCAATACCATTCCGCCTTTTTGACGACTTAAATTTTCAAAAAATTTTGCAGCCGTGGAAAGAAGCATTCAACGTTTCCTTTAATTCAAAAAATGTGGTGAGCCACTTGGCTTTAACTGCGGAAAAGGTATGTATTGCAAAAGGTAAAAAGCCATATGATTTGCCTAAAAATGGACACGGCGAGCCGTAACGGAAGAAGCATAATGGGTCTCAACATCCAGTCATATGACTTGCCTAAAAATGGACACGGCGAGCCGTAACGGAAGAAGCGTAATGGGTCTCAACATCCAGTATATGGAAGATTTCGAAATAAAAATGTACACCATTGGTGTGACACACAAGACACGCAAGACACACAGCTAAAAATTTAAAGATGAAAATCCTAGAGTGTCTAGGTAAGTTCAATATTCAGATGGAACAAATATAGACAATGACTACGGACAACTGCGCGAATGTAGTTAAAACTGACACGCTTCTGCAAGAGATGCAAGATGCGGATATGACTTCTGATGATGAACGGGATGATTTCGATCGAATTGATTACACTTTAAAAACATAATTAAGTGTGGTTCATTGCGGTGCTCATACCCTTCAACTGGCATCTTGGGAAGTTATGAAAACCGTTGAAAAAGACCTGGAAATGTTTTTGCCACTTTATTAAAAAACTTCGATCACAGTGCCGCCCTCAAGAAGGGACTCTTCCTGTTCTAGACAACACTACCCGCTGTAGCTCAACTTATAATATGTTGCAATGGTTGCAATTATTTAAAACTAAAACTGACATACTTTTACCTTGCTGCAACATAGACTGGATGTTTGTTGAAGAGTTTTGCAAATCATTTCACCACATATCGGAATGCACCACAATTCTTCAAGCCGAAGACATGGTCATGGACGACTTTTACCGAGAGTGGCTTATTAAAAGTGGCTGGCAGATACAAGCTCGCAAAGAAACTACATGTAGCCATGATAGCGAGAAAAGAGGTTTTGTTCAATAACGACGCTTTTTTGGCTGCAATATACATATGTTGATCCGCGATTCAATTTTAAGGGCTCTTCTTTTTTAGGCGCAGATAAAAAAAAAACGGCAATGGTGAATGTATTTTTTTACTGTCAGAAAAAGCTTATTTCAATGTATGATTGCAATGCAAGAAACCATGACTCAAATCCAATTGATGAAAAACCGAGCACTTTGGTAAAAAATCGATTCAGTATCCTTAGAAACGACATTACATTATATGGACCAACAAATTTAAACTCAATTCAAACCCAGCTTTTACACATGCAATATCGGGACAGACTGGGCATCGACAAGGATGTGGTTCAATACTGGAAGGTGTATTCTATGTTTTCTATTTCATACTGTAAATAAAAATTTGACATGTTTTTAACAGTATTTACGGAGCCCGATTGATTGCATAAACCCAGATATACATATAAAACGCAGGCCGACAAAATTTTGTTGACTAAATGATGGTAGCCGGTTCTTATAGGATTTTCGCCGTAGAATCCGATTCTGACCTTGAAAATATCCGATTGGCTCTTGGCTACATAACCAAAACATTCCGATACCCTTCAGTAAAAAACTTCAAGAGGATTCAAATATTAACGACCAAATACCTATGAAAATTGAGTATATTCCACACTCTAGTAGTGAAAGTGAAGAAGAGAAAAGGATATATACTCAACAATTTTCTCAAGCTGAGTTTAATGACTTAGTGCGAGATCTTTATCTGTCAAAAGAATCAGCTGAACTTTTGGCGTCTCGATTAAAAGAAAAACATTGTCTTTTGCCAGAAGTAAGAATAGCAACACTTAGGAAAAGAGAGCACGATATTCTTCCGTATTTCAGCGAAAGTGAAAACCTCGTTTATTGCAATGATGTCCCTGAACTTCTTTTAAAAATGGGTTTAATAGAATATAAACCTGACTCTTTTCGACTTTTCATTGACAGTTGTAAAAGAAGCTTTAAATGTGTTTTGTTACACAATGGAAATTCCTATGGGCCTTTCCCAATTGCTCACTCAACAAAACTTAAAGAAGAGTACGAAAACGTTAGGATGGTTTTAGAGAAAATTCGTTACAAAGAACACCAGTGGCAAAATTTGCGTCGATTTGAAAATGGTTAATTTCTTGCTTGGTCAGCAGAGTGGGTACACTAAGTATCCTTGCTTTATTTGTTTGTGGGATAGTAGAGCAAAACATCAGCATTGGACAGAAAAGACATTGCCATTGCGAGAAAACCTAACTACCGGTAAAGCAAATATCATAAATAAACCTTTGGTCAACTGGGATAAAATCATTCCTCCTCCGCTGCATTGTAAATTGGGTTACATGAAACAATATGTCAAGGCCTTGGATAAAAAAGGCAAATGCTTCGAATACATTTGTAAATCGTTTCCTCAGATTACTATGGAGAAATTAAAAGCAGGCATTTTTGATGGCCCTCAGATTCGACAGCTGGTTAAGGATCCAAATTTCACCGGTAGCATGGACGACATTGAAGAAACTGCTTGGTTAAGCTTTGTTGCAGTCATGCAGGGTTTTTTAGGAAACTTCAAAGCAGAGAACTATAAAGAACTTGTTGAAAACATGTTAGAACATTTTCAAAAGCTTGGTGCGAATATGAGTATAAAAGTCGAGTATCTGCACTCTCACTTGGAAAAATTTCCGGAAAACCTTGGTGACTTCAGCGAGGAGCAAGGGGAACGATTTCACCAGGATTTAAAAACCATGGAACAGCGATATCAAGGAAGGTGGGACAGACATATGATGGCCGACTACTGCTGGAATTTGATTCGTGATTGCCCCAAAGCACATAAAAAAAGTCATTAAGTCGACAGTTTTTGCAAAGTTAATCGTCATTCTCCCCTACACATAAACTGTTCGCAGTTGCTTAAATTATCATGTATCCACTTTTTTGATATTGGATATTAAAGAGTAATGTCTAAGCTTTCTTTTAATCCTATATAGGCCATTTTCTTTCATCGCTTTTTCCATTTATAGCTGTTCAAAAAGTTTAAAAAAAAACAGTTTTTGGCACCTTTAACCTCGTGTTGCTCGAAAACTAGAGCCAATCGAGTATTTTCAAGGTCAGAATCGGATTCTACGGCGAAAATCCTATAAGAATCGGCTACCATCATTTAGTCAACATGAAGTTGTCGAAATTTTGTCGGCCTGTGTAATCGACATACACGGGGGTGCCACAGAAACCGTTCCACCCAAATTCCAACCGAATGTCCAACCCCTTCTCTATGTAAATTAAAACCTACCTCGGGTGGAACGGTTTCTGTAGCACCCCCGACAATAACGTAATTCGAATACGAAAATTTGTAGAATTACTTTGATTTGACGTTAAGTGACGTAATTCCTATAAGAACCGCCTTAAATACTTTATGAAGAATTATTTAACGTAATCGCAGTATAAGTGCCTACCTACATTTTCAATAAGAGTAAACTCAAATTAGTATTTAAGAATCGAAGACTAAATACATAATGTAAGCCACAGCCATTGGTGCAAAAGGTGCAGGCTTAAACGTGCAAAAATATGTTAGTATAGACAGTTCTAAGCACAACTGCATACTTACAACTCACATCTGTTCCCAAAAATTTGTTGTTGTGAACGAGCTTTAAAAATAAAAAAAAAAAATAGACTATACCAAAATCAAGGTGGATCTACATACTAGGGATGTCGAAAATATATGAAAATATAAATATTTCGTTATTTTTTGGGAAAAATTAATATTTTTATGGTGATTTTTTTTGAATAAATATCAGGTATCATCAATTTTTTTTCAGATTTTGTTGATATTTTTAAGCCATTTGTGATCGAAACATAAAAACAAGTGGCAATAGCTCAAATCTGGTATCACATTTAAAAAACAAACACCAAGACGCATATATTAAGTGCTTAAAAAAAGTAAGTAAAAAGAGCGCATATGCATATGTATGCATGTGTGTAGTACAGCATAGCATTCAGAATGCAAGAATGTATGTACATATGCCGCTGTTTCCAGCGCATTTTATGACCCCCTTTTTTGCATTAATTAATTTATTTATTAATTAATATAAACTAAAAATTATAATTTAAGATCGTATGTGGGCTTATGTTAAGGGTTTATTGCTAATGCAGCTTAAAATTAAAAAAAAATAATAAGAAAAATAAATATCAAAAATATTTGATATATCGATATTTTTTGTATGATATATCAAGTTTTGATTTTTGTTTTCAATAAAAAATATCATCGATACGATATTTTTAAATATTTCGACATCCCTACTACATACATATGTAGAAGCGCCTGATTTCTACCTTTTCAGACTTTCACTACCATTCTGCGAACACTACTGTAATTTATAGCATTTTTTTTGTAAATCCTTAAAAAGTTACTCGTTACAAGCTACGCACAAAATTGTCAAAATTTCAGGGAATTTAAGGTCCAATTAGGGATGTCGAAAATATATCAAAATATCAATATATCGATATTTTTTGCGAAAAAAATAAATATTTTTATGGTTATATTTTTTTGAATAAATAATAGGTATCATCGATTTTTTTTGCACATTTTTTTGATATTTTTAAGCTGTCACACTTTTCGTCAGGACAAGAATAAATACATATGTGAAACATGAGCGTCGCGAAAAAATTTTTTTCGCAAGTGGTAATGATCGAAACATAAAAACAAGTGGCAATAGCTGAAATCTGCTATCACATTTAAAAAACAAACACCAAGACGCCTATATTAACTTAATATTATTAATATTATATTAATATTAATATTATTAAGTGCTTAAACAAAGTAAGTAAAAAGAGCGCAAATGCATATGTATGTATGTGTGTAGTACAGCATAGCATTCACAGTGCAAGAAAACGCGGTCATAAAATGCGCGGGAGATAGCGGCATATGTACATAGTCGGGGGTGCCACAGAAACCGTTCCGCCCAAAGTAGGTTGGAATTAACATAGAGAAGGGGTTGGACATTCGGTTGGAATTGGGGTGGAACGGTTTCTGTGGCACCCCCGAGTATGTACATATGCCGCTGTTTCCCGCGCATTTTATGACCGCCTTTTTTGGATTAATTAATTTATTAATTAATTAATATAAACTAAACATTAAAATTTAAGATCGTATGTGGGTTAAGGTTTAGGGTTTATTGCTAATGCAGCTTAAAATTAAAAAAAGTAATAATAAAAAAAATATCAAAATTATCTGATAAATCGATATTTTTTTTATGATATATCAAAAATTATTTTGATTATTTTTTCAATAAAAAATGTCATCGATACGATGTTTTTAAATATTTCGACATCCCTAGGTCCAATGCTTTTTTAAACTGGATAATGGCCGTACCTTTGAAGGGGGTATGCTATTCGGCTTGTGAATACAGGCCTTTTGATTTTAAATCAAAAAATCCAAACACGCTTAAAATCGTGTTTACCAAAAAACAACTAAGCTTTTACTAATGGATATGGATAAATGCATTTAAAAGGCATTCTCAGCTTTATTTTAAGAAATCATATCCTTCTTTTGATTCCGCAGCTAAGAAAAATGCATGCAAAAACAACCCTAATACTTTTTGCTACATACATACATATGTAGATAATTTATTGTCAAAAAATTTAGATCCACTATTACCGCATTTGTAATAAATGTATATCTAGCATATTTCAAGTTAAAAATCAATTAAAACAAAACATGGGCGCCCAACATATTTTTCAAAACTTGTAAGGAGCATTAAAGGCAAAGAGCGTTAGGAAAAAGAAAGCAGATGAGGCTTGGCTTTGCGGCCTGGATTGCCTTAACCCAACCTGGATTAATAAACCCACCTGCAATAACGATAAACCCACCTGCAATGACGATATAGATTTTAGTGCGACAGCCCAAGTTCACTATCTTCACAATCATATACATAGATCAATTTCCGCATAACCTAGGCGCCTACAGTGAAGAGCAAGCGATTTCAACAAGACTTCAACAATATGGAAGAAAGGTATCAGGGAAAATGGTACGAACACATGAGGGCCGATTACTGCTGGAGCATTTCCCGTTCAAAGCTGCGCAATTTTAATTAACGGTCTTCAAGAAAAAGAAAATTTCTCCAACGATAATTAAATGTTGTTTAATGATTGAGGAAGCCTAGGGCGTATGTAACCAAAAAAAAAGCTTCTTACCCGTACAACTTGGTGAAACCAGAGTAATCCTGGCATACTAAGCCCTAAGTTGCCTCACAGTTGCCTCTTCGATGACAACCCACGCAAAAGTTTTAAGGACTTAAGGGTGCAATGCACCCAGTTCTCTTCCCTGGTGAGAGTGCGAATATCCCAGTTAGCACCACCCTGTTAGCACCACACACGAGCATTTCTGTAGCTGCTGCCTACTGTCCCCCAAGGCACAACTCCAGGGACGAGGACTTTGACATGCCCCTAGACAGTCCGGGCTCTTGTTAGTGATCGGTGGAGATTTCAATGCCAAGCACAACTGGTGGCGATCCAGAGCCAACAACCAAAAAGGCCGGTGCTGCGGAGACCTGAAATACTGGCCGCCACCTACGCTGACGACACTGCCTCCCTGGCTGTAGCGGCCTCTCCTGCAGAAGCCTCCCACATTAGGCAGGAGCAACTCCACCTGCTCAACACTTGGCAAGGAAAGTGGAACATCGCTGTGAACGGAGATAAGTCCAATGCTACCACCTTCTCCACCCGACGGGGCATCTGCCCTCCGGTGTGCCTAAACGACGTCTCGATTCCAGAGGTGGATACGCCAAGCTACCTGGGCTTCACCCTCGATAGGAGGCTGACATGGAGACCACACCTTTTTAAGAAGCGTCGCCAGGCTCAGTCCCGAGCCAAGTTACTCCACTGGTTGATCGGTAGAAAGTCCAAGCTGCCGGGACCATCGAAGCTGCTTGTTTACAAGGCGATAATCAGGCCAAACTAAACGCATGGGATCTAATGTGGGGGCACAGCCAATAGGTCCAACATCAATTGCATACATACGTTTGAAATCCATCCATGAGGATCTCATCTTCCCGTGGGTGCAAGAAGAAATACGGTCAACCTACTAGACAACAGCGCGCGGGCCAGGAAGCTGCTAGGCAGCTCAACTGGGAATGATGTCTCAAACGAACAAATTATAGTACCTGTATGCAAGTATTACATGTTATTGTATAAAGGTGTACAGCACTGCACTGCCAACTGGAGCCAGCGAACTTGCCTGGCGGGCTTCAGTGACTACCAGTGATGCCAACTCAAAATTTCAAAATTACGTAGGCTGGCTCCAAAATCTACGTGTTTTTCCGTAGCACAATTTTGCTGAAATACGTAGATCTACGTACTTTTTTTTTTAATTTAAAAACAATAAAAAATGAATAAAACAATCAATTTTTTAATTAACTCTCTTTTGTACTTCATTGTTATTAATTTCTGTTGACGTTTTAAAAAGAAAATTATATTTTTCAAATTGATTATACACATTAATGTACAAGTTTTACAAAAATGTATACATGTTTTCTAAGTTTTCCTTTAACCCACTTTTTGTGTGAAGTAAACCTTTTAAAGTGTCCGTTTCTAACTTATTTCTATTATTAGTTTTAATTAAATTTATTTCGGAAAATAGTCGCTTAATATAAGCACTGTGGCAAAATAAGCAAATTTTGAGTAAACTCAATCAAGATCGGAAACATCTGGGTTGAATTTCGCTTTTTAACATTTGAAATATAACGCCAAAAATCGTCTGGCGGTACCGCTTCCTCCTCTTTAAAAGGAAAACTCATGTTTCGAAGAAGTCGCCATTCGCGGTCTAGCTCCGTCATATTTTGTGAACACAATCCTGTAAATTATAAGAACTAATAAAATAATAAAAAATTCTGTTAATCAGACAATAAAAAACGTACCTGGAAACATTTGCCCCAAATGTGCATGGGAAGGTAGCTTTGCTCTCAAACTATTGTTGAGTATTGTCGCTGGGTTTAAAAAGTTTAAACTTTTCATTTTCTGCAGCTCCTCATCCTCAAAGGAAAACCGCTTTTATAGTTGCCTTAAACTTTTAATATAAAATTGAAGACACGAGTTTTGAAGCTGGATGATTTCATCTCGGTCCAGATTATGTTCTTTTTCTATCAACAAAGCCGCAAAGTTGCGTCCGAAATATGTACATATTTTTTAAGGGCAAGTGGTTCTCATCGTTAGCGAAATCATCGATCGTTGTACATATCGCATACCGCTTACATATCGATAGCTACGCACATACCATATTATATATTATATTATATTATATTATATTATATATGCCTACTCTCAAAGCGTCACAACATGACTCCGCGTACGTAACATTAACCATAGATGTCAATTTTTCAAAAAGTACGTAGTTTTAGTCTCGTTACACGTAGATCTCCTTTAAAATACGGAGATCTACGTAAAAAGACGGAGTGTTGGCATCACTGGTGACTACGGCCAAGACCACGTTTCGAGCTAGATGAAGAAGTTATCGTTTAAAACAAATAAATAAAGTATTTAAATATTATCCTGATTTTTCATTTATTCTTTTGTTTTTTTTTTTCTAGGTTTAAACAAATGTTGCACAACACAATGAGAGTTGGAAAATACTCGGGCGCCATTAAACTTGCGCACGTTCTTTCTGCAATTTCCGCATAAATATTTGGTAAGGGGTAACCTCTAATTGTTATTTTGCAAATTCATTTGTTACCAAGAGTTATTTAATTTTCAGACCCTTAACGCCTTTTTAACTTCAAATACCTACGCCCCTTTGTTAAAAGTAAAACCTACTGCTTGAAAGTTAATGTTTCTGGTTTCTAGCTCCTAAAATATTGGCAATTTTGTACCTTGCTTAGCAGGGCCGCAGAGAGAAAATCAGGGCCCGGGGGTATCCATGTTCAACGTTGCAAACGTTGATGTAACTGCTGCGAACGTCGAACATTTTCCAAATGTTCACGAAGAACTGGATCGTAGTGGCTGATTAAGGGGTTACGCCACCCTGAACGCGTGAAAATGGGACAGTTATTCAGAAATTTTTTTTGACCTTACTATTGTAGATAAGACTTTTTCACTTTTATTTCTAGTTAACACATATAATGAACTTTATAAATATTCAAAATTTATTATTTTAAAATAAAAAATGGCGGGGATATGAGCAGTGGCGTTCACCAGATTTTCCAGAGCACTCCTTGATGGTGGGCATGATTCAGCTGCCAATTTTTATCTGAATCAAGTGAACAAAATTTTTTCTTAAAAAGTGATATATTTTTAGCAGAGTCACGTAGCCGTTTTGGGAAAAAAAATTTTTTAGGCAAATGAGAAAACTTCAAAAATTGATTTAATTTTTTGGGCGAAAATTATCGTCTAAAAATTTGCATAAAAAATTTTCTAATTATTCAATCGAAAAATCCTACGTGACTCTGTGGAGAATCTATATAAGAAGATGTGTTTTAATTTTCAAGTCAATCGATTGAACAGTTTTTGAGTTATCATGCCCACCGTCTCGAAAAATGTGGTTTTGAGAAAAACGCAAAAGAAGACACACAGCGCCTGCCGACGCTCTCCTGCCGCGCTGACTGCTAGTGAACATAACTTTCCTAATAAGTAAGATATTGTCTTCGGAGACGGCTTGAAATACTCGGAAATATATAGGCAATTAAACTAAGAAATAAAAAAAAAATCGATTTTTCAAAAATTTCAGGGTGGCGTAACCCCTTAATTCCAGAACCCCTAAGAAATTTCCGTTATTTCGCTCTCCAACAAGATTATTTTTGCCTCTGAAAGCTAACCCTCTCTCGCCCAAAAATAGAATTGTATCCAGGATACGAATCAAAATTTCTATCCATTTTTCATTCACAATTTGTTTATTCACGGCCAAAATAATAGTGAACTCCTTGTCAATTCGCAACTCAAACTCACGCCATTTTACGTAACACTGAATATGGTCCTTATTTTTCTCATGCATTGGTAACCGCTCATGCAATTTTTTCCATGCTTTATTTTTTGAATATCATTCTGCCGTAAAGAGGTGTGATCAATATTGTGTGTTATTATTTAGTAAACGGCATGGTAAGCAGAAAAAAACATTTTTACTTGTACTACAGATCAACCAATCACGTGGTACCGTCGATCCATTTGGCATAATCCTTTGTAGAAGTGATACAGAAAGCAGTTCGTTTAATTTATCCCGTGGAAAAGTTCAAGGCATTTTTTGACATCCTTGCCGAATAATGTCGTGAACTACACTAGGTTGCTGAAATTCCACTTCAAGGCTTCCAATACCAAAAAAATTAAGACGGATAGTCTGCACTTGTACTTTGGCTGGTTCTGCTGTTTTATTTTGGTTCGGTGTATGGGCAGTGTCATCACGGGTCATATCTTTGGAAGGAGCAATGCAGTCTAAAAAAATTACTGGACAAGTATCAGAAGTATCCGGAAGCTGATGATGCTATGATGGTCCAGGAATGTCTTCACTCGTACTTTGGGGTACATCTTTCTTGAAACAAAAATCTAAAGTTGCAAGAGTTTTTTGTGATGCTTGTGCTTTTGAGATGTTCTGTGCTCGCTCCGCTCGCTCTTTTTAAACGCTTTATATAAGTTTCACTTGTGGCTGGCTGGCTATCTGGCTGCGTAACACTTCTTGGTTTGCATGCAGGCCTGTCAACTTGTTTTTTTTACCGATAATTTATCGATATCTATAAAAGAGCGCGCTCTTTTAAACAGGAAAGCGTTTCTTTTAGTTTTTAAAACTATTAAAATTATTTCTTCTGACTTCCGGATTTATGTTGGTACATTTTGCAGCCCATCCGATCGCGGTTAAAGTTCAAAAGAAAGTGTGTTGGACTTGTTCTTTCCTCGTTGCAGGCGACTTTGTCGCGTTTCAAAACAGCAAAGCGATCTCCTTAACTAAAATACTCAGAATCCGTTTCCAGTTGCAGCTGTGTATTGAGCGACAACAAAAAAAAGCGAATAAAAAAAAAATAACTCAGACTTTTCTGCAACAATATGTAATGGTAATTTATAAGGATTGATTCTATGCAAACAGTCAAAATCACGGGCCCCTGTAAAAACTCCGGGCCTGAGGGAAATCCACCCATAACCAATTGGTTTCCTATTTCATTGATATCGTCTCTAATGTCAGTTTTGTGACACTTTTGTTCCCTCTTAAAGCCTAGTACTCAGATCGACGAAATGAGTTCGAAATCAGTGAGAGAGAGCGAGAGGCCAATAACATAGAAACACTTTTCGGGGGAGCTGTACGACAGGCGGTACTCAGATGATAGAAAAAATATACTAGAAACTTAGTTTGGCAACTAATCGCGTTGCCAACTAACTCTTAAGTATTTCGAGAACGAAAGGCAGAGCAGATAGAACTATTTAATAAAAAGGTCGTTCTACGTTGCTGCCCTCTTACTCTCTCTAGCCTAGTACTCAGATCGACGAACAGTTTCGATGTCGAAAAGAGGCCATTCTTTTTCTTTTTCTCGGAGTATGACCTTCTTTTAGAAAATTCATCGGCAATTTCTTAGAGCAAGTACTGCGGTCACACAGATTTCCGTTGGCGGGCTGTATATGCTGTATTCGGTTTGTTGACAACCAAATTCTAAATAAATTGTAAAAATTATAATGCAACGATGACACCTTCTCAACTTAAGCCGAGGCTGAAGCTCGCAAGGAGGAGGAGGCATGGAAGCAGCATGCAGTTACCCTCAACAAGGAACGAATGGGGCACATCATCGCAAGGCGAGTGGACTACACGGAGGTGGACTTCTTGTCCAACTGCCGGATAACAAACGGGACTTTTGTTCCCTGCCGACCACAACGCTTGTCTTCTGCTTGTCTCGGTCGCCGAGTAGCACTCGATTGGCGGGCTCACCTGCGAGCTGCACCAATGATGGGCTAACTGCAAAAGTGAACTCATCCCTACGGTGGATCTCAAGCCGGGCGACTCTGTTTACAATAAGAAGAAATTTCAGGCTAAACGGCTGTTTCCCAAGTTAGTGATCAAGCACCAGGTGCAGGAAATCACGGATTTTTGTTTCAAGGACTAAATTAAACTGCCGTTTTAAATGAATTTAAAAGAAATATTTTACGAATATAAGCGCACATTTGCGTTTTTTATGTAAATAATAAAACAAATAATAATTTGAAATCTTTTGAAATTTTGCTAAACCCTCTTATGAGAGAGAGAGTGAGAGGGCAACAACGTAGAACGACCTTTTTATTAAATAGTTCTATCTGCTCTGCCTTTCGTTCTCGAAATACTGAAAGTTTGTTGGCAACGCGATTAGTTGCCAAACTAAGTTTCTAGTATATTTTTTCTATCATCTGAGTACCGCCTGTCGAACAGCTCCCTCGAAAAGTGTTTCGATGTTATTGGCCTCTCGCTCTCTCTCACTGATCTCGAACTCATTTCGTCGATCTGAGTACTAGGCTTCTCTCATAAGTGGGTTTAGAAAAATTTCAAAAGATGGCGCGAAATTCAACTAAACAACGAAACGTATGCAAATTATTATTTGTTTTATTATTTACATAAAAAACGCAAATATATTCGTAAAATATTTCTTTAAAATTCATTAAAACGGCGGTTTAATTCAGTCCTTGAAACAGAAATCCTTGATTTCCTGCACCTGAGGCTTGATCACCAGCTTGGGAAACAGCCGTTTAGCCTGAAATTTCTTCATAGTGTGAACCGAGTCGCCCGGCTTGAGATCCACCGTAGGTGGATAAGTTATAAGTTCACTTTTGCAGGACTCTAGTGGGTGAGCATGGCGTAGGAGGCTGTTAGCCCATAATTGGTGCAGCTCGCAGGCGAGCCCGCCAATCGAGTGCTCCTCGGCGACCGTGCAGAAGACAAGCGTTGTGGTCGGCAGGGAACAAAAGTCCCATTTGTTATCCGGCAGTTGGACAAGGAGTCCATCTCCGTGTAGTCCACTCGCCTTGCGATGATGTGCCCCATTCGTTCCTTGTTTAGGGTAACTGCACGCTCCTTCGGCCTCTTTTCGTTGCGCGCTTCAGCCTCGGCTTAAGTTGAGAAGGTTTCATCCTTGCATTATAATTTTCCTAACTTATTTCAAATTTTGTTGTCAACAAACCGAAAACAGCATATACAGCCCGCGAACGCTAATCAGTGTGACCGCAGTACTTGATCAAAGAAATTGCCGATGAATTTTCTAAAAAAAGGTCATACTCGGAGAAAAGGAAAAAAGAATGGCCTCTTTTCGACATCGAAACTGTTCGTCGATCTGAGTACTAGGCTTGACCTCGGAGTATTCATCGGCAATTTCTTTGAGCAAGTACTGCGGTCACACAGATTTCCGTTCGCGGGCTGCATATGCTGTGTTCGATTTATTGACAACCAAATTTTAAATAAGTTATGAAAACTATGATGCAACGATGACACCTTTTCAACTTAAGCCGAGGCCGAAGGTCGCAACGAGAAGAGGCCAAGAATTCGAAGGAGCATGCAGTTACCCTCAACAAGGAACGATTGGGGCACATCATCGCAAGGCGAGTGGACTACACGGAGATGGACTCCTTGTCCAACTGCCGGATAACAAATGGGACTTTTGTTCCCTGCCGACCACAACGCTTGTCTTCTGCACGGTCGCCGAGGAGCACTCGATTGGCGGGCTCGCCTGCGAGCTGCACCAATTATGGGCTAACAGCCTCCTACGCCTTGCTCACCCACTAGAGTCCTGCAAAAGTGAACTTATAAGTAAGAACTTATAGGTTCACACCATGACGAAATTTCAGGCTAAACATCTGTTTTTCAAGCTGGTGATCCAGGTGCAGGAAATCACGGATTTTTGTTTCAAGGACTGAATTAAACCGCCGTTGTAAATGAATTTAAAAGAAATATTTTACGAATGTAAGCGTATCTATTTTTATGTAAATAAAAAACAAATAATAATTTGAATACATTTCGTTGTTCAGTCGAATTTCGCGCCATCTTTTGAAATATTGCTAAGCCCTCTTTATAAGAGAGAGTGAGAGGGCAACAAAGTAGAACGACCTTTTTATTAAATAGTTCTATTTGCTCTCCCTTTCGCTCTCGAAATACTTAAGAGTTAGTTGGCAACGCGATTAGTTGCCAAACTAAGTTTCTAGTATTTTATTTCTATCATCTGAGTACCGCCTGTCGAACAGCACCCTCGAAAAGTGTTTCGATGTTATTGGCCCTCTCTCTTTCTTTGAGCAAGTACTGCGGTCACACAGATTTCCGTTCGCGGGCTGCATATGCTGTGTTCGATTTATTGACAACCAAATTTTAAATAAGTTATGAAAACTATGATGCAACGATGACACCTTTTCAACTTAAGCCGAGGCCGAAGGTCGCAACGAGAAGAGGCCAAGAATTCGAAGGAGCATGCAATTACCCTCAACAAGGAACGATTGGGGCACATCATCGCAAGGCGAGTGGACTACACGGAGATGGACTCCTTGTCCAACTGCCGGATAACAAATGGGACTTTTGTTCCCTGCCGACCACAACGCTTGTCTTCTGCACGGTCGCCGAGGAGCACTCGATTGGCGGGCTCGCCTGCGAGCTGCACCAATTATGGGCTAACAGCCTCCTACGCCTTGCTCACCCACTAGAGTCCTGCAAAAGTGAACTTATAAGTAAGAACTTATAGGTTCACACCATGACGAAATTTCAGGCTAAACATCTGTTTTTCAAGCTGGTGATCCAGGTGCAGGAAATCACGGATTTTTGTTTCAAGGACTGAATTAAACCGCCGTTGTAAATGAATTTAAAAGAAATATTTTACGAATGTAAGCGTATCTATTTTTATGTAAATAAAAAAACAAATAATAATTTGAATACATTTCGTTGTTCAGTCGAATTTCGCGCCATCTTTTGAAATATTGCTAAGCCCTCTTTATAAGAGAGAGTGAGAGGGCAACAAAGTAGAACGACCTTTTTATTAAATAGTTCTATTTGCTCTCCCTTTCGCTCTCGAAATACTTAAGAGTTAGTTGGCAACGCGATTAGTTGCCAAACTAAGTTTCTAGTATTTTATTTCTATCATCTGAGTACCGCCTGTCCATGGTGAAACTATACAAGGTGGTCTCGTCAGCTCTGCCGAGGACCTTATTTTTCAGCACTCTCTCTCTCCGCTCTCAGAGAGACAAGCGCTAGAAAGAGATGGAAATAGTATTTCTACAAGCAAGTACAAGCAAGAAGAAGACAACGAAAAAAAAAAGCGCTACACAACCTCTTTCGACAACGTTTGACAAACGACTGGCACAAATAAGGTCCTCAAAAGAGGGCAGCTCTCGCGACGAGACCACCTTGTATAGTTTCACCATGCGCCTGTCGAACAGCACCCTCGAAAAGTGTTTCGATGTTATTGGCCTCTCGCTCTCTCTCACTGATCTCGAACTCATTTCGTCGATCTGAGTACTAGGATTCATACTCGGAGAAAAAGAAAAAGAATGGCCTCTTTTCGACATCGAAACTGTTCGTCGATCTGAGTTAGAGGTGGGCGCGGGCCTGTATTTTGAGGCCCGGGCCCGCACGAACACGAACTCTTTTTTAAGAGGCCCGGCCCGCACGAGCACGAAACTTATTAACACATATAAGGAAATTTAAAAGACATGCAATTTATAGGTATATATAAGTTCATATTTATTAAGGTATACATACATGAATAATGTTATGCATTTAATAAAAAAACAAATCATGTCATATTTTTTTTTTTTTAAATAACATTTTTATTTCACTCCTGCCATTTCCGTTTTGTATTAGCTTTACACATTCACTTTTTTTATTTACAGCGTCCTGAATGGTTTTTCGCGACATATTTTATATTTCAAATTAATCAATTTCACAATAGGACGCCAATTTTGAATAAGTGGTGTGCAAGCAAGTTAAATATGTATAAAAAAATCGATAGTAGTTATTCAATAAATAATTATCGATAAACAATTACAATGTGATAAATGGCGTTTCTAATTTGAGCATAACAAAAATATCGCGAACAAATCAAACTTGTTTTCGGGCCTATTTCGGGCTTTTACGGGCCGGACCTTTTTGTTAAGGCCCGGGCCCGCACGAAGCCCGCACGAATCTTAGTTTTAAGGCCCGGGCCCGCTCCGGGCCTGTGTAAGCCCGCGGGCCTCGAAAAAAAGCCTGGCCCGCGCCCAACTCTAATCTGAGTACTAGGCTTAACACAAACCCACGCCATGCCGGTAGAAAATGTTGACAGAGCGTGTTAAGGTGGTACAATACTCAATGAGTGTGTTCGTTACAAGGTTTATACATATGTACATATTTATGTAGTTAGACAGTGCACATGCCTTTATTTTTCAATTGCAATAAAAATGAGAGCGCCACAGATTTTAGCGGTTTGTGGGCGGTAAAAGGGGCGTGGCCCTGTTTTGGGTATTTTTGTGCAAATAATTGAGGCTGTAGCTCTTATGGTTCCCGAGATCTCAACGTTTGTTTGGACGGACGGACAGACAGACATAACTGTACTTAGTTAAACTTACTTAAACACTTTTAACAGTTTTTCGAAATTCCGCACCGTTTTCGATATTTTGAGCTTCAAAGTTCAAAAAATTTGATTTTAATGTTTTGGAGAAAAAATTCATACCTCTTGAACAACAAACCTCTATCAACAAAGTTTTCTTTGAGTGCAAGAGAATCATTTTGTCTTAAAAAAAATATATTAAAAAAAAATGTAATTTGTAATTTAACATAATTTTTAACAACAATTCTTTTAACAAATTGGTTTTCAAAAGTGTTCTAGGGCTGTTTTTGATTTGAAACTTTCGCACAATTTATATTTTGTATTATTTATAAACTTGCAAAAAAAAAGTTTGTACTTTTGCCTTGGACAGTCGGAATCGCATTTTTTGTCCCGCCGCGCACGCTTTTTACATACGAATGACCGCAACCGTGCGCTGCCGGCGTCTACCACGACGTTTGGGCTGCTGGCGACCAACTGTATGTAAAAATTGCAACTTTATAAATAATAGTTCGACGACAATTGTGCGAAAGTTTCAAAGCTAAAGCTGCCCTAAAACACTTTTGAAAACCAAATTGTTTAAACAATTGTTGTTAAAAATTATGTTAAATTACAAATTAAACAAGTTAATACTTACAAATAAATCTTTGACATAAAGAATATACTAGAACATATAATATGAATATTACAAAATCCTTTTTTTTGCTAAAATAACTAATAATTGCCATAGTAACTTTTTATCAAAAGTTTTGAATGTTTAAGATCCGATCGTCAATTTTTTCTACCTCGTCCAGGGATGTTTTTGTTTATTTCGAAGAGCCCGAAACAAAACTTATGCGGGTGTTAATATAAGCTGCAAATGAATTCTCTCGTAAATTTTCGTAATATAATTATCTTTTATGTATATTTATCATTGATTAAAGCAAGAATATTTTTTTGGAAGACAATGTCCGCCCTTCTTTGTTTTCATTTTATCAATAAACAGGTTGAACGAAATTTGGTCAAAAACCCAATTGAGAGCATTAAAGCGTTAGGATGTCGAAAATGAACACTTTTATTGCGGAAACTGAAATTTATGTTTATGGGAAAGTAAGTCTGGGTAAGTCAAACACCTACGGCGATTATTCTAATCATTTGCATTGAATTGGGTGGCCGGTTGGATGGCCTATGTCCCAAAGTTTTCCTTTACTGTGTGTGGGCTGGAGCCGGAAGAACATACCCTAGTAAAATGTTCGACAGTTCAATCTAAATCCTTTGGCTACTCACACACACAGTGCCTGAAAAGCTAAGCTGAAAACCCAATTCCCATTTGACCATTTTGTCTGGAAACAATAAAATGACCTCTCGCACACAGATTCTGATACACACGATACACTATCCACGAATGACAACAACATGCGAAATCCCATAAATGTTGCAAATGGAGCAACAGAGTGAAGTTGTCATGCAGAGGATGCGATGCCTCTGTTGCTGTGTCTGCCACACGACCAAAACAACAGCAGCCCGAAACTGAAAAAACGAGTGTCCTTTTTAGACTTTTTGGAACTTTTACGGGCCTGTAGAGAGAATAGTTGGAGTGAGGCAGAGGGCAGGATAGTCTCCTGCGACTGGGACGAAGGTTACACAACCTAACCGCATTAATGCCGGCACAGAGCAACTCAGTCCGAGTCCCATCCAAATGTGTAATTGTTGCCTGGAGGATTTGCAAAAAGATTTTCACTGTCATTCGGACTGTGTTTAGGGCTTCATTTACTGCTCCTACCCACTGTGTTGACTGCCATAAATGCTATATACTTTGCTTAAATGCAGAAAATTGAAATGTTGTTGGGATGCGTTGTTTTTCAAAACTGTTGCACAGTTGGTAAAGGTACTGTCCACATATAGAACATTCAGGTATTCTCAAACCATTTTTTGAAGAACCACAATTTAATGAAACTAAAAAAAAACAAGAAAGAACGCTAAAGTTGGGTTTTTTTTTGTACGGACGGACGGACAGACATTTTCAACGTTTACAGTATTTGCTTACTCTTGGAGTAATGCAAATAAAAATACTTTCAAGCTTTCAAGCGCATTAAATTTGTAACGTACTTGTGTACACAACTTCTTAAAACGGGCCAGGTTTTCAACATTTTTGGATACCTGTGAAGATATTTTCAATACAAACAACATTTTTTAAAGACATTTTTCTCAAGCATTAAAATACTGGTTTTGAGTATCGGAAATAATTAGCAAGTGCACCTTTCTGAATGAACATGGATGTTTGTTTTCGTCTAATTAAAGTAGCAGAAAACTGCTTGGTTTAACATATGGGCAAATCCCAGAATCAGTCCACCAGGCCCAAAAATTGTTAAGCTAATTTAAACGTATTTCTACCCGATTTTGACCCGACATAGTTTACTTAAAACATATAAAATAAACAACTGCAATCATCCTTTAATTTGATAAAATTTGAATAGAAAACAGTTTAAAATTATAAATAACACAGGTCGACAATATCTAGTATTTTTTTTTCTGAAAGGATTTTACCTGTAGGTTGCTTATTTCAAACTTAAAACTTTCAATCACGTACCAATTCTTGGAAAATCGTGGTCAAAGTACAGAAAACTAGACTTTTTATTTGCGATACTCGAAGAGTAAGCAAATACTGTAAACGCGCAAATGTCTGTCCGTCCGTCCGTCCGCACAAGCATCGAGATCTCGGGAACTATAAGAGCTAGAACCACCAAATTTTGCACACAGACTTCTATAATCAAGGCGCAGATCAAGTTTGTTTCAAAACCTGACCACGCCCTTTTTTACGCCCACAAACCGGAAAAAACTCTGTGGTGTCCACATTTATAATGCTAGAGAAAAGTGGCCCTTATAAATGTTGTTTGTATTGAAAATATCTTCCTAAATATCTAAAAATTTTGAAAACCCGGCCATTTTTAAGAAATTGTGTATGGGGCATTCCACGCAAAATCGGCCACCAAAATTTGTTTTTCCAAAAAACTTTTTTTTTTCGTTACAGCAGCCAAAAATATTAGATACGTATTTTTTCGTTTGAATGTATTACGCGGAGTTTTCGAAAAAAAATTTTTTGAAGTTTCACTAATTTAAAAAAGTTGACATTTTCAATCGCTTTTTACTCCAATATGGAATGAAGTTACAAAAATTTACCCCAAATATGAAATTTCCGCCTTTCTGAGCACTTTTGACAGAAATATACGAAAATTCAATTTTCGAATTTTTCGACCAAAAAAAGGACATTTTTGAAAAAAAATTGAAATTTTTCAAATTTGGACATTATTTTTATTTTATTTTTTTTATGAGTTGCCTAAACATTTTTCTAAACGCTGTCCAAATTTGAGGATGGACCTCTCAGTACTTTTCGAGTTATGAATTTTTAATCGCGGCTTTGTCTATCGACTCGTAGGATTTTTTCGATATTTTGATTTTTTGCAAAATGGTGATTGAAAAAAATTACAATTTTCACGAATAAAAACGTCACAAAATTGTTAATAAAAAAAAAGCAAGCAAAAAAAATCCTACGTGTGTCGATAGACATAGGTATTTTGAATATACTGTCAAAATTTCAGATCGATCGGTTAAGATTTGTTCGAGTTATGTTTCCGGCCAGCTCAAAAAAAGTGGTTTCGAGAAAAACGCGTTTAAACACAAATGGTTCCATGGGATATACCTGTGAGGCATCGCCGCAGATTTTTTTATTTTTAAAACCATAAAGAATTATTTAAGCGAAAAAAAAAATTTTCGATTTTTAAAAAATGTTACTCAGATGTCCCCCCTTAACTTTTGACAATTTTTGAATCTGTAGTAGCCCGACCTTTTCAAATTCTGGTTTGTGTCTTGGCTGTAAAAGTTACTAACTTTACATTACAACAAAATAACCTTTCTTTGTATACAATTTTTTTTTTGGAAACTTGGAAAAAACCGTCGGTGGTACAGAAACCGTCTCGAACCTGTTGTTCGGATTAACGATTCGGAAAAAAGACAGGGCTGACATCCTATTTTAATTTGGCACACTAGATGGCTTCTTACGATGCTTTTTATATGCTTTCCCCTAGAACTAAACAACAATTAGTCAACAATATTTAAAATTAATTGAATTCACTAACCTTTTCATACAAATTGTCTTCTTTTTCTTCGTCAAATCCCAAGCTGGTATTTTTTGCCACAAGCGGTCACACCCTATTGCAACGCACGCTTTGTTTTTTTAATTTCACAAGAAATACAACATATTTTCATTTGAAATTTTGACACGCTGTAGTTGTTGTTATAAACAATAGTATAGCTAGTTTTGATTATTCATAAAAACGTGCAAGTATGCTTATTTTATAAAACTGTCGTTTAAAACACGGGAGAAATCATAGAGTTTTCTGTGGCACCGACGGTCTTGTGTTGGGTTGGAACTTGGTAGGACTTTGGGAGGACCGGTGGCACCCCCAAAAAAGACTTACTTGAACTTTGAGACTGAAAATGAATCAAATGAAAATAAAACTTATAAATCTTAAGCCTAGTACTCAGATCGACGAAATGAGTTTGAAAGCAGTGAGAGAGAGTGAGAGGCCAATAACAAAGATAAACTTTTTGAGAGGCGGTACTCAGACGATTGAAAAAAATACTAGAAACTTAAATCGCGTTGCCAGCTAGCAGGTGTCAGCTCTTTCAGTATTTCGAGAACAAAAGGCAAAGAAAATATAAAATTTTAAGGGGAGGTTCTAGTCATAATAGACAAACAAAATTTTTTGTTTTATTGCTTTATGGTCTTAAAAATGTGTAGGCAAAAGGATATTTCTCTATCTAATTTATTTTACCAGTTATAGCCTATAGACGAGCGAGCACGTCGGCCGAAAAACAGGCGTTTTTCTCGAAACACCTTTCTTTTGGGCGCGGGGCGTGATTCCGCTTCAACGGCTACACCGATTTCGACGTTTGGCGGCTCTAATTAAAGCTTATTCAATTTAGGGGGCCTTAACGAAGCGTTTTTTGTAAAAACTGGTTTTTTCTAAAAAGGGTATCCATTTTTTTTAAAAATTGGAAAACAATAAGGCCCCTTAAATTTCACCCACCTTAAGATTTTTTTTGGTTTTTTCGTTTCCGATCACTTGGCAGTGCTGTAAAGTGCCCCGCGCACACTGTCCACCGCCGCGCACGACCGCCGTCAGTGAGGGCTGGAGCCGCCATTTTGTTTTATTTTTACTGGAAAAAATGTTGTATCTTTTTAAAATATAGACAAATAAATGCCACAAAAGTGTTTAAAAAAAAATACGTATGTACTCTTGTTCGTTCTACGTTATTGCCCTCTCACTCTCTCTCATAAGACGGTTTAATATTTCAAAAGATGGCGCGAAATTCGGCTGAACAACGAAATGTATGCAAATTATTATTTGTTTTATTATTTACATAAATAAAAATATAAAAATATATATGAATTTTTTCGAGAAAAAATAAAAGGAATGGCCTCTTTTTGACATCGAAATTATATGTCGATCTGAGTACTAGGCTTTAGCCTAGTACTCACATCGACGAACAGTTTCGATGTCGAAAAGAGGCCATTCTTTTTCCTTTTCTCCGAGTATGACCTTTTTTTAGAAAATTCATCGGCAATTTCTTTGATCAAGTACTGCGGTCACACTGATTTGCGTTCGCGGGCTGCATATGCTGTATTCGGTTTGTTGACAACAAAATTTGAAATAAGTTAGGAAAATTATAATGCAAGGATGAAACCTTCTCAACTAAAGCCGAGGCTGAAGCTCGCAAGGAAAAGAGGCCGAAGGAGCATGCAGTTACTCTAAACAAGGAACGAATGGGGCACATCATCGCAAGGCGAGTGGACTACACGGAGATGGACTCCTTGTCCAGCTGCCGGATAACAAATGGGACTTTTGTTCCCTGCCGACCACAACGCTTGTCTTCTGCACGGTCGCCAAGGAGCACTCGATCTTCGGGCTCACCTGCGAGCTGCACCAATGTTGGGCTAACAGCCTCCTACCCCATGCTACCCACTAGAGTCCTGCAAAAGTAAACTTATAAGTGCGAACATATTTCTACGGTGGATCTCAAGCCGGGCGACTCGGTTCACTTTATGAAGAAATTTCAGGCTTAACGGCTGTTTCCCAAGCTGGTGATCAAGCACCGGGTGCAGGATATCAAGGCTTTTTGTTTCAAGAACTGAATTAAACTGCAGATTTTAAACGAATTTTAAAGAAATATTTTACTTATGTAAGCGCACATTTTCGATTTTTATGTAAATAATAAAACAAATAATAATTTCTTTTAAAATTTTGCTAAGCCCTCTTTAAGAGAGAGAGTGAGAGGGCAACAACGGAGAACGACCTTTTTATTAAATAGTTCTATTTGCTCTCCCTTTCGTTCTCGAAATACTTAAGAGCAAGTTGGCAACGCGATTAGTTGCCAAAATAAGTTTCTAGTATTTAATTTCTATCATCTGAGTACCGCCTGTCGAACAGCACCCTCGAAAAGTGTTTCGATGTTATTGGCCTCTCGCTCTCTCTCACTGATTTCGAACTCATTTCGTCGATCTGAGTACTAGGCTTTTAGATCGACGAACAGTTTTGATGTCGAAAAGAGGCCATTCTTTTTCTTTTTCTCGGAGTATGACCGTCTTTTAGAAAATTCATCGGCAATTTCTTTGAGCAAGTACTGCGGTCACACAGATTTCCGTTGGCGGGCTGTATATGCTGTATTCGGTTTGTTGACAACCAAATATTAAATAAAGCCTAGTACTCAGATCGACGAACAGTTTCGATGTCGAAAAGAGGCCATTCTTTTTCCTTTTCTCCGAGTATGACCTTTTTTTAGAAAATTCATCGGCAATTTCTTTGATCAAGTACTGCGGTCACACTGATTAGCGTTCGCGGGCTGTATATGCTGTTTTCGGTTTGTTGACAACAAAATTTGAAATAAGTTAGGAAAATTATAATGCAAGGATGAAACCTTCTCAACTTAAGCCGAGGCTGAAGCGCGCAACGAAAAGAGGCCGAAGGAGCGTGCAGTTACCCTAAACAAGGAACGAATGGGGCACATCATCGCAAGGCGAGTGGACTACACGGAGATGGACTCCTTGTCCAACCGCCGGATAACAAACGGGACCTTTGTTCCCTGCCGACCATAATGTCTTCTGCACGGTCGCCGAGGAGCACTCGATTGGCGGGCTCACCTGCGAGCTGCACCAATGATGGGCTAACATCCTCCTACGCCATGCTCACCCACTAGAGTCCTGCAAAAGTGAACTCATCCCTACGGTGGATCTCAAGCCGGGCGAGTACCGCCTGTCGAACAGCTCCCTCGAAAAGTGTTTCTATGTTATTGGCCTCTCGCTCTCTCTCACTGATTTCGAACTCATTTCGTCGATCTGAGTACTAGGCTTAAATCTAGTTCACACTAGCAAATATCGAAAATTTCTACATTATACCAGAATTTATATTGAACCTAGCGCCTGGAAACTACGGTCACCGAAAAAGCAGGCCTTTTCCGCCGGCAATAAAAACCGGCACCCTTTGTCAGCCGCGATCACCGCAAACAAAAGTTTTTTTGTTTTTGGAAACAAGCTGGTGCAAATATTCCTCCAGCCATCGCAGCCAATCAGTGCGGAAATTGATCGTCTATTAACAACTGCCACCCTGTGCAGTTATTCAAACATCTAAAAAAAACTAGTGAAGTATTAACTGATTAATAACGTATTTTAAACCCATGTTCGACCACCAAAACAAATATCTAAAACATTGGAGACAGAAACCAGAATTTGAAATGTCGGGCTTCTACAGAAGGAAAAAAACAGTCAAAAGTTAACTTAGTAAAATGCATTTTAGTCAATGATCCAGTTGTCCCCAGCCGTCTTTTTATGTGCAAATTTGAAGTCGGATTATTCAAGTATTCATTTAAGCCGAATTCCAGGGAAGTTTTTATTTGGCCTTGAAATATACCAAAAATTGAAATTTTCGGTTCTTTGACCACGATTTTCTAAGAATTGGTACGTGATGAAAAGTTTTTAGCTTGTTGAAAGAACACTAATGTCGGGTTTTCTGATTTGCGATACTCATTACCATTTTTTAAAACACATGAAAAACGCTAGAGTTGCTAGCCCTTTTAAAAAAAAAAAACTTGCTTTTAAGGCAAACAATTTTTAACGCCCTTGTATACATAATTTCTTGAAACTGAACAGATTTTCAACATTTTTAAATATCTTTGTAGATATTTTCAATACATACATTTGTTAAGGCCACTTTTCTCTTACAATAAACATGTGGGCACCAAATAGTTTCGCGGTTTGTGGGCGTTAAAAGAGGGTTTTGAAACATACTTGATTTGCTTGTGGTATATAAAAAGTCTGTGTGGGTGCTCTAGCACTTACGGATTCCTAGATCTCTACGGAGGGACATACGGACGGACAGACAGACCTTTGCAACGTTCACAGTATTCTCTTTTACTCTACGAGTAACGAAATTAAAAAAATACAGGGGTGCTACGGCAAACTGGGGCGATTTTAAATTCAGCTTTTTGTCAAATCGCTGAAAAATTTCCTGGGTGCCACGGAACTTCGAGCGATTTTATATTTTTAGCTAACTCACAAACCATTTCGAACTGGACCCGAACTGGCACTAAATAGCTAACAAATTTTAAACAAATTAAACAAAATGCCTTGTACAAGACTTCTTGCACTAGATGAGCTGCGCAGGCAACAGGCGATAAAGGAAACCATAGAGCGAAGACGCTTAAGGGGGGACATCTGAGTAACTGAAAAAAAAAATCGGATTTTCTGAAATTTTTTTTGGCCAAATGAAAAGGCCAATCGAAAATTTGTAAAGTAGGTTTTATAATATAAGATGTGAAGTACAAAATAAAATTTTTTTGGAACAAATCAAAAACAAAATGGCGGCTGTGCAGCATTTTCTCAAAACCACTTTTTTTAGCTGGGCGGAAACCTAACTCGAACAAATCTTAACCGATCGATCTGAAATTTTGACAGTATATTCAAAATACCTATGTCTATCGACACACGTAGAATTTTTTCGATATTTTAATTTTTTGCAAAATGGTGAGTGATTGAAAAAAAAATTACAATTTTCACGAAAAAAACGTCACAAAATTGTTAATAAAAAAAAAAGTAAGCAAAATATCGAAAATATCGATAGACATAGGTATTTTGAATATACTGTCAAAATTTCAGATCGATCGGTTAAGATTTGTTCGAGTTAGGTTTCCGCCCAGCTAAAAAAAAGTGGTTTCGAGAAAAACGCGTTTAAACACAAAAGGTTCCATGGGATATACCTGTGAGGCATCGCCGCAGAATGGCAAATTTCGACACTTAGAGACTTTTGCCGGACTCTATCTTTTGATATGTTATTTTTAAAACCATAAAGGATTATTAAAGCGAAAAAAAAAATTTTCGATTTTAAAAAAAAGTTACTCAGATGTCCCCCCTTAAGAGACTCTTTGGACCCATTTTCCAAATCGGACGAAACGTTTGATTTTGTTATTGTTTTTGGTATTGTTTTTGGTATTGTTTTTGGTATTGTTTTTGGTATTGTTTATGGTCATTTATGTATGTAATTTAGCTAATTTCTGTTTTTTTTCTTCCCCTTCCTATTCATCAGCTGACATTTTCAATCGTTGCCACACTAGGAAAAATAGTATTTAACCCTTTTTTTTCACAAAATAAATAAGAAAAACGCGCTTGACTAACAAATTAAGAATGACAACTTATTTGTTATACTTTGTTACTGCTTTAAAACACAATCATCTGTGTTTTACCATTATAAAATATGTTTTCGCTTTTCGAACTTAACTAGGTGGCACCAGTGAAATGCTATTTCGCTATGTTTGACAATTTTTACAAGCCAGTTTCTAAGCAATTTGCTAAAAACATTATTAAAAATAATAATTGCTTGCAAAATGTAATTATTTTAATGCAGAATTATCAGAAATTGAACCAGATTTTCTGTGATATATGGCTTGTTAATGAAAACCCTTTATTTTAGCTGTATTTACCCAAATAGCTGACACATTCGCTAGCTGTTTTAAAACAGCTAAACACAGCTGAATTGAAGCTCCGTAGCACCCAGGAAATTGAAATCAAGCTGAATGTGAGCTGAATGGTTTGCCGTAGCACCCCTGAATGATTATTTTTTGAGCGTTCTTTTTTCGATCGAAATATCGCTCAAAGTAGGATATCTTCTTTCTCAGAGATTTCTTGGGAAACATTGTTACGCCGCGTTATAAAGTGAACCTCGACGAACCCAAAAATCCCATTTTTAGACTTAAAAAAAAGAAAGCAGGATGCACGTAGCTGCATTACTGTATCTACGTCAATTATGGTCAGTTGTGGTTTATGGTCATTGCTTAACTCTTTCAGGACATGACAACAAATATTAACTAAAGTAAATTTTAAAGTCCTGCGTATCCTGGCATGTCCTTAATGAAATGTTGCCCATAGGCAAAATTGCGCCTGAATGGTAAAATTTTTATAAGTAATGTCTATGATATTTTACAAACCGAACAGCTGACTGGACAAAATTAAAGCCAACCGCGAAAAAAAATTACGCATTAGTTATTTTGTACTGTAAAGCCAATTTTGCCTATAGGACACAATGGTCCTGAAAAATTTTTTTTGATTTCCACTAGGAAAAAAAAAATCAAAATGCAAAATATCAGGGGTGCTACGGCAAACTGGGGCGATTTTGAATTCAGCTTTTTGTCAAATCGCTGAAAAATTTCCTGGGTGCCACGGAACTTCGAGCGATTTCATATTTTTAGCTAACTCACAAACCATTTCGAACTGGACCCGAACTGGCACTAAATAGCTAACAAATTTTAAACAAATTAAACAAAATGCCTTGTACAAGACTTCTTGCACTAGATGAGCTGCGCAGGCAACATGCGATAAAGGAAACCATAGAGCGAAGACGCTTAAGAGACTCTTTGGACCCATTTTCCAAATCGGACGAAACGTTTGATTTTGTTTTTGGTACTGTTTTTATTTGCGATACTCGAAGAGTAAGCAAATACTGTAAACGATCAAATGTCTGTCTGTCCGTCCGTCCGTCCGTCCGTCCGTCCGTCTGTCCGCACAAACATCGAGATCTCGGGAACTATAAGAGCTAGAACCACCAAATTTTGCACACAGACTTCTATAAGCAAGGCGCAGATCAAGTTTGTTTCAAAACTTGACCACGCCCCTTTTACCGCCCACAAACCGCGAAAATCTGTGGCGCCCTCATTTTTTATGCAATCGTTACGGTTTAAAAAGAAATATAATGATATGTGCATTGTCTTACTACATTCCGAACCATTTTGTGCTCTAATAAATAATAAAGAAGTTATAGAACATTTTGCTATGCCTTATACAAATGTAGTTAATGTACATAGCCCCATAGGTGGCGACTCTATCGTTTTTTTTTCGTTTTGTTTTTTTAAAGAGGGAAAATGAGTATCGCAAATCTTATAGTCGGGAAACCCGACTATAGCGTTCTTTCTTGTTGGTATTGTTAATGGTCATTTATGTATGTAATTTAGCTAATTTCTGTTTTTTTTCCTCCCCTTCCTATTCAACAGATGACATTTTCAATCGTTGCCACACTAGGAAAAATAGTATTTAAACATTTTTTTTTTACAAAATAAATAGGAAAAACGCGCTTGATTAACAAATTAAGAATGACAACTTATTTGTTATACTTTGTTACTGCTTTTAAACACAATCATCTGTGTTTTACTACCATAAAATATGTTTTCGCTTTTCGAACTTAACTAGGTGGCACCAGTGAAATGCTATTTCGTTATGTTTGACAAATTTTACAAGCCAGTTTCTAAGCAATTTGCTAAAAACATTATTAAAAATAATAATTGCTTGCAAAATGTAATTATTTGAATGCAGAATTATCAGAAATTGAACCAGATTTTCTGTAATATATGGCTTGTTAATGAAAACCCTTTATTTTAGCTGTATTTACCCAAATAGCTGACACATTTGCTAGCTGTTTTAAAACAGCTAAACTTAGCTGAATTGAGGCTCCGTAGCACCCAGGAATTGAAATCAAGCTGAATGTGAGCTGAATGGTTTGCCGTAGCACCCCTGTATGTGCAAAAACTTTTTCCGGAAACTACATTTTTAACTTCAAACGTAACCTTAAATCCCAGCATAATGAAATTTAAACATAAGTGTGAGATGGCCTAGTAAGAAGATGATTTGACTCCGGACAAGAAAATAAAGTTATTTCGACTACGAGCCAAAGTGCACTTAAGGACGCATGTGTTGAACTGGTTATATTCGGAAAAATGTCATTTGCTGTTCCGGACTTTAAGGCATTCCAAACGTTGACTAAATATGCAAGCTGTAACTTCCAGAAATGTAATGGATGTGATTACAGAGAAACATGACAATATAAAGGAAAAGATCACAAGCATAATAAGAAACAAAATTATTTGCTTACAGCCACTTGATGCAATCGTTGCGTTCTTAAGACTCATAGAACTCAATAAAAAGCATACGAGCCAAAACTTGTGTAGCGAAGTAACTTCCATTTTAAATAGGTTTAAACTTTTAATCAAATATAAACCGCAACAACAGACAATGGGCGTAACATGATAAAATCCTTTGATCTCTTGAGCCAGTCGGTCGATGGTGTTGAAGCAGACGACCTTGATCATTTTTTTTAAGGAGAAGAGAAAAATATTAAAGTGAGCAATGCACCATTGGAAAAATTACAACATTACCTATCATTTGCATGTTTTTAAAAAGTTTTATAATTGTCACAAATTTGTTGTAAACGCATAATAAAAACATCAGACTGGTATCACACACTCAAAATGTTAAGTTGCAATGGTTGGATGATAAAACCTCTAAGAAAAAAATATCCCCTTTGAGCGATATTTCGGACGAAAAAATGTACGGACAAAAAATAATCGAAATCATTATTTTTTGATCGATTTTTTTTTTCGCTCACAATAACAATAGTTATTCTTTCTGCTATAGAACATAACTCAACGAGTTATTATTAATATTTAGTAAAATGTATAAAAATCAATAAATAATCATTAAATATTGATTTATATTGTATCACTTATAATGATTACGGTCTCGGTTTAAAGCGCTCCGGTGGGTTGTTGGGGACCTTGTCACACGGGTGAGCAGGACAGTTCGTCCATATGGAGACAGTTTTTTAAAACATCTTATAGTTGGGCCTCGGAAACGTTCGCCCTTAAGACGGTAGGCGAGAACGTTTTCAGGTCATTTGGATGGACGTTAGCATTTGGAATACTAATGCAACGGTTCTTCACCGTCTCGGAGTAGCAAAGTTCCTTACGTGATACCCCGTCTAAGAGATCCCTTGCAGATTGTGGGGGAGGTTTCCAAGCACCACGTTCAAAAAACCAGGGTGGAGCATGATGGCTCAATTACCGATGGTACTCTGGCGGATGAAGGTGCTAAATTCAACCCGATGATATTCGGTATATTGGCCCTCTTTTATGAATGTAACCTAATTTAAGGTCAGAATTTCTCCTTTGAAGTCGAATTAAAAGAAGTTTAATTTCATATATAAGTTTAATTTAACAGAAGGGACAGGAGAGGCGTTGTGATAACAATGCAGGCATTTATTGTTATATTATGTGAACTTATTTTTTTGTTACATATAAAAAAAAGTCTTTATAAAATAAAATAAACAACACATAATTTTACACAAGTCTGGGTTTACCTTAACTTTTTTCACTAGGACTCGGCTTTCGCAGCTGACTTCCTCACCCGATCACTGTCGGTCGCGGAGTGATGTGGCAGTTAGTGCACAATTCCATGTCATGTGTTTAAGCGCGTAATTGAATTTATCTAGTGTGATCAGTCTTTGCTTGGCGCGCCCGCCATAAATTCGAACTTGAATTTATTCTAATTAACCTAGTTTATTATATTTTGCGCTTTCGAGCGCCACAAACTTTTTATTTTCCATACTCAATGAATAAGCAAATACTGTGAACGTTGCAATAACTTTAAGTTACTCTAGAGCTGCAATTTATTTATGGTGTATGTGCACTGTGAAAACCAACTCACACACAAAGTTTCACCGAAATGGTACGTTATTTCCACGAGTATAAAAGATTATCTGTATTTGACAGTAAATTTGTACTATTACACATCTCGAAGTTTGTGTTTTTTCAACCATTTAACGTTGTTTTTTCTCAAAGGTAAATTCACCATTATTACGTGTAAGCTATAAAAATTGTCCATGCTTTAATTTGTCCGTTTATTGGAATATTGGTTATATTACAATATTGCTTAAAAAAAGCAACGAGGCTAGTTGGAACTTTTTCAATGGGGTAAGTTGGCACCCTAGATTTGTTCCTTGGCGTGTGCCAATCAATTAGTTTTATGTCCGTCCGTCCTTCTGTCTGTCCGTACAAACGTCGAGATCTCGGGAACTATAAGAGCTAAAACCACAAAATTTTGCACACAGACTTCTAGAAACAAAGAGCAGATCAAGTTTGTTTCAAAACTTGACCACGCCCCTTTTATTGCCCACAAACCGCGAAATTCTGTGGCGCTTTCATTTTTTATGCAATCGTTATGTTTTTATAAGAAATATAATGATATGTGCACTGTCTAACTAAAAACCAAACCACTAAAGGCTCAAATAAATAATAAATACACTACAAACACATGTTTGTGAATGTAAAAAAATACAAATGTAGTTTATGTAGCCCCGAATAGGTGGCGACTCTATTGTCTTTTCTTGCTTTGTTTTTTTTAAAGAGGGCAATGAGTATCGCAAATCTAATAGCTTATCTTGTAGCGTTCTTTCTTGTTCTTTGCATTCGGATTTCTGTTTTTTTTTTAAAAAACTAAAAATTGTCCTCTACATTGCAGTTGAGAATGCTAAAGCCGCGCTGGAAGAAATTGATTTCAATTCCTTAGTCTGCCAGATTTTTGTTGGTTTATTTTATGTAACCTTTTAATAGTATACCTAAAGTTAACAAAATATGATTAATTGGAAAATAATTGTTAAGATAAAGTGAGATCGAGATCTGCGAACTTGTGCTTCTCTCAGCACAAATCTGAAAATCAAAGAGAACGGAGCACAAACCAAAGACGCGCCAAAAGTTGTAATTGGCTGGTTCTTACTCACTTGATTTTATTTCCGATACTCGAAGAGTAAGAGTAAGAGTCCGACCGTCCGTCCGTCCCTCCGTACGAATGTCGAGATTACGGGAACATATGAGCTAGAGCCACCAAATTTTGCACACAGATTTCTATGTACCCCATGTAGATCAAATTTGTTTCAAAACCCGACCACGCCCATTTTAACGCCCACAAACTTCTGCGTGCAGGAGCTAGCTTTCCTTCTCGTCATCGGAATAACTGAAGACAATTTGATTTATTTTGAAACTTAATTATTTTCTTTTAAATGCTTTATCAATGCATTTTGATTTTTGACCATTTCTTTTGCCACAGTTAAAACCTTTTTTTCTAATTTGCTACACCTGCTATACTATATGCCACATATGCCAGAACAGGTGTACATTTTTTTCAAGAGTTCTTTATTTTTATTGGAATTACTGTAAGTAAGCTTAGATTAATTTGACTTTGGAGGGCCAAGGATTTTCTCAATTTCGCAGAGTCTATCCATTACCTGCTGATTTCGGGCCTTTTGATCCTTTAGCTTTTCTCCTATGGCATCTAAGGTAGCAGCAATGGCCAACAAGGAAACATCGGTTGTCTGAAAGTCCCTAAGCAAAGGCGTTATCTTTGCAATAGGAACGGAACTTGGATCTGGCGATGAATGTGTTCGATCGGTTTTTTCCTCTGCAAGGACCTCTTCTGCGGTTTTTTCTATAGTAGTGGGCACGGTTTCGTTAGTCGGATTTGGAACACATTCAGCTATGTCTACGGTTTCTAACGACTCTTCAGCCGCAATTGTTTCTTGAGCTGGTACTTGACCAACTGCTGGCGTTTCTGAATTCACCTGGCTTGGAGCTGAGTTGCAAATTTCGACAGCAGCTGATGTTTCAACAGACTCCACGACGGCAGCGACAATCAGAGGCGGCTCGACCGAGGTTACAAGAACATTATCTCCCAGAGATGTAACCACTGCCTCTTCCGAAACGATGAGTGGAGTTTCTTTGGCGGCTGCTATTGGTTCCTCAATAAGTTGAGAACTCTGTTTGGCAACATCCTCGATTGGATCCTTTACCCCTAGAACCTCTGCACATAAAGCAGGTATAGGGATTTCATGGGCTACAGGAGCGGCTGTTATACTTTCTGGTTCAGCTGCGGAAATTTCCTCACAAGCATTTACAGATGGTTCAGTGTTCGACATTGACGACTCTAAATTTGGTTCCTGAGTGCTGGTTTCGATAACGACAACATCGGTGGTTTCCCCAGCAGGTACTTGAATTTCGGACGTAAGAGGTGCTTCGATTATAGTGACAATATCTGGCTTTCCAGTCGCTATTGGACCCTCGATGGGGGCAGGGTCCAGCGTTGCCTCCGGGGCTGGGTCGGGAATCTCTGCAACTTTTTCCGGAATTTGGGCAGGTTGCTCTGGTGCCATAGGAACAGCTAGTTGTTCCGCTTCGGCAATCGGTGGTTCGGGTATTGCAACTGGATTCTCAGCAGGTAAAGGCACCACAAGAGCAGCTTCAATTGGTTCCGGAGTGCATGATGGAGCTTCCAAAATGGAATCCTCAAGTATTGGCGCCGGAATTGAACCTGAACCGACGGCTGATTCCAGCAGAGTAACTTCTTGAGTGGGTGCTGGTGATGAGGTGTCTGGTACACTGGCAGTTAGTGGCTCTAAAGAGGTATCAGCGATAGTCTCGGAAACAATAGGTGGTGACGAATGCTCAATCAGTTCAGCAATTGCTACGGTAGCACTAGCAGGGGGAACAGGGTCTGGAACTGGCGCTGGAGTATCCTCAAATGCAACTGGTGGTAGAGACTCTGCAACAACCCCTTCTGCTGGAAGGTTTAGAGGCGGTTCATCTGCCGTCGGAGTCTCAACCGCAGTCACCGTTGTAGGTAAGGGAGTGGATATGGCAGTATCGGGCATAGTCACAATTTCAAAAGAAACCGGAGCTGCTGCATCAATTGTTGCCGCCGCAACAATAGGATCTGTAGTAGCCAGACTCTCAGCAACAGATGAAGTAGTGATAACAGGCGTAACGACTACGATCCCTGCAACAGCAACAGTAGCTGGTGCCGCAAGTATTGAAGGCACCTCGGCAACAGTTTCAACAGGAGCAATGACCGCGGTACCTGCAACAACAGCAGGTGTTGAAGGTTCAACAACAGCAGGTGTTGATGGTTCAACAACAGCAGGAGTTGATGGTTCAACAACAGCAGGTGTTGATGGTTCAACAACAACAGAAGACGCTAGAACCAACGGAGTCTCAGTTGCAGTAACGGACGGCGTGGCAATCACAGGAGCTTCGACCGAGGTATCTGCAACAGGTATTGGTGCTGCAACAGGTATTGGTGATGCAATAGAAGTAGAGACCTCGGCAGCCGGAGGCTCAGCAGCAATAGAAGGTGACGGAGTAATCGCTGGTGCAATGCCCGGGGTCCCTTCAACAACAGCAGGTGTTGATGGTGCAACAACAGGAGACGCTACTACAGTAGCGATCACAGGAGCTGCATCAGCAGCAGGACTTGGTGCAGCAACAACAGGAGCCGCCTCGGCAACCGGAGCTTTAGTTGCAGTAACAGATGGTGTCGCAATCACAGAAGGCATGACTTGGGGTCCAGAAGCAGCATCCTGTGTAGAAGCTGCAACAACAACTGCAGTCTCAGCTTCTGCAACGATCGATGTCTCTGCAACAGGTGTTAGTGCTGCAAGAACGGTAGGCGCCTCGCCAACCGGAGTCTCAGCAACTGAAGATGTAGTGCTTACAGGAGCAGCGACCGTGGTCACTGCAACAGGTGTGGGTGCTGCAACAGCTGGAGACGACACAACAGCGACGGGTGTAACAACGGCGGGACCTGGAGCTGGAACTGCAGCTATAACAGGCGACGGGGTTGCAACAATGGGGATCCCAGCGGCCACGGTTGTCAAAACAGCGGTTGGGACTGTATCTGCAACAGCCACAGGAGTTGCTGTTCCAATAACAGGAGTTGCTGTTCCAATAACAGGAGTTGCTGTTCCAATAACAGGATTTTCAACGACAACCGGAGTCTCAGCAACAGACGATGTAGCGATCGCAGGAGCAACTGCCGGGGTCTCTGCAACAGGTGTTGACGCTGGAACAACAGGAGCCGGGGCTGCAACAGTGGGTATCTCTGCGGAGACGGCGGCAGTGATGGAAGCAGCAATGTTGGGAACTGTTACAGTTACTGGTTCCAGGGGAGCAGGAGCCACAGCCACGGGGCTAGCTGCTTGGATGGGGGCAGTTGTATGTGTTGGTGCGACAGACGTTGCCACTGGAGCAGAAACAGGTGCCGGCGCCGCTTCTTGTTCCATATCTATTGTTTTCCGTTTGTCCACCTCAAAATGAAACCGATTTGTCGTGCTTTTCTCTTGTTCACTGCTTAGTGATATATCCCGCTCATGGTCAGTATACAGCTGAAAACAGAAAAACGAAAATTTTATTATCATGAGATATGAGAAGCCTTACTATAGCCTTCATGTGGGTCATTGTCTTGACTAAAATTAAAATCGATGATGGGACGGCCAAGTGGAAATAAGAGAAGAATGAACAAATGGGACGCAAAACAAAACACGTTCTTGTTCCCACTGAGACGAACTCTTTTAAGTAAACATTCAAGAAAATATTTTTTAAATGTTATTTTTTAATGGTCTTTATTTAATCAAATAATGCTTTCTCCAAAACATGTCTCTACTCAAAAAAATCTCAATGTGTCGTTCTTGATACGACAGGGTCAAAATGATTCTAAGGCTGGTGTCACTTTTAGTATCAACTAAAGTCAAAAAAGTATCAAATTGGTTGTTACGAGGTAGTGTCAAAATGATGTTCACATTTAAGCATGTGGAAACTTAGTGTCACGTGTGTCAATGTGGAATCGACTTGAATTTATTAAGAATAATTGTGTCATTTTTATTTGCGATACTCGAAGAGTAAGCAAATACTGTAAACGATCAAATGTCTGTCTGTCCGTCTGTCCGTCTGTCCGTCTGTCCGTCCGTCCGTACAAACGTCGAGATCTCGGGAACTATAAGAGCTAGAACCACCAAATTTTGGGCACAGACTTCTAGAAACAAAGCGCAGATCAAGTTTGTTTCAAAACTTGACCACGCCCCTTTTACCGCCCACAAACCGCGAAAATCTGTGGCGCCCTCATTTTTTATGCAATCGTTACGGTTTAAAAAGAAATATAATGATATGTGCACTGTATTACTACACTCCGAACCATTTTGTGCTCTAATAAATAATAAAGAAGTTATAGAACATTTTGCTATGCCTTATACATATGTAGTTAATGTAGCCCCATAGGTGGCGACTTTATCGTTTTTTTTCGTTTTGTTTTTTAGCCCCATAGGTGGCGACTCTATCGTTTTTTTTTCGTTTTGTTTTTTTAAAAAGGGAAAATGAGTATCGCAAATCTTATAGTCGGGAACCCCGACTATAGCGTTCTTTCTTGTTTGGTGTTAATTTTGTGTCACTTTCATAAGCATCGTACTTATAAGAGTCTGTTAGAGTAGGGTAGGGTAAGTAGGGGCATGTTGACGATTACTAATTCGCAACCAATTATTTCCGAAACTTGTAACGATTTGATCAGCCTTAAAATACGACAGTTTACACCCCATTGACATGCAACTTATGGTTCCCGAGATTTCAGCGCTCGTACGGAGGGACTATTGCATCAGGATTTATTTTTGGAAAATAGTAAAACTCATAAATTTTGTAGGCTCCTTAATTAAACTTAGAAGGTGGCCGTTTTTTGTAGATCTATGATACCGTTGATGGAGTGTTAAAAACGAAACCAGTTGCGTTGTATTTCATTAAATGTTGTCCTCGACTTTCTCAAAAAAGAATCACTGTGGGATGTTTTAGTTTCCGAGTTAAAGATTTTAGGCGAAGTCCTTTTCAAGCTCTAGCGTTTTTTCAATTTATAACCTTGTTATCTTTAAGCTGCCTGCCTAGCCAAATAGTTTATTTTTTTTCACAGCGACCGACCACTCGTTGGAAAAACCCGCGGCTAACTGGCCATTTGACTAAGTTTGCTTGAATATTTTTACCGCCTCTCATTGATTTACCTTCGTTCAGAAGTCTGACAACTGCCCATTGAGACCAAGAATTATACGCATAGTTTCAAGTGTTTTCGCCCTTTTTTGTTTGAATTTTAATGTGCTTAGCAGCTGACCTTAACGAGTTTTAAATTCTTTCCGGCTCGGACGAGAAAACATTAGGTGCACGCTAAAAAGTGTGCTACGTGCGTTCCCTTACTATTTATTCCCTTCGCATCTTCTCCGATGAAGAATTCATTCAATTTATCTTGGAGACCCTTTTAAGGATTTATTTTCGCTTCATTGCATACCGCTTACCACTCGCTTTGTCAGCTGCACTCGCAGACACATAACTTGTTATTTACACAATACTGATTACTTTGCCGTATTTGCAATGTAGTTGTCAACAAAATGCGACAAGTCCCCCCGATAACCCTCACCATCTTCCGCCTAGCGCCGGTCCGCCATTCAATGTCTGATGCAATGACAGTTGACAAACTGCCACTACGTAGCCGTTGGATCGGAACACATTAGCTCGGTGGAAATGTAATCGCAGAGAACTAAGAAATAAATCTTTCAATTTTTCGAGTGAATAGAGGGAGCTGCGGGGAGGAAGTGCAGCCAAATGTAAAGCAATCCACTGAGGCAACCGGCAGCCGGCAGTTGCACATGCCGCCCGCTGGAGCAAGTGTAATGTGATCTGCGTACAATTCGCAGCCGTCGTTTAAAAAAATCCAACACCTCCCAATGCCCCGCATCACTTCTGGCCAGGAACCAAGCACACTTGAGACTTTTGCAAATAGTTTTTCCACATATGAACAGAAAGAATTTTCTTCACAAAATAAAAAAATTGTGGACGAAAAGAAAAGAAATACATATATAAATAGACGAGATGGGAAAACGCTTATATGGAAATGATTTCACTGGAGAAGTGGAAGAACGAACGGAGTAGTTGTGAAGATTGAATTGGCAGTTCAATTTCACGTATTATTGACATTTAAGCGTAAGCATTTGAATATAAACTGAACCCGGCTCAGGGATGGAATGAATGGAAGGCCGAGAGCAGGAGCGAGTCCTTTCACATTGGCTGCCTATTATTTTCTGTGCGATAAATCAATCGCATGAAGCAAAGTGCTGAGAAAATACCAAGATAAGTGGAAATGAAATTACATCAAGCATACAAATTGTATTTATACTTTACTCTATCTTCCGCTGCATCACTGCGCTGGACAATTGATCGAAGCAGACCGGGCAAACAGGAGCTTGTTTAGCAGCACAAAATCATTTTTTTATATTCGCTTAAAAAAGTTTTCTTGTGCATTAATGAACGCAAATTTAATCTCTACCATCAAATGTGGAAAAAACAAACAAAACAACTTAGAACGCTAAGGTTAAGTGCTAAAAACATGAGATCCTCAAATCTCAATTTTAAGCTATCTGCAGCCACAGCTAGGCCATTTTGAAAACTTTTCTGAAAATTTTTTGTTATCAACTGAACACTTCTTTGGAATCCGAATTTTTAATTAACAAAAATTGGTATACAGCTTCTATTTAGTAAAAAGGCTATCACGTGTATATGGACAGGAACATAAGCATTTTTTGATTAGTTTATGGATTTTTATCGCATTTTTGTTGCCTTCTTTGGCTTTGACTTTTTAAGTATAAAGGTACGAAAGGTATAGGAGTTTTTTGATAAATATAGCACAACGACTTAAAATAGGGTCCAGAGCTTCACAAATTTGTTTACGACTCTAGATTCTAGATCTTAGACAACCGTTCGGGAAGGTGATATGGATACCAACGAATAAAACGCCACCTATGTATGTATATACAAGTAAAGTATTTGATGTAAGGCAACAGTGCGTATAAGTGATAAACATTAGAGACAACTAGCAGAGCCTAAATGATTTTTTTTAAGCGCTCACTATAAAGGGGACCTTGATGTTTTAAAACCAATAATAAACCACCCTAGCGTACACATATATTTAAAAAAATAAACCGTATTGAAGCAAAAGTTAAACAACAAAGAAAACAATAGTTTTAAATATTTTTCACAGGTTAATGTATCAACAATAAGAACACGAATCAGTGCAACACATAAACCTAATTGCCGTCATTTTGCACGCACTGCGGGCGTGTGGAAAGTTGAGTCCGAATACGATAGGAAAACCCAAATACAAATATGAATACAAATGGGAGGCCAAAATCGAAATTGCGAAATGTGGCAAGACTAAAATGGCAGTCAGCAGTCGGCAGCGCAACTCGAGCTTCAATCCGGTCCCGCTTCCGGGTGTATTTTGCTAAATTGCAAATATTTCTCAATTCGCATGCATCAGCAGAGAATGCAATGCAAACAATTTTCACCCAGCGGCCACAATAAAAAGAGAAGCCCCGGCGAGCGCAAAAAACCCAAAGCCAAACACCCACTCCCAATCATACTCACACTCGCATTCACACTCGCACCCACACTCGAATCGCACGCAGTAGGGCGCAAAGTGCTGGCTAGGCAAAAAAAAAAATTGGCAAAAATCGGCGCCGTATGGCAACCCTGGTCGCTGTGTGGCTGCTGCAACTATGGCGCAATTTATTTCCAGTTTGATTGGTTTTTTCGTGCTTAATTGCACTTGGCTTGCGGGAGGCAGCGTCTCGTACCATCCGATTGGGATCGGTGTGGGTGGGATGTGGCCCCAATTGGTTGAAAGGTCGCGCTCATCACGTGCTTTAATAATTTATTCAAATTAACACGCGTCACCCTGCCAGTCTGCTTCCCTGCCTCAGAGTCTGTTACTGCGTTTATGCGTTGCCCATATTGCAAATCAATTTAACGTAGTTTTTTAGGAACTCAACTGACAAAAATACAAAGCTAATTCTGTTAAAACTAAGGACAAGAAGCTGATGTTCAGAAAGATAAAACAGAAATATATATTTTTTTTAAAGCTTTTTCTGAATACAGATATTATAATTTTGGTAGCAAAAACATAAGTTAATAGAATAGATAATAGACAAGCAAGCTGAAAAACATTTCCATAGGTTGCTAAACTAGAACTTATGTTATATGTATTGAGAATCAGCGAAGAACATTGGACCTACATTTTTAAACTCTTAATGTTAAAACAGTATCATAACATATGTTAAAAAAAAAACATTTTTACGAAGCCTATAAAATTAAAAATTTTTTGGTTGTAATATGGTTGGGATTCCCTAAACCTTGGATATATACTTTTACTGTACTTATCTGTAGAAATATTGCCTATATGTATTTTATTATTGTCATTACTCTTAACGCAAACTAAGAGTAAAAGAGAATACTTTGAACGTTGTAAATGTCTGTCTGTCCGTTCAACTGTCTGTACGAACGTCGAGATCTCTGGAACTATAAGACATTCAACCAAAATATTTTGCACACGGACTTATATACATATATTCCACGCAGTTAAAAAATCTGTGGCGCTCTCATTTTTAATGCAATTTAAACGGTTTAAAAGAAAAATAACGAAATGTGTCTTTCTATGTTAAATCTATGTGTCTTTATAACTTTATGCTCGAATTAAGGCGGCCGTTCACCAGTTTTGCGTGTTTTTTCAACATTTACTTTTTCCCAGTAAAATGTACCGAAAGACTGGGCTTATTGGACATGTCTGGCGACTATCCGTGAAAATTGGTTGACATGATATCCCTTTCTTAAAATATATGGCAGTGGCTATGGCATGAACCACATTTAAATTTGAAAAAAAACAGTAAACGGCGGCGGTTTGATTTGTTTGAACCTTTTTTCAAACCTAAAACGGTGTGCCTTATAGCCCCTAAAAATGCTAGCCCAATTGGCCAGATAGATTTTTAAAATCGTGTTACCCAGCTCAAAAACGTTGCTTTGAGAAAAACGCGCTTAAAGTTTTTGAACGCCTGTTTTGGGCGTCCAGAGGCACTACCTGAGAACCGACTTTTCAACTTACTCTCAGTCGATAGATTATCGTCAGGGTTTCTACACTTATTCTACATACACATAGTGGACGAAAATAATGTTTTTGGAAAATCAATAATTTGAAAGTAAAGTGGTGTACGGTCCGTTACAGGCGCGGATCCAGGGGGTGGTTTTGGGGGTTCAAAAACTTTTTTTTCGCCGAAATGAATTTTTTAGTGAAATTTCTAGCGACAAAAAGTTCATTTTTATTTGCGATACTCGAAGAGTAAGCAAATACTGTAAACGCGACATGTCTGTCTGTCCGTCTGTCCGTACAAACATCGAGATCTCGGGAACTATAAGAGCTAGAACCACCAAATTTTGCATACAGACTTCTATAAGCAAAGCGCAGATCAAGTTTGTTTCAAAACCTGACCACGCCCCTTTTACGCCCACAAACCGGAAAAAAATTTATGGTGTCCACATTTTTAGTGCTAGAGAAAAGTGGCCCCTACAAATGTTGTTCGTATTGAAAGTATTTACCCAAATATCTAAAAATTTTCAAGAAATTGTGTATACAAATGCGTTGAAAATTTTTATTGCGCTTAAAAGTAGGCAAAACTTTTTTTTTTTAAGAGAGGGCGCTTAAAACTGATTGCGCATGAAAGTAGGCTACACAATATTGAAGAGGGCTAGCTAGCTGTTTTTAAAGAGGGCAATGAGTATCGCAAATCTTATAGTCCGGAAACCCGACTATAGCGTTCTTTCTTGTTTTTTGCATAAAACGTTCCCGTATGCACAAAAAAAGTCATAGAAGCGATCGTTCAAGCACAAGGAATTACACTAAACTAATGAAATTTGTTTACTTTTATGGTTTCAGTTGACCTGTTCGACCTGGGGAATTATCACCGCAAGGCTCTTCCAAAAAAAGGCCTCTAAGTGAAAAAGCCACCCCTTAAAAACTATTCAATATTTTTCCACCAAACATTCGTGTAATGAAATAATTGCTACAATACCAAAAAAAATTCCGAACTTTCCTCTTTTTCTTCGACAAAGAAGGTATATAACCCCTTAAACGCTCACATACCGCGAAACTCTGTGATAACAACATTTTTATTGCTCGAAAAAAATGGTTCAAAATAATATTGTTTGTTTTGATAATGTTTTAAGAGCGCGGATCCAGGGGGTGGTTTTGGGGGTTCAAAAACTATTTTTTCGCCGAAATGAATTTTTTAGTGAAATTTCTAGCGACAAAAAAGTTCATTTTTATTTGCGATACTCGAAGAGTAAGCAAATACTGTAAACGCGCACATGTCTGTCTGTCCGTCTGTCCGTACAAACATCGAGATCTCGGGAACTATAAGAGCTAGAACCACCAAATTTTGCATACAGACTTCTATAAGCAAAGCGCAGATCAAGTTTGTTTCAAAACCTGACCACGCCCCTTTTTACGCCCACAAACCGGAAAAAAATTTATGGTGTCCACATTTTTAGTGCTAGAGAAAAGTGGCCCCTACAAATGTTGTTCGTATTGAAAGTATTTACCCAAATATCTAAAAATTTTCAAGAAATTGTGTATACAAATGCGTTGAAAATTTTTATTGCGCTTAAAAGTAGGCAAAACTTTTTTTTAAGAGAGGGCGCTTAAAACTGATTGCGCATGAAAGTAGGCTACACAATATTGAAGAGGGCTAGCTAGCTGTTTTTAAAGAGGGCAATGAGTATCGCAAATCTTATAGTCCGGAAACCCGACTATAGCGTTCTTTCTTGTTTTTTGCATAAAACGTTCCCGTATGCACAAAAAAAAGTCATAGAAGCGATCGTTCAAGCACAAGGAATTACACTAAACTAATGAAATTTGTTTACTTTTATGGTTTCAGTTGACCTGTTCGACCTGGGGAATTATCACCGCAAGGCTCTTCCAAAAAAAGGCCTCTAAGTGAAAAAGCCACTCCTTAAAAACTATTCAATATTTTTCCACGAAATTTCGCACAAAAATTGTTAATAAAGTTTACTATCAAAAAATAAAAACATTCGTGTAATGAAATAAATGCTACAATACCAAAAAAAATTCCGAACTTTCCTCTTTTTCTTCGACAAAGAAGGTATATAACCCCTTAAACGCTCACATACCGCGAAACTCTGTGATAACAACATTTTTATTGCTCGAAAAAAATGGTTCAAAATAATATTGTTTGTTTTGATAATGTTTTAAGAGGCTAAAGAGTATCGGGTATCTGGGGACTACAGCGTTATTTCACGCTCAAAAGTAAGATTAGATTTCAATTAAAAAATTTAATGTAATACTTAAAAAAAAATTGTATCCTTGAAGTTCCTAGCATAAACGTGGTATGTGCCTGTGAGTGGGTCGGACTGCGCTCGGTTAATGGCCAACACTTTGTGGTCAGTGCAAACCGGAAAAACTGGCAGGCAAATGCAAAATATTGCACACAAGCACCCACTTACGGTCGCCCCTTCTACTTTTTACTTTGTTTTACCCCCCGGGAAAGTGGGAGTGTGTAAATTACAGCTACATTTTTAATGCGTTTTTATTTACATTTACATGGCAGCGCAAACACAGCGCAAATGAGCGGGGGAATACCCTGGTCTGACACGAACTCTTGACACTTGACAATTTGATTGTTTTTAAGGCAAAGTGTTAAATTATGCAAAGCACAAAACAAACACAAATCTAAAGGCACGCACGAACACTGTATCAACAGCAACGGAAAGTAAAATATTTAACTTAAAATGGAAAGCTGACCAACAAATTGTATCAATTAAATTCTGGAAAACACTTAAACGACTGAAATGATTTTTCAACATATTTGTAGTGGCCAAAAGGACTTGACACTTGAAGTTTTCAGTGTTAAGTATGTACTTAATCTGGTTAAGGCGTAAAGAATAAAATTATTATTTATGGATATTGGTATTGAATTACATTTTCAAAAAAGCTTCGGATTCATTGAGATCTCATTGTCTGTTACACAGTTTAGAATCAAAGCTTTAGAAATAAGATTAAGCTTAAATCCCATTTATAATTTTTAAATAATAATATTACTTTTAGTGAGCATGGCTTTTTCGATGAGTGATAAGTTATCAACTTGATAATTAATTTAAAATAATTTACCAAAAATGAGTACAAGTCGATCAAATACCTTGCATTTCTAATTACAGATAGAGATCAGATTGTTTAATTGCTACAAATATAAAATTCCAAATAAATAAGTTAACGCTTTCAAACACTCGCAAAAAGCTTAAGCCGACAGAAATATCCGTCTGGCCAATGTTTTACTGATATTTTCCAGAGGGAAAAAAAAACCATGGCAAACAGTTTAAAAAATTCAAATGAATTACACAATAAATGAACAATATTTACTACGTAATTGCAACTAATGTAGCAAGTTTAATGGTAGTAAACTAATTACGATCCCTTGGCCTGGTTCAACATAATTTTCATTGCATTTTTTAGCCCTTTCCGTGACTCCTTTTCTGCTCCTTCCTTGTTTTCCGCTGCGTCTCCTTGCTGGCTCCTTTCTTGTGGTAAATTAACTTGAATGCCGCAATGTATTTACCGGTACTCCAGGCAAGGAGGAAAAACAACAAAGAATATGGTGAGAGGAAAAAAAGCAATGGAAAAGCTCCAAATGGAAAGGGTTAAAGAGCAAACAAATCCTACGAGCCGTGTGGATTGCTGCAGGAAAGGTAGGAAAATACGCGTAAAGGACTGAAGGTGGGGCAGGGGCCGCGTAACTTTTATCATTAGTCCGCTGGGAAATTTAACGGGCACTTAAGTTTTTCTCACTCGTTTTCAACTTATTTTTTCCTGAACTATTGTTTAGCCATAGCTCGCCCCCTTCGCCCATTTCCTTTTCCCATTTCCCCACATCCCAGCTGTCACCTTTCATTTGGCGCCTGCTCAGCTCGGTTGAAAATTTATATTACGTTCACTCCGAATACGGCACTAAGGTTAGCAGCATCATTTATAAGGAACTTTTATTTTGTTAAGCCCTGTTCTTTGCTTTGGTTTTTGCGGATATTGTTGCAATTTATTTTATTGCATTTTGTCTACAGTTTGTGGATTTAATTTGGCCCCCAGCACTGCGAACTACAATCTGGTCTTCACCCGGGCTTAACAAGCTGCCAAGTTTTTAATGCCAGGCCTAAGCGGAAACTTTTTCGATTTGGTTCGGGGTACCTACTATTTTCTTCCGCTTTTTTGGGTTCATTTTTATGATTTTATGGGTTGATGTTGGGCGAGGGACTCTTGCTAGATATTGGACCATCAGAGGTCACTTTGCTCGCCCAATTTTCATGACCTCGAAAAGGTTGTCAAAATTACAGGATACTTTGAATGCGGTTGCAGATAAGGTAGCATAGGCTTGGTTACGTGTTTCAGGCTTATGTCCTTAAGCACGAGGACACATACATCTTCCGATGCTGACACGTATTCACACACCATGTGCCCAGAACGAGAATAATCCAGAAGCTCTTGTCTCTGGTTTAAGGATACTTTCAAGATGTGGCCATATGAGCGCTTAAAGAAATGTCAATTACATTTGTCGATGCAGACATTTCTGGTGTTGTTGCCAATGTTGCTGCTGAAATTTGAAATATCATTGTTGGAAAGGCTCTAGCCCAGTTTCCATTCAGCGCCGAGTGACATTTGTTGAGCAGGCGAGGCCACAACTCAGCCCGACTGTGGGCACTCGGCACATGTCGTTGTCCTCGGAGCAAGGAATTATCCCCAACTCAGCCTCTTCATCTGGGGGCCCTGACAAAAGTTCAGACAATTTTAGCAGCACGCACGCATACAATTTATGAACTTTTCACTCAGATGGGCTGGCAACATGTTTCTTATCCAGCTCCACTCTCCGTTTGAGGTTTTAATTTAACAGAAATGCTCGTTTGACTGGCCAACAAATGTGCAAAACAAACAGCTTTATTGCAGCATTTCCGCATTGTTCACGTCATAATTTGAATTGTTTCACAAGCCTTTTGTCTTAGCGAACATTTTATTTGCCTTGGAACAAACACTGCGGTTAGTTTGGCAATCACATTTTTGCCAAAACAACTTTTGTCCAATTGATTGGCATCCACATACTTTTGCCATTTTGAGCTGCGATTTCAGTATAGAAAAGAAGCTGCAAACGGAGAAAATACAATTTTAAATATTCCCAGTCACCATTTTCCACGCTCCACTGCCGGCTTACCTCACCTGCTGCACTTCCGTTTTCACTCCTGCGTCTTCTGTGCGGAATCAATTTATTTTTTATTGAATGCATTGATGCACACTCTTTTATTTACCATTTCTATTCCTATTTCTTTCTCTCACAGATTGTTTCGCTTCACTGGCATTTGCATTCGAATTCAACCAATTATTATTGTTCACTCTTTCTTGGTAAACAAGTTATTAACTCTTATCCGGGTAGCGAGTAGAATTGATTTGTCATATCATACACTAGAAGGAACACTTTATAAATATACATAAATATTAACATGCCACTTGACATGTTTTTATTTCACCCTTCTGTGCGGGAATGATTTTTTATGCGTTGTTAGGCAAGAGGAACATTTTTGTGCCACTACTTTGAGCAGTTCCCACTTTTACATCAAACAAACAGGTTCAACTTTATCGGAGCTTCCGGAATTTTTCGTATAACTATGAAATTCTTTCTGACAAGTCCACCTGCGTGGCGAAACTTCTTGTTTTTGTTGCAAATCTCCGCAAGTGCTGATAATAATTACTTTATGGCATTGAAAAATAAAACAACCCTGGAGTCGATCCTTCCGTGAACCGGAAGTCAGCAAAGCAGTAATAAGCAGTTCAAATCTTCCACAATGTATGCGGCCAAAAAGAAAATGAGAGATGGTTAAATTGCTTTTTTAACCTATTTGGCGCCCTTTATGACTCGTCCTCAACAAATGCTCGACTCTTAATTCAAATTGAAAAATTACAAGGAGTCCAAAACCAACTGTAGCTTTCAATCGAATCTTCAAACTGTCAGATATGGACAACGACGGTGAAATTTCCATTGTTTCTCAAAACGTCAGCCACAACAACTCCGATAAAGCCAGTACCAGCACCAGCAACATCAAAAGCAGCATTAACGACAACCACGTCCTCAACAACATTAACAAAAACACAAGCAACAGCATCAACATCAGTAACAGAAACAATAGCAAACCAAACCTGCTCTCAGGCAGCCACGAAACCCCATTGTCTCACAGACCAACCCCAAATATGGTCAAAAAATGTGAAAAATAAAATCCTTGAGCTAAAGACGTTCTGCCGCCAACGGATTCACGTCGAACTTTCACACAAAAAAACGATGTGCTATGTTATCGGTGCCAATCGTATAATCACACAAAAAATATTTGTCATAAGGAAGTAAACTGCGTACGATGTTGGCAGCAACATGATATTGAGGCCTGCCAACAGGGGGTCCAAGGGCTATATCGTTTACCAGCGATAGTAAGTCGACGTAGAAGCGCTACTTCCCATCTTAGTCTCCTTCAACAACCAACTGGACCAACTGCACGAAGAGGCGTTGTGGCTACGTTTTCATACGTGATCGTCGTTGGATCTCTCCAAACACAACAGGCAAGCACACAGCAGCAGCAACAATTCCCTCTACTAGGTAGTAGGAACCAGAAGCAGAATCAGCAAAACCAACAAAGGGAACACAACCAGAAGCCGCAGCAACCGATGCAGGACACAAACCCAAGGCCACAGCAACATCCAGGACCCCAACAGCAGCAGCAATCTCACCAACAAAATTTATCCTAGCATCTGCGGAATCTCAAAATTATCAGGTTTCGGATGAAAAAATGTCAGAGCTCGTTGTTCAGCTTGACAAGGAACTGCACAGGCAATCTATGGACTTCTTCCAATTCATCCAACCCAACCATGAATCAAATTGGCTACAAAGGGCAATGGAGCTTTTTGTGCAAAAACATCACAATGACATTATGTTGATCAGCTAAACACATTTCTCTACTCGGTCATACTACAATCTACATGGGTATGACATTCACCAATCTTATCATCCGACCGATCGCCACCGTGGGAACTCTGCAGTCCTCATAAAGTCCTGTCTCAAATATTACTAATTTTTAACAATGGAATATCAAAGTGCTCAATGTGTCGCAGTCAAGCTTAAACGGACCAAAGCAAAATTGCCACTGCGTCCTTTTGTTGTCCTCCAAACTTTTAGTTCCTCAGAACAATTATAGAAATATTTTTAGAAAATAGACCTAAAAAAATGTACCCTAAAACTGAGGGACTTTTTCTCCTTCGAATTCCTCGCCATAAATTCTACAAACTAACAAACTAACAAACTCGTTTTCTCGCCGACGACTAAAAAGTAAAAAGTCGCTAAAATAATCAAATAAAAAGTATAAGATATATGAGATCGGGAATGGCAGAGAAGAGGATAACATGTAGAGTCGGACACTGGCAAGACATTAGCTCCGCAGAAAAAATCCGGTGCCAGGGTGGTGGAAAAACCCAACTAAAAACTTGTGAAAAACGAAAAAAAAGGAGCGACACTCACGTGTGTATGTGTCTATCTGCTTTGTTGGAAGACATATGCTTGGCACTTAGGTGGCCTGCTTCCATTCTGTTCCGTTCGGTTCAGGTATGCTCTGCTCACCTGGCAACGTTTTTCAAGCTCTTGGGCAAACGAAAACGCTTTTCCTGCATTAGTTTTTGCCCAACTCACGGCGCCTTTGCAGCTTTTCATGCTCCTTCTGCCATTTAACATTACCCGCCCGTCCTGCGGCCCAATTGTGCCTCACGTATGTGAATGGGTTTTGTGGTAAATGTTTTTCAATTCCTTTTTGAGAGTTTTCAGGCAAGGCATCGCAGCCGCCGAAAAGTACACAAATTTAGCGTTTTATTTGCACCTGCTTCGGCCGCCTCTCAATGCGGTGCTAAGGTGTGTGTAAGTGCTGAAAATTCGGCTTGGGAGGGTGGAAATAGGGCTTATTATGTGGGCCACTCCACCCACACGCTCTTGGCCAAGTCAAAGGCGAATCCCGGGACCAGTCCGATTCGCTCACTTCGCAGTTCGCAGCTGGCTTTGAATCGAGATTGAATGGAATTGGAGGAAGTACCATAGAATTCCCATAGAATTTAGCCTGAATGGCTACCTCGTTTACCACATATTCTCAAGAGTCATTTGCACCCCCTTTTCGCCACTTTGATTGGATGGGCCCCAAAACATTTGGTCCATTTGTGGCTTCTATTTATGAGAGTCACCGATAAAAAAATTTGACATTCTCATTAAAAAATTGTAGTATTGTAGTAGTAGTTGTAGTAACTAACCGTTTTAAGCTTAACGCTTTAATGTCATCCATTCTTCTTGAAATTGGATTGCTTCGATAACCCAAATCGATGTTTCGACTTTAAGAGTAACTTTTTTAAAAATCGAAAATTTTTTTTTTCGCTTTAATAATTCTTAATGGTCTTAAAAATAGCATACCAAAAGATAGAGTCCGGCAAAAGTGTCTAAGTCTCGAAATTTTCCATTCTGCGGCGATGCCTCACAGGTATATCCCATGGAACCTTTTGTGTTTAAACGCGTTTTTCTCGAAACCACTTTTTTTGAGTTGGCCGAGTAGAAAACTCGCACAAATCTTAACCGATCGATCTGAAATTTTGACAGTATATTCAAAATACCTTTGTCTATCGACACTCGTAGGATTTTTTTTTATATTGCTTACTTTTTTTTTTATCAACAATTTTGTGACGTTTTTTTCGTGAAAATTTTAATTTTTTTTTTAATCACTCACCATTTTGCAAAAAAATCAATATATCGAAAAAATCCAACCCTGGAGTCGCTTTCTTGGGGCTGGGGGCACTAATACAATCACACGTATAATTGTATACATCCAGCAACCGCCCAGTCGGAAGTGGAGCGCATCCAGAAGGGGTGATGGATAACATCCGAAGCATGCATGCATGCATGCCCGATCGGTGACTTTCTCGCTTCCTTTTTACAGCAAAGCGGGTCACGCCGGATGTTATCCGATTCATCGCTCCCTGGAGCGCTCCCTTTTCATGCATCGGGCATGGGTGGTTTTTGTAATTTCAGCTTCGGGAAACGTTCGGCAAGCGTTCGGCAAGCGTTCGGCAAGCGTTCGGGTTTCGGACCGCACTTTTTTTGCCTTCCAAAAGAAGCTATAGGGGAGGCATGATTTTACTGTGGAAAAAGATGCGATCGGGATGCGTTCCCTGTGCATGCCGAACGCCGACCGCACCAAAACTTCCGACTGGGCGTTTAGATTTTCGTTCGCGCTTGCCGACGCACACTAAAGAGAGTCAAAAGAGATTGAACGTGCTTAAGATCGTGCAATAGAAATAATCTAGATTCTAGAATGTATCATTTCAAGTGCAGGGTAATTCCTTCTATGGCTATCGCAGCAAAAGGCAATACAATTTGTTATCATTTGATCATTTTTACCGTTCTAGCAAATGAGCACAGCATCTAATACTGCTTTGATATCCACAGTTATTTGTGTCGCAGTTCTCGCAATACAACCGGTACTGCACGAAGGGAAACAATTTTAGCTCCAATTGTTCCCAACATGGAAACAAGTCTTATAACTAAGAAAAATTTTTTTTTTTAAATAATTAAAAATAATAAAAATCAATAACGGCACATTGTCGATAGAAAACAAACTCCAATAATGCGCATAAACTGCAAAGTCACTTTGGTCATTTCAATAATTTAAAAAATTTTAATTACTTTGGAGAACATTTTTGTCAACTCAAACAACTGGGTCGTATTCTGAAACTACAATAAAAATTAAAAATCCATTTATTACTTACATGTTATTTATACCCATACCTTCAATAACAAAAGCTTGAGCTATCTTTTTGAACCAGATAGACTTGAAAATGTGAATAAAGGTGAAATTAATAAAATTGAAGTTTGATAATGAATTTACTCTTTTCCGCACCACCCCACTATAGGGAAAACGACCACTTCACCTGGCATTTGTTATTGTGAGTAAACCAAAAGAAATTTTGCACTGCGGTTTTTTTCATTATGTTGTTATAGAGCATAAGAAGCTATTTTAGACAAATGGGCAGGTCAACGCCCCTTTTGCCCACAAAATCGAAAAAAACAATATTTTTCGTGCATTTTTAGACATTAACTTTTCGAATTCATTAACCTATACGTGCTAACGTTGTAGATAGGAGTTTCGCTACGCCCCTTCCGGCCCAATAATTGTGAAAAACCAGTTTTTTATTAATTTTCTTTATTTGCATCACTTTCTTAATTTTGCAGCTCAAAATTTTCATATAAAAGTAGACTGTTGTCTTTAAACTCATCTTGTTTTGAAAAATCACTTATGTATTCGTGTTCACACGAAATCAGCTGGGTTTCCTAAATGGGAAGGGAAAGATTTTTATGTTTTTTATGCGTCGTCATTGCCCAAAGATTCAAATCGGCTATGCTTTCTGGAGTGATCCAGTCTATCCCATTTATACAGGGGTGCTACGGCAAACCATTCAGCTCACATTCAGCTTGATTTCAATTCCTGGGTGCTACGGAGCTTCAATTCAGCTGTGTTTAGCTGTTTTAAAACAGCTAGCAAATGTGTCAGCTATTTGGGTAAATACAGCTAAAATAAAGGGTTTTCATTAACAAGCCATATATCACAGAAAAGCTGGTTCAATTTCTGATAATTCTGCATTAAAATAATTACATTTTGCAAGCAATTATTATTTTAAATAATGTTTTTAGCAAATTGCTTAGAGACTGGCTTGTAAAAATTGTCAAACATACCGAAATAGCATTTCACTGGTGCCACCTAGTTAAGTTCGAAAAGCGAAAACATATTTTATGATGGTAAAACAAAGTATAACAAATAAGTTGTCATTCTTAATTTGTTAGTCAAGCGCGTTTTTCCTATTTATTTTGTGAAAAAAAAGTTTTAAATACTATTTTTCCTAGTGTGGCAACGATTGAAAATGTCAGCTGATAAATAGGAAGGGGACGAAAAAAAACAGAAATTAGCTAAATTACTTACATAAATGACCATAAACAATTCCAAAAACAATACCAAAAACAATAACAAAATCAAACGTTTCGTCCGATTTGGAAAATGGGTCCAAAGAGTCTCTTAAGCGTCTTCGCTCTATGGTTTCCTTTATCGCCTGTCGCCTGCGCAGCTCATCTAGTGCAAGAAGTCTTGTACAAGGTATTTTGTTTAATTTGTTTAAAATTTGTTAGCTATTTAGTGCCAGTTCGGGTCCAGTTCGAAATGGTTTGTGAGTTAGCTAAAAATATGAAATCGCTCGAAGTTCCGTGGCACCCAGGAAATTTTTCAGCGATTTGACAAAAGCTGAATTCAAAATCGCCCCAGTGTACCCCCCGTTTCGGCTTATCTGCCTTCAAAGCGAGTTTTGCCCAAAACATTTCGTGTATATTTGCCTTTCTTTTTAGCAACGCTTGCTTGTCACATGGATACCTAACTTATACCCAGCATGCAAGACGAACTCAAAAATTCGTATCCAGCAACGAAGTGGGCTTACTCCATATTTCAGATTGTCTAAAACTGGCAAAAATTTGAAGCACTTGAAATTTTTATTTTCAAGGAAATCTCTTTGGCTTGAGTGGCATATGGTGTATGATTGAAATGATTTTGTGTTCATTCAGAACTTTTCCATCAATGGCAGTGAGATATGGACTGAATCTTACATAAACAAATTGAGTATCGTTTAAGGATACCTTGAATATCGTTGATTTCAACTTTTCAATTTCTAATTTTATGCCCCGCTTCTCTTTTAAAATAACTTCATTTGTTTCTTTGAGAAATTCCAATTTTAGTGGACGACAAAACCTAATAGACTATGTGGTGCGACTGTTCCACAACAAATCTCCGGATGAGTCATTCAGTGTGAAGGGGCATTATGGTAGTGGCAAAAAGGCATGAGTCTTTACCTGCGTATGCCTGGTTATAATTCGCCTTTCCAGTACTTCCATCGAATCCATAACTGACGATGTCAGTGTGCTGATTGGCCAGTTCACCATGGATAACATCTTTTTGAAGTTTCACAATCCGAAAAGCCGTGTGTTCCAAAAGGTCTGGCAGAGAGACCTTGGCTAAAGTCTCTGATACATAGATTTTGTCTGGTCTGCATTGCTTCTTTTGCTCTGCCCCATTTTTATGATTGGGTAAATATCCACATTTCTCTTACAAATGTCATCTCGGATAGCACAATACTCCTTGCTCCTTGGTCAACCCTCAATCCAAAATTAATGCCAATGCTTCATCTTTGGACGCACTTGTAGGCTGATCAATGGGCTTTGTCAATCTTTCCCTGAAAAAGCGATTGAAAATGTCATTTTTTTTAAATGAGTGAAACTTAAAAAATCATTTTTTCGAAAACTCCGCGTAATACATTCAAACGAAAAAATACGTATCTAATATTTTTGGCTGCTGTAACGGAAAAAAAAAGTTTTTTGGAATAAAAAATTTTGGTGGTCGATTTTGCGTGGAATGCCCCGTAAATTAAATGGGTTTTCGCACATATTAAAGGGCCGTGTGATCAGAAGCAAATAAAACAAAAAAACTTGGCCTGAAGGGAGCTCGACCTAGCCTGACATTTCCAATGCGGTCGGAAGGGGATTGGCTTTTGGCCACGAGGGTCGGCAAACACACACACGGGCACTAGTTTTTCACTGATTTTTCGGCGGCTTTTCTTTTCCCTTAAGCGTTTCCCATTGGCGACGGTTTCATCGTCGGCGCTGGCGGTTCACTACTGCTGCTCTCTATTGGCGATCGCTGGCTGCTGTACCACAGATAATGGAGACAAGATTATTTCTTGGAAGCATTATCTGAAACTTTCCTGTTCTGCATATCTTTTAAATGAAATACGCCTAAATTCTTCCCTTTCTCATCCTCCAATTCATAGTAATATGAACTACGTTTCCTAAAAACTCTGGCTGGAATGAACACGGGAGCTAGTTTACTGCTAAATTTCTTTATCGCGTTACTTTGAGTGAAATTTCTAGCGTAAACTAAGTCGCCGGCTTTAAACTGTATTTCCCGGGCTCGTAGATTGTATCTATTTGCATTTTCCTCATGAGACTTGTTGATGTTCAGCTTAGTTTTCCGTCTCTGCAGCTGTAAAGCATCCGGCTTTTGTAGCCTAGTGTCATCTGCTAATAGGTTCAAACTACGTAGAAGGCTGTAATCCTTGCCGTTAAGAATCATATTCTGCCCAAACGCCAGGAAATACGGCGATGAACCGGTACTCCTGTGCAGAGATGCCCTTAATGAACCACTAATGGCATTTAAGTTGTCATCCCAATTTATGTGATCATTACCAATATAAGCCCTTACCGCTGCTAATACTGATCTATTTAGTCTCTCGCTGGCGTTAGCCTGCGGGGAATATATGGCTGTAAATTTTTGTTGTACTCCAAAACTGGTAAGAAAAGCCTGAAAATAACTCGATTTAAATTGACTACCATTATCAGAAAGTATCACTTCTGGAACCCCGAAAGTATAGAAAATAGCCCCCTCCAGATATTCGCAAATTTTAGGAGCCGTGAACTTTTTTAGCGGACACAGAAAATGGAAACGCGTGTTATGTTCGACTAAAATGAGTAAACCTATATTACCCTTCTTTGTGCGAGGATTTGGCCCCAACAGGTCAATATATAGCTTTTGGAATGGCCTATCTGATGTCAACGGTTTCCCCATTGGTGGTCTAAGAACAGTGTTTGGACTTTTTGTGGTACGGAAAATTACGCAGTCAGATATATAGTTGCGTATTTGGGTGACCATGTATGGCCAAAACAAATACCTTTTAAGCTTTTCTACGGTTTTGCTCATACCACAATGAGCCGAACTAGGTGAATCATGAGCCTGAAATAAAATATCTGGCACTAAAGCTGTAGGAATCCAGAGTTTCCAGACGTTTTCCTGGTTGGTCTCTTCTGATGGAAACGAGGTTTTCTTATAAATGTACCCATCCCTGACTTGCAGATCGGGAAATTTGGACTGGTTGGCGGATATATTCTCTAGCAAGTCCAAGTATTCCGAAGATTTAAAGTGTTCAGAGTCTAGGTCAACTATCGGACCATTCTGACAAAACTCATCAATGGCTGGATCGTTTTGCCGAGACAAAGTGTCAGCTACAACATTCTGAGAACCGCTACGGTGTTTGATGGTAAATGTAAACGTTCTTAACTTCATTGACCATCGAGCTAATCTCCCTGACAAGTCTTTCTGTCGCATTAACCATTGAAGTGCTGCGTGATCCGTTTTGACTAAAAAATCCTGACCCTCAATATACGCACGGAACTTTTTAATTCCCTTAATTACGGCAAGACATTCTAATTCGGACACAGAATAGTTACGTTGTGCCTTAGACAACTTCTCGGACATATACGAAATCGGTAGTTCTACTCCATCACGCTCTTGAGCTAGCACGCAACCAATACCATAAGAGCTGGCATCGCATAACAAAACAAATTGCTTGGAAAAGTCAGGTGTAATGTTAGGCATGATTTTAAGGTTTCAAAAGCGAGCTGCGCCCCTTCATTCCACTCTAGCAACTTTTTCTTTTTCAAAAGCTCAGTCAAGGGAAAACTTATAGTAGCAAAGTTTTCTACGAAACGTCGGTACCAACCGGCCAGTCCTAGAAATCTTCTTAACTGCTTAATCGATGTTGGCACCGGGAATTCTGCAATAGCCTTTACTTTATCCGGATTAGTTCTTATCTGTCCATTTCCAATTATAAATCCTAGATATACGATTTCTTTCATACAAAATTTTGATTTGCTAACGTTGATAGTAAGATTGGCTTTACGCAAGCATAAGGCTATTTCTTGTAGCAAAAGCAAATGTGACTCAAAGTCCTCGGACAAAACCAATAGGTCGTCTAAATATACGAAAACCCTAGTACGGAGATGAGCTGGTATCACTCGATCCATCAGACGACAAAGAGTTTGGGCCGCATTGCAGAGACCAAAGGGCATCATTTTGTACTGGTACAACGGTCGATTTGGTATCGTAAATGCAGTGTATTGTCTCGAATTTTCATCTAACGGAATCTGCCAGTATGCATGTTTCATGTCGATACCGCTTATAAATTTGGCTGGCGGTAATCGGCTTAAAATACCATCTATATGTGGAAGTGGGTACGCGTCCCGTTTTGTAACCTTGTTTACGTCCCTAGAATCGAGGCATAAACGATTTTTTTCCCCTTTCTTAGCATGTTAGCAGGCTAGCATGTTATCTACTTCAGCGAACATCAGCTTTTCTACAGCTGGTGAAACCGGCCAATGCCGCTGCTTAACAGGACTAGTACTCCCAATATCTATGCTGTGCGTGGACAAACTAGTACGGCCTAAACCTTCAGAAGCAAAAGATGGAAAATTTTTGATAACTGTCTCAAGTCTAAGTCGTTCTCCCTCATTCAGTTGGTGATAATTTGGAGGCTCTTCATTTTCATCTAATGTTCCTAGATCTAACTCCGAAACTATCTTACTACTATCCGTAATTTTATTAAGCAAACCGAACTTTTGCCAAAAATCTATACCTAAATATACGTCTTGTTTAAGATCGGGAATTATAAATAATTCGAGATCTTCTACCTTATCTCCATAAGTTACAGAAGTTATTAGTTTTGAAACTACCTTGCTTTCTGTTCCGTTTGCAGCTTTAATTACGCCAGAACACTTTTTTATGTTATTGTGTTTTAATAAGTTCTGCGCAGCTAAGCCGCCTACACAACTAATTGTAGCTCCGGAATCTAACAACGCCTTATAAGTCTGATCTTCTATAGGAATATCAGTATAAAGTCTCTGATCAGAGCTTAAAACTATAGCGGAAACTAGCTTTCGTCGATCGTGATAAACTTTCTTCCAAAACTCTCTTAATCTCCTAGTAGATCGTTTGGGCTTTAAACAAGTTTCAATACTATCTACCTTTCCAAATATTTCTTCGCGCTTATTCATGTAATTTTGTATTCTTATATGTAAAGGAACAAAGGAAAAATGAATCTCAGACTGATTTAAATCTTCTGTTTCCTGACATTCACTGGTTTGGATGGTTGGATTCGGTTTTACAACTCCGGACTTTATGGATGTATCTCCTTGTTGCTCAGAGAAACATCCTTCTGCTGGTTTCCCGGATTACAATTCGGACAAGTTGTTTTGTATTGTTCTTTAGCTCCACAACCGAAGCAACGGATAGTTTTTTTAGCCATGCAATCATCGTACCTGTGACCTTGTTTGTCACAGTTCCAACAAGTGATAGGCCTACGTTGAATTTGATTCACTTCTTCTACCTCGTTTACTATAGCTGGTTCCTCGTCTTCCGTAGCTATCTCGTTTACGTAAGAACGAAAAGGTTTTGGCTTGAACGTTCTAAGATTGTTATAAAACTGCTCATGCCTGCAGATTTCGAATCTAAGCTGTGCTCTATTAGCTATTTTAAGATGCAGCAACTCATGTTGTAGGCTAGGCTTTGCGTTTCGAACTAACAATTCGACTAATTGTGCCTCGGAAACTCCATTCTGAAGTCTATCTACCAGACGTTCCATAGTTTCCTGGAAATCTTCAAAGGGTTCGTTTTCGCCTTGTCTACGTTTTCTGATTCCTTCCCAAATGTCGTAGTCTGTCTCAATATCTTCGAATCTTTTCCTAAACTCAAAGCAGAATTCATTCCAAGTGAAATTTGGATTGTTGCGATGGAATTTCCAATACCAATCACTGGCTTTTCCCGAAAACAAAAGATACAAATGGTCACACAGTAATGCGTAATCATTGCCTAGATTCTGTTTAGTAAGTGAGCCTATCCTGTACAAAAACTCGTCCATCCTGAGACTGGTTTTGCTGCCGTCAAACTTTAATCCCCATTTTTGAATAATTCCTGATACCTTTTCTGGGCTAACGTAAGAGCTTGTATTGCTTCTGTTAAAACCTATTCTTTCGAAATTATCCCCCGAATTGTTTGGATGGTGCTGGTGTTGTTCTGGGTCGTTCCTAAGGTTCTCCCTAAGCGGTGGATTAATACTAGGTGTGAAAATTGTTTGAGTGGGCTGAGATAATTGTAAGTTTTCCAATTGACTTTTTATAGATGTTTCAATAGTCTTCGCCAGGTAAGAGGTGAGTTGATCAACTAGTTGTGCCTGCTGTGAGCTTATGGTAGACTGTATATAGTTGGTAATCTCTACTTGATTACTTAATGTCATACCGGACGTGGCTGGTGGCTCTGTAAGGATTCTGTCTAGATGTCCTCTTTGTGTATTTCTAGTTGACATTCCTCGTCTTGGAGGTGTACCTCGGTTTCTGTTTGATCTGGTGTTTCTTCTTACTTGGTAACTTGCGCTGTCATTGTTATCTTGATATTCGCTAATGCTAGATGGTCCAGCTGTTGCGGCATTTAGTTCAGCGTACAAAGTGTTATTAGAATAAGATAAATTCATTTCGTTGCAATCAGTTTTACAAGTAGGACACGTCTGTGTGCTCTTTAGGTGATCAAGAACACATTGTTTGTGAAACGTATGTCTGCAAGGTGCTGTTGCTGTCAAAACTGTTGGTGCAAATGTTTCTTTGCATATATGTAGAATTGAATTGAGTTTCACAAAACACACTAGAATAAAAACGCATATCAAAAAAAAGGATATAGAACAGCAGTTTTCGGTTTCTTGTGGCATTTCCGGTACTCTTTCCGAGCTATGTTTTGCTGTCATTTTAAATTAATTTATTGTTTTTATAATCAAAATATATTTATTTAATTATTTGGTCTGTCTTTCTTTAGGACGATCACTTTTATCAGAATTTCTCAGTTGAATTTATAGTTATAAGCGGGTTGTACTTGGTCTATGGTCTCTCGTTTTTTTTTCACTAAGAAATCGGACAATATACAGACGTTAAAGTGGGAGTTACTGTATTCCAAGAAAATCAAAATGTAAACAAATCAGAGTTAAGAAACATATGGTGATGAACTCCTAAGGTGTTCTGATGGCTATGCTTAGGTCGATCAATTCTAATCTGAAATGAAATCGCGTATTCCTAAACTTGACTATCTCCTCCAAATCGATGCTCACAATCCAATATGCTAATTTAATGAAGTTAGTTATATTGTGTTTCAAAAATGGATGGTTCAGTCTTAGAGCTTTGTGTACTCAAACAAGTGTGCAACTGTCGAGCTCCACGGATGGGCGCCAAAAAATGTGTAGTGTACAGGGGTGCTGGAGGGCTAATTTTATCTCTATCCTTCGATAGTCGGCCGCCTAATAGAGGATGGTAAATACTATCAGAGAAGACCTTGTACCTTCAAGCTTGGGATACGCACTCTTGCTAGGCTCGGTTCTAGCTCGCCGGATGTCGGGGTTCTTCCTTGCTTGAGAGGGTACGGTTGCACGCTACCACACTTTACTAGTGCGTAATAATCAAAAGACAAACAATGGCTAAGCTATAAAACAATTACTTTAATATGGAAGCGCGCCGACACGCTGAAAATCAACTAAGAATCTGATAAGTTCCTTTCTGGAATCTAGATGTTATTATTCCACAAGTCTTTACCCTCCCTTCCATGACAATGCTACTTAAATTCTTGCATTGTCCCTTGGCCAAGATTTAATGATCTCTACCACATTATTAAGGAAGCGTTCGACATAAGTACTCGACAGACCATTATTATTATTTATTCAAACTTCATTTTAAATTAAATCCTATACTTCATTTATAGTTATATTTATCCACATTAAGTTCCAATGTTTTCATTATAAAAGTTCAAGAATTTCCTAACGTAAGTATTAATTTTTCATTTCGTATTCAAAAGTATTCTTTTCAATCAATTTTAAATTTATAAGCAAGAACTAACAATATTTTAATGAATTTAAATTAAGGGTATATCTCTCGACATTAGAATGACACAGGCCGGCATTTATAGGTTTTTAAAATAGGTATTACGCATTGTTCGTTTAAATTTGTACTCACGACCTTTTATTTATGTTCCATGAGACGCGTTGCAAAGTTGGGCCCAAGTTCACATTGGTCGTTGAGGAGCTGTTGGTCAAAATATTTAATAAAACCTACATTAAATGACCTATACAAATACCGCACTCATGCCAATCAGAGAATTATCTCAAAGGCAAATTAAATGATAACGATGGTGTATCCTAATGGCCGATCATCGATCGTTGGATGTTGCAAGATGGGACGCCCTTGGTTGGGGCTAGAATGTCCTCAGTCCACGGCCAATTTATGGTTGTCTTTGTTGCCCCTTGCTGCGGCACGATCCGAGTTGTCGCTGGGGTAGTGTTAGGGCCAAGTGTGCAGACCAGATGCGCTTGCAGTTTCTGCACCCTTATATTGGAGCGATCCTGAGTGTCGCTGGTTGGCACTGGGTGGCACTAGGTGGCACTAAGTGTGTGCGGTTGTTCCCGCGTTGAGTAAAGGTGAGCTTATTAGCCTCGGATTTCACTTGCCGGTGTCCAAATGTCAACACGCGTTGGTGGTTGCGTAATCACGCCGCCAGAGGTTATGTTCTCCTCTGGGCCACTTTCAACAAGAATTTGGGCAAATCGGAGCTGATGCGATTGGGTATAGCTGGCGTAAGACGTCCAGACAGTAACCGGCCTCAGCGGGGTCTACGGGTATACGTCTGACGGCACGCCTTCTGATGCAGATCCCTAAGAAAAATCGGTTAAATCGGGGACCCACAAATTCTGTATTTGTTTACCTTGCACTCACTCTCACAATTTCACTTGTTATTATTAATAACCGCTTGGCTTAATTTTAATGCACCACAGATCAAGATTATATAAGGGTAACACGCGGTTTATTAATTGGGCTAAAGCCAAAAATCAAACAATTGAACTTTTCGCCAAGAGCGCAGATCAGCGAATGAATGCAAGGTTTAAAACGAAGTGCAGATAAGCCACTGTCGCAGAGCTTTCCGCTGCAGTTCTAATCAACGGTTTAATCGTATGATTTTTGACCGTCGCGACTGATCTGCTTATCTCAACTAATTGACATTGGTATTGGTAGAGAGTAAATTTTCTAGGCCTCTGGCGCCGTGTAGTTATGTTTATCTATGCGAGGGTGGGGTGAATAGTTCTTTATCGTAAAACTTAACTGGGCACTACACTGCCCACTAAGCTAAGCGCTAAGCTTGTGGCTCTGCACTAAGTGTGTGGCTCTCCACTAAGGGCCGATCATATAAATTATGTCGGCACTGACTAATAGAAAATTTTCCGTGGCTGAACTTTTCCTTTGGCTGGTCAATCGTCAAATAGCGAGGGCAGTTTGCGTCAGCCAGTAGAAACTTTACAAATTGGATCCGAGTTACGTCCCGTCAGAATAAGCCAAGTTATTGGAAATTGGAATTTTTCAATTTCTAATTTTATGCCCCGCTTCTCTTTTAAAATAACTTCATTTGTTTCTTTGAGAAATTACAATTTTAGTGGACGACAAAACCTAATAGACTATGTGGTGCGACTGTTCCACAACAAATCTCCGGATGAGTCATTCAGTGTGAAGGGGCATTATGGTAGTGGCAAAAAGGCATGAGTCTTTACCTGCGTATGCCTGGTTATGATTCGCCTGTCCAGTACTTCCATCGAATCCATAACTGACGATGTCAGTGTGCTGATTGGCCAATTCACCATGGATAACATCTTTTTGAAGTTTCACAATCCGAAAAGCCGTGTGTTCCAAAAGGTCTGGCAGAGAGACCTTGGCTACAGTCTCTGATACATAGATTTTGTCTGGTCTGCATTGCTTCTTTTGCTCTGCCCCATTTTTATGATTGGGTAAATATCCACATTTCTCTTACAAATGTCATCTCGGATAGCACAATACTCCTTGCTCCTTGGTCAACCCTCAATCCAAAATTAATGCCAATGCTTCATCTTTGGACGCACTTGTAGGCTGATCAATGGGCTTTGTCAATCTTTCCCTGACTTGATTGGCTTTTTCCGGGGTACTTCCATATATTTGAAGAACTCCAGCAAGATCATGTAGTCCTTGTTTCCGGGAAGCTGCGGTTGCTGCATGTACTAGCAAAAAACATCGTCCCCTTGTAATTTGGATAGTTCCGCTGCTTGCAGTCTTTGAGCCCTTTCGCCTTTGATTCAAATGGAAGAAGTGGTCGTCCAGCCGGTCTGTTTCCCTTTTTTTTTTAAAGGCAAAGTTGTAATGCCCTTAATCTATTGGGAATGTCTAATTTTGAAGTCCCTATAAGTGCCATTACATTTACGCCAGTAATGCAAATTTTTGGTGACTTTTAAGTTTTAAAATATTATCATCCACATTATTGCACGTATGCAGTTCAGAATATCTTTGAACTGCCTTCTCTCGCTCGTGCCGGCCCCTCCACGTTGGAAAAAATTAGGTTATTTAATAAAAATGCAAATTCCGCCAAAATAGGAAAAAATGGGAAATTAGGACCAATACCTGTGAACTCAGAATTGACAACGCTGCAACAAATACTTAGCCAAACATACATACATATAAACAATTCTTAATTCAATTCTTCTTTTACATTATCCTTTCCAAAGTAGTAATTTGTTTCTGAAAATTAGCTAAAGAAGCTCTTATAATTATTACATTAAACACACAGTGCAAACCTATGAGATCGGTATTCATAACTTGGTTTTTCTCTTTGTGGTTTTATCGTAAAATATAAATATCAAAACTCAGTGTACAAATTCACAAAACTTAGCCGCAAAAGCTGGCAAAAGCCTCGAGCTTGAACACTACATTTCTTCCAATTCAATAGACGTTATGCTGATCAATAAAACACATTTCAACAGCCGTTCGCATCTTAGGATTTTTGGCTATGACCTTTTATTGTCCAATCACCCGTCTGATCGTTTGCGAGGAGGGGCTGCAATTTTAGTGCGCTCTCACTTGCAATATTCTTCACACAGTTTTAGTTCAAGTGACAAGTTTCAGGCTGCTGCGATAACTCTAAGCACGGACTTGGGTGATTTGGTGCTTGCTTCCATATACTGCCCTCCGTCGTTTTCCTGGTCTGCCGATGACTTCAAGCAACTCTTCAGTGGATTTTCTAACAGATTTATCGTAGCTGGTGATTGGAATGCTCACAATCAATTTTGGGGTTGCAACCGTTCGTCTCCGAGAGGTGTTGAGCTGCTAGATCATGTCACATCTTCTAGTCTGCAAGTTCTAGCTACCGGAGGCCCTACGCACTTTCCATCTGATGTCACCAAGAGTCCAACTGCAATTGACTTTGCGATCTACAAGGGCGTTGCGTCCAATTTCCTGACTGTTCATGAATCGACTGAACTTAGCTCTGATCACATTCCGCTTGAAATATTTCTGTGTGCCGCGGCTTCAACACAACTGGCTAAACCAAGGCTTCTCTCTCGACGGGCAAACATTGGTCGTTTTAAGGAACATCTTACGACCCTTATTGAGCATGAGGAATATGGTGATTTGAGCTGTCCCCTGGATATCGATGCTGCAGTTAATGGTCTGCCGCGGCCGTTTCGTCTGCCAACGGTAATCATAATGTTGTTCCCCAATTAAATGACGCACTTTTAAATCCTGGAATATCGGCCTTGGTTAGGCAGAAACGATTGCTACGACGACGCTGGATGCGTACGCGACACCCTCAAGATTTATCTGTATTTAAGAGGGCTGATACTCTTGTAAGAAAAGCTCTTCACGATGCTAAGTCAGACTTCTTCCTGCGTAAGCTTAGCGCTATTGATCCGGATGCTGATGGAGGTTTTGAACTGTGGAAGTGCACTCGTGGACTCAAGCGACAGCCACTTCAAAAGCTTCCCCTGCTTCGCTTTGATGGTACGTGGGCAAATAAAGACGATGAAATAGCTACCGAATTTGCCGACTCTCTTGAAGAAAGATTCAAGCCTTTTGATTTGGCCACAGAAGATGAAACTACTGTTACAGTAGCCCTTGATGACGTTCCCCACGGTCCTGCTATTGATATTGTGCCTATTGACGCTGAGGAGGTTAAGTTTCAAATCAAACGACTAAAGCCAAACAAGGCATTAGGACAAGACAGTATTGACGGAAAAGTAGCTAAAGCTTTTTAATGCGTATCTTTAATGCTATGATTGCTTTTTCGTACTACCCGGAGAAGTGGAAGCATGCGAATGTTGTCATGATTCCTAAGAAAGGTGTTTCCCCCCGGTCTGCTGACTCTTTTCGGCCTATAAGTCTACTGCCGACATTCTCCAAGATTTTCGAGCGAATCCTCCTTAAACGGCTTTTGAGTATTGATGTATTCAAGGATGCAATTCCTGACCACCAGTTTGGTTTCAGGAGTCTGCATAGTGCTACTGAGCAGATGCACCGTGTGGTAAATCACATTCTGAAAGCCTTAGAGACGAAACAGTATTGTTGCGGAGTGTTCCTGGACGTTAAGCAAGCTTTTGATCGTGTTTGGCACAGCGGCTTATTGTTTAAGCTGAAGTCTAAGCTTCCTCCAACTTACTTCAATCTTCTTCGCTCGTTTCTTGTCGGCAGAACGTTCCAGGTGGATGTTAGAGGATCTAGGTCTGCAACTCGGTCTATACTTGCTGGAGTCCCACAAGGAAGTGTGCCAGGTCCTGTGTTGTATACTGTGTACACGTCGGACCTTCCTTCTCCTAGAAGCAGACACATTCTCACAGCTACGTATGCCGATGACACTGCCTTTCTGGCGACGAGTTTTTTCAGACGAGAAGCGACGGACATGGTGCAGGACATGTTAAACGAGTTTGAAGCGTGGGCGTCGAGGTGGAACATCGCTGTTAATCCTGTCAAGTCCCAACATGCTACTTTTTCGCTGAACAGACTCAATACTTATCGGCTGACATTGGATGGAACTCCTATCAAGCACACGCCTTCAGTCAAATACCTCGGGCTCACTTTGGACCGTCGGCTCACCTGGAAGCCGCATAAAGTGGCTACTTGCGCTTCCACTCGTCAAAAAGCCCATAAGATGAGGTGGCTTCTTCGTCCGGGCAGCGGACTTTCTTTGACGGCGAAATCACGGCTTTTTAAAGCTATTTTGATGCCAACGCTTTCCTGGGGCATCAACTTTTGGGAACTGCATGTAACACATCGATAAAACTCATTGAATCTTGTCAAGCCAAAATTTTAAGACACATGATAAACGCCCCATACTATACAAGAAACACGACTATTTTTCGAGATCTCAAAATTAACCCTGTTTGTACATCTATCACTAACACTGCCACCCGTTACAGAACAAGACTCCTCTCACATACAAACAGACTTGCTCTAAAACTATCCAGACCTATGACCAGAAGAAGTCTTAAAAGATTGCACCCATCTGACAATTGGATACTTGGACGGCCCGCAAGCGGTAAACTCATTCCAGACATAGACGTATAGACTGCTACACTGCCCGATACTGTGAAGGGCCATATTTTGTATACTACCAGTAAACACCAACATGTGTGAAGGTGAATTGAGTTCCACAAAACACACTAAAATAAAAACGCATATCAAAAAAAAAAAAAAAAAAAGTGCGTGCGTACAAAGTACACATGTCAGAAGTGAAACTTCTTTGGCGAACTTATTTATCAGTCTTGTCTATATTTATACAAATCTAAAACTTTAGATTTCCGTGACTTAAAGGAAGGGAAAAAATAAAAGTGTTGAAAATTAATATAAATTATAAATTTAGTTTTTATTAATTTATTTCTTCAATATTTACATTGTTCGACGCGATTTCTATAGGTATTGTTGTGACTAAAGCATTATGATACGTAAAATATGCAATATAAGTAAGTGTTTTAACATTATGTAAATATCTTGTAAAAGTAGCACCTATTGTCGTTCCTGAATTTGTAGTTGGTGTGTTTGGATTATTATTCAGCTGTAGACTAAAGTTTTCTTCTAGAAAGTTAATTAATGGTTTGGAATTATCAACTGCAAAATTAGTGTTAAAGTCACCACCCAAAACAAGTGTTATTTTATTATTCTCATTACCAAGAATAGCAGCACCTCCGTGGCTGTATGGAAGTAGTTTTTGATGCAAGAAACTATTTATATCTTCTACACGTAAATCATCATCTTTAATACTTCTCGTGTTATTTCTATTATTGACAATCTGGTTTCATCTTCGATATTGTTATTATTAATATTATTATTATCACCATTATTGTTATTATTGTTATTATTATCACAATTATTGTTATTATTATCACCAATATTGTTATTATTGTCATTATTATCACCATTATTGTATTATTGTTATTATTATCACCATTATTGTTTTTGTTGTTATTATTATTATTATTATTAGCATTAATAATATTTGATGATGTTTGAAAATCTTCAATAATGTTTTCTGAAAGGTTTGTCAATAATTTTTTTCTTGCTCTAAACTCACGAACACGTTCTGTTGAAGTTTTATTTTTTCAATTGGTAAAGTCGAAGACGAAGGTTGAGGATTTTCTTCATATTTTTGTCTTATTCGAGCTCTGTAGTCACGACTATACTCTGCTGGAGTTTTTGGTTTAGTTTTTGTAATGATGGACGATGAGATATTTAACTCTTGGCTAGCTGCATTTTTTAAAGCCTTTTTTCGCTCTCTGAATTCACGTACACGTTGTGCTGATGTTTTAACTGGCCCTCTAACAGATATTTTATTTTTAATTGTTTCACATTCTCGCACCACAATTTTTGGCATTGTGCTTAACTGGTGTCACAGAAATGATATCAGCTTAAAAATCGTATTCTCACACGAGCAAGCTCATTCTATTTTTAGATTTTACTCTCTCAACTTTGTGCGAGCGCATGGTGCAACTAAATGTGTAAGGTGGTCTCAACGAGACAGCGGCTCTCTTTTGAGGACGATATTTGTGCCAGTCTCTATCTAGCTACCTCATTCTACCGATTGAGAGAGACAGAGAGGTAAACATATATAACGTCCTCAGCAAAGCGGACGAGACCACCTTGTATATACGCACCATGTGCGAGCGCGCTCAGAGCGAAGAGAGGAAAGAAGAGGACAGAGAGAACGTTTGTCAGCGGAGAGAGAGGGACAGTGCGTGATACGACAATCGCTCTCTCATCGCTACTCTCACTCCATCGCTAGTTGCTTTATGCTGCGTTCGCCCTGTCTTACTCTCTCTCAATCACTCTCGATCGATCCCTCTCTTTTTCGACTTTTTCGCTTCATTCGTTTCTTGACGTTTCATTTGTACAAATTTTACCCCCAATGCGCCTAAAGAAGTTTCACTTCAAAAAAAAGCCGCACGTGCTTTCAATTGCAAAAGCTGACTTGACAGCTGTTATTCTCGCATGGGACTGTTAAATTTAACATTTTGAGTTTGGGGCATAACAGTCTCATGTTTTCCTAAAGCCTAGTACTCAGATCGACGAACAGTTTCTATGTCGAAAAGAGGCCATTCTTTTTCTCGGAGTATGACCTTTTTTTTAGAAAATTCATCGGCAATTTCTTTGAGCAAGTACTGCGGTCACACAGATTTCCGTTCGCGGGCTGTATAAGCTGTATTCGGTTTGTTGACAACCAAATTTTAAATAAGTTGTGAAAATTATAATGCAACGATGAAACCTTTTCAACTTAAGCCGAGGCCGAAGCTCGCAAGGAGAAGAGGCCAAGAATTCGAAGGAGAATGCAGTTACCCTCAACAAGGAACGAATGGAGCACATCATCGCAAGGCGAGTGGACTACACGGAGATGGACTTTTTGTCCTTTTGTTCCTTGTCTTCGCTTGTCTTCTGCACGGTCGCCGAGAAGCACTCGATTGGCGGGCTCACCTGCGAGCTGCACCAATGATGGGCTTACAGCCTCCTACGCCAGAGATGGGCACGCCCTGGCTCAATTTGCTCACTTGCTCAAACCGTTATATTTTTCGGGAGGCGCCAGCCAGACGGGTCGCGGCTGGCGTTCAGCGATCCGTGAAGAAACAAAAACAATGCTACAGACTCTGTAGCAGGTAGCGAACTCATCGCCTCGGTCCCGAGTTTTGCAACAAAAAAATACATTGGCTGAGTCTCGCACATCGTACCCAAAACAAAAACAACTTTAAAGGGAATTGCGTATTCTCTTTGCTCGCACATTCTGCGGCGCTCCGCGACGGTGGTGGTTGTTGTTGTTTTTTTTTGGTCTGGCCGACCTGCTGCTCAAACCGTTAGATCTCGTGCCCATCGCTGTCCTACGCCATGCTCACCCACTAGAGTCCTGCAAAAGTTAACTTATAAGTGAGAACTTATCTTTACGGTGGATATCAAGCCGGGCGACTAAGTTCACAACATGCAGAAACTTCAGGCTAAACGGCTGTTTCCCAAGCTGGTGATCAAGCACCATCAGGAAATCAAGGATTTTTGTTTCAAGGACTGAACTAAACAGCCGTTTTTAAATTAATTTTTAAGAAATATTTTACGAATGTAAGGGTATCTATTTTTATGTAAATAAAAAAACAAATAATAACTTGCATACATTTCGTTGCTCAGTCGAATTTCGCGCCATCTTTTGAAATTTTGCTAAGCCCTCATATAAAAGAGAGTGAGAGGGCAATAACGTAGAACGACCTGTTTATTAAATAGTTCTATCTGCTCTGCCTTTCGTTTTCGAAATACTTAAGAGTTAGTTGGCAACGCGATTAGTTGCCAAACAAAGTATCTAGTATATTTTTTCTATCATCTGAGTACCGCCTGTCGAACAGCACCCGAAAAGTGATTTCGAACTCATTTCGTCGATCTGAGTACTAGGCTTATAGCAACTCCAGAAAACATGAGGTCTGAAAAGAAACAAAATTACCTAATTTATAAATAGTAATTTATAAATAGTATAAAGCTATAGCTTAAAAAAATAGATTTTTTTTTTTGCATAATTTTGAAGAAGACGAACATAGAAACACGCCAGTAAAAGCGTTTCGCGGAAAAAAAGTTCCTTCATGGGTAATCGGGACTTTGTCTTTAAACGCGTTTTCCCAAAAATTGACTTTTTTGAAAGTTTTGGTAAGACTTCTACCAGTAATATTCATCGGATTCATCTCATTTTTGGCACAATAATTCAGAAAACATGTCGCTATGTTTTCCCGATCCGGATTTTGAAAAATTTAATTTTTTGAATTTTTACAGCTTCCAAAGTATGAAAAAACATGGTGAAAATTGCAAGTTTTTGTAAAAAGTATATATATTTTTTACAAATTTTGAGATAAAAAAAATCCCGATCGGGAAAACATAGCCAACGTAACAATAATTATAAACAAATTTCACTTTCTTCATTTCTGACAACGACATCGCAAAAACCTTGCCACCAAGTCGGGCCTCCAAATTTGAGAAGGACATTTCAAGGTCATCCCAAGGACAACAAAACCACTGGGCATACTTTTTGATTAAATGATTTTAAAGTCGACAGAAGTACCAATCAAATAAAAAAAAATTCATGAAATTATCTTCAGTAGTTATTTTGCAATCAATTTTTGAAAATAAGCTCGAAATTTAGGCCTGACGGTAGATGACTGCCTAATTAGGGCAGTCGATATCCCTTGTCGTTTTTATCGCTAATCGAAGTTTGTACATATTGGCCGTTTGTAGCTTAAACTGTGACCTAACGTTTTCGTGAACAAATTATATAATGCTTCGCCAGTGGCATCGAACTTTATAAAATTGCGTTAATCGTTAGTAGGTGCAAATGATTATATTTCCACGGATAGCTCACGCAGTTTAAATATTATATGTTTTATACAAATCAGTTCTAATTGGCTAATGACTTGTGGGGATATTTGAACCAGTACTTGTTTTAAAATACTTACGAGGGTATCCAAAGGTTAAAGAACGAAAGGGGAGGAAACGAGGAAGGAGTGTCATTGCTACAGACTCACCGCAGAAAAATTTATCTTGAAAAAACACAATCAGAAAAAAGAAGAAAAAAACAACAAAATAAGAATAAAGTCGGTGTTGTATTAGGTTGTCAAAAAAGTCTTGCGGTATTTTTATTGAATTTTCGATATAATATATATATATATTTCGATACCTATAATATATTATTTTCGACCAATTCAGCGATTTTATCGCAATTTTCGACGACAGGCCTTCCGGATCGTGGCGCATCTTCGACCACCTCTACACCAGAACGAAATCGTTGAAACCATCGTTGTGCGGTGGAAATGGAAACTGTATCGGGTCCATAAACTGCACAAATTTTATTTGCGGCTTGAGATGCATTTTTGGCTTTATCGTAGTAGTACTGTAAAATATGCCGTATTTTCTATTTACTTTGCTCCATGATTGCGACGCTATAACTCACGAACGACTTAAAATAAAAGACAATCAATCAAACACGTGTTAGCGCGAAATGAGCTTTCCAAAAAGGTATAGTATGTCCGAATGCGAAGAATAAAACAAGAACTACGCGCTTTCAGTGCCAACTAGCGAAAATACCGCAAGACTTTTTTGGCAACCTGGTATAATTTGAAATCAAAAAATCAAATTTCTTTCGTCAGATAAAAGCTTTCGCCAGGTAACGCCGGGTATTTTTCCCAAAAGCGGGACTTAATTCACACAGGCTAAAAAAAATGGTATCTTATATTTTTCTTGCATTCGGTTTATAAATGTTAATAAAAAACAAGAAGAAAAGCTTACTTAATAAGTTAGTATACCCTTGCAGATAAGTTAGTATACCCTTGCAAGCTTAACTTGGACATAGGAAACAACGGATGGGAAAGTTTTTTGTTGATAGGTCTTACACTGAGCGAAAAAGTTTACTGATACAGAACATTATGCAAACATTTGTATGGCAGCTATAGGATATACTATAGTCATGCGATCGTCAAGATTTTTAAACTAGACTTACTTGGACATAAAAACAGACGATTGGGAAAGTTTTAAGTTGATACGTCTTACACTGAGCGAAAAAAATAAAACAAAAACCAAAAATTGGTCGAACATTTGTATGACAGCTATAGGATATAGTCATCCGATCTTAAAAATCTTCGAGCTCGGTCTGCCTGCACATAAAAGAAGACAATTGTGAAAGTTTTATGTTTATTGGTCTTACAATGAGCGAAAAAAGCTTACTGAAACAGACAGACGGACCGACGGACATTTCTATATTGACTCATATGGTGACGCTAATCAAGAATATATATACTTTATAGGGTCAGAAATGCCTCCTTCTAAGCGTTACAAAAATCAGATTAAAATTATATTACCCTGCAAGGGTATAAAAAATACTTTTGGATTAGCTTGTTGCAATTTTAATAACAAAAAGTTTTGTTCAGAAACTATTTAATGTTGAAGTTTTTGATTTTTTTTTTAAATTAGAATTCATATCTTAAGCACATACTTTCATAATTTAAAACAAGAAAGAACGAGGGGTTTCCCGGCCATACATTTTTAACGAATTTGTATACACAATTTCTTGAAACTGACCAGATTTTAAAATTTTTGGATGTCTGTGTAGATATTTTCACTACAAACAACATTTACTCAGGCTACTTTTCTCTAGCATTAAAAATGCGGGCACCACAGAGTTTCGCGGTTTGTGGGCGTTAAAAGGGGCGTGGTCGGGTTTTGAAACTTGATCTGCGTGGGGTGTATAAAAGTCTGTGTGCAAAATTGTGTGTCTCTAGCTCTTATGGTTCCCGAGATCTCGACTTTCGTACGAAGGGACGGACAGACAGACATTTTCAAAGTTAACAGTATTTGCTTACTCTTCGATTATAGCAAATAAAAATATGAAAAATCAAAATTTTACTTTGCTTAAAATATTACACAAAAAAAAAGTTGAGGTCAATATCTTATAAACTAGAGATTATCCATCAAAAATGGTTTTATTTACCCATAGTGCGCTGTACGATTGGGGTTGTCTTGAACCATTGTGTGGTTCCAAATGACAGTTGTTTAAACTTTATAACACCCCTCTGATGGTTAGGGATTATCTTCAACCATTGTGGCCTGAAGATTTCGTGGTTTGATTTTGATAATTTTTTCATTTGTTTTAAAGGTTTTTAGTTGCCGAAAAGTGTCCATTGAGGACAATATTAAAAAATCCCTCCCAAACTCCCCCCAGGATCCGCTCCTAATGTACAACATAACCTTTATCAAATACGAGTAACGGCTATAATATACATCAAAAGCGAGTTAATTTGAAGTATAATTATCAGGAACATTTTACTAACTGAATCAAGTAAACTTTATTTTCCCAAAGTGCACGAAAGATTATGGCTTCTAAAGTTGAGAGCTTCCGGACACATTTTGCGGACAACCAAGTGGCGGGTATGAAAACCAAGGGGACAACGACAACACTTTTCTGTTTATTACATGACCAGAAAAATGGCGTAAGCCATCGTCCCGGTATTTACACTTATTTCGTGCCACAGAAGATGCGCCACGTGCCAAGTTCACGTAGCATAGAGCGTTAGCTGGAAGAGATTTCCTTCCTGTCGGCGGAACCTTTTTAGCATGTCCGCGGGCAAAATAAACGAGCCACGAAAGAGTTCAGCTCAATTGAGTGGAGTGGAGTTCGCCGGACTGCATTGTGGAGTCCAGTTGAGCTCGGGGATTGCAAAGTTCTCCGGCTCTCGAGGGTTAATTGATTCGAGAGCGGCGCACGTACAGTGCGGTAATGCGACGGAGTTTTTACGAGCTGTTCTGATTTATTCAATTATAATGAGGGTCCTGACATGCCCCGACTTTTGGCACGCGTGAATAATGCAATTCGAACGACGAATTAAAGTCTATAATCTCGTAAGGGAGAAAAACAGACTCCAAGTGTCCTCCCTGTCCGTCCCGGCTCCCATTTCACGACCTCCCCCCAAGACAATCACATAAACACACATTGCCCTCCGAGTGGGACAAATTAAATTACACCAAAGCAGCTTTCATGTCTAGAACATGCCGTTGGCTCGAAAGCGAATGAGGCAGGACTGTGTCCTGGCCGGGACAAATCGTAATTCAAATAAAACAATGTAATTTACCACAGGAAGCCCAGAACGTGGCCCAATAGGCAAATGCCCCCCACCAGCAGGCACGCAAGGAAATGTTCGACAACAAAGCAAGCTCTCCGCATACACACGTACCTTAAATCGTTGCGGGTGTGCCCAAATTTATCATTGAAATCCGACTCGTAAATTTGCTGAGCTCAAAATAAAAACAAAAGAAAACGCTTGAAAATAAAAACAAACCCCGTATAATTACCCGAATATGAAGTTATTTCACCAGTAAACAGTTTACCATTATTGTAATTCACGCGCTGACCCCAGACCGAATCCCCGAATCGAGTACACACAAGATAATTCGAGATTATCGCCAAAGAAACCGCAGGAGCAAACGGAAAACTTTCTGGAATGACAAACCGAAAGCAAGATATCATTTCGTGGCTGGTACTGGTTCATAAAAGTACTCACCCACACGCAGCTCACGCTCAAGTACAGATGCTCATACAATTTATGGGAAAACAGATGTATTCGGCTTTATTTATTTGCAGTCTGGACTAGGGGACTTGGACGGGGACGGGGACGGGTCGGATCTGGGCTCCGCTTGTTGTCTTTTGTGCCAGCGCATCACAAAAATAATCTCAAAGGACCCCACAAGCACACATACGGGGACAAAGGCAGAAATCATATCAGGCAACAACATATAAACACACAAATGCGTGGAGCACGACCAGAAACAGAAACAGCAGGAGGACCAGGAGTCGACATGAAAACAAATCCCTTTGCACATTTTCCGAAAATGAGAAAATGCAAAAGTTTTGCTTCGGTCGGTAAGACAATGCTCTGGTTGGTATGGAGGAGGCCCTCTGCTTCATAGAGAAGCGGCAAATTAAAACAAACCTCAGGTTGCCCGTATTCGGAAATGAGCAAAAAAAAAATCAACAACATCTACAAGAACAAGCCAAATCCAGCCGAAACTTGAGAATATTTCGGCCAACTTTTTTCGCCTTCCCTCGGTTTGTCTCTTGAGTTGCCTCTGTGCATTGGACCAAGTTGATGAAATGCCGAGGGGTGTAGTCTGGCAGCTTTTCGCCCCATGGGCGGAGGTGTGGGAGGCGTTTCTCCATTAACTTCCAGTCGAGCCTCAGCAGGGGGCCCGGGCCCCTACCATATTTCGGGGGACGGGACTCGGCTAAAGGCGTTAATGTTCGCTGATGTTTACGTACGGGAATTAACTTATTTGTCAGGTACTTGTTAAGCTAATAGGGGCACATTTAATGCGATGAACTGAAAATTACTGTCACACGAGATTTGCAGATCCGTTGCAAGTGGCTCAAAATGATTATACAGAAGTGAAGTCATGCTTAATATCCTATTTCACGCTCTAAAATCGAAATAAAGTGGATATATATTTTTTTGTTAATATAAAACGTAAGATCAAAACAAATTGTTTTGTCGTATGAGGCAGCATTCGATTTATTTTAAAATTAAAATAACCTCCCTTAAATCGTTTTGAAAACAACAAAGTTAAACCGATTTGGTTTGATTTCCTTCTTAAAGCTGTAGGATGTAGGCACTCGATTAAAAAGATAGTTTTCTTAATCTAAACAGTCAGTCTGCGCTGATCAACAATAAATATGTTACACTAAAAGGTCGAAGTAAAGACCTATTCAAAACTATTAAACTAAATATAAACATTCCCAAATTAATAGAACACACATAGTTTTATCAGTTTACGAGCGAGTCTTATAAAAATAATGAACTTTTCCTCAAAAGATAATCACCTGAGTTACACCAAGCCAAAGCTGGAAAAACAGTCTTGGAATCCTAATAAATATTTATATTTGTTTACCTTCTGATGGAACTCTGCTTCCCCCTTATCACAGGCCAGGCGGAGTCTTTACAAGAAAATGTGTTTTTTCATTACGACTGGCAAGTGCGCTTTGTAGTGGGTCTCGGAGTGTTCTCGTCTGTCTCGAGTGCACTTCTCCGTCGCTCCGGCACTGGGGCCTGGCCCTTCCTTTGGCACCCAAGCCTTTTCCGAACATTTGCCGGAGCAGACGTAGGGGAATTTCTCATAACGCCAAGGAGAAGGCACTGACGAAGACGACTTGGCGTCCTCTTCGCAAATGAAGCGCAATTAAAATGTAATTTTTATGCAAATTCCGTGCATAAGTGAACTTTTAATTAATTCAGCGCGAAAATAAATGAGAACTTTGTCCATAATTATGCATTCCTTTGCCCCATCCTAACCATTTTGTTGCACTGCACCTTTTTTTAATCGCCGTGGGGGGTTGTTGTGAGGCTGAAATGACACGGGGTCCCGACAACAAGCAACTAATTTGTTGGGCTATTACAAGGGAAGGGATTTTCCATCCATCGACTATGTATATCCGCAGGTTTTGATTTCAGGTCTGCTCCTCCCTCTTCATTAAAATACAAATTGAAAGTCGAACACAAATTCCAATACCAAAATAAGAAACAATTCGTTTTTATGAATAGACGGGAGTGAATGAATGAGTAAGTAAACTAGACTGGCAGTCAGTCTGGGTGATTATGGCTCGCTTTCACATATGTGTATATTTCACACGCCCCAGCTGTGCGGTACTAAACGCTTAATTAAAATAATAAATACTCTATTATACAGCGTCAGAAGTCGCTCAGCTTTCTCTAAAGTCAACGTTCTGAGAATGGCACATAAAAACCGCGACACGTTTAGCAAAAAATATCAAAGTGTTAATTTAAATTGCGATACGTGATGGGAATCCAACGAAGGCACCCGCGCCCACTCGCCTTTTTCCGTTTCCGTTCCTGCGTTTGGTTTTGCCTCCTGCCACGTTCGCCGGGCTGCGCACAATTTTATGCACGTCCAGCGTGTAAAACACCTAAAGGAACGCCATCAAGCCTGTACGCCCACTTTGGGTAACAACCAACTCACCGCCCCATTTAGTTTACCCCTCGGGTCCGTCCGCTACCATCGATTAGTTTTCATTTTGTGAACAGTTTTTGCATTGGCTGCACTGATTACAGCTGCTGAGCGGGTTTTTGGTTGGCTCTGAGGTGGACCAAGCCCGTGTCCTCCACACTGACATCCCAATTCCACATCCCCGAAAGCCCCTTATGTCAGTGGCTATTATCTAACCTTTGGAGCTGCAAGAACTTCCTTGCCTATCACGAAATTGGGGCAAATAAACAAGGGGAGGGAGGTAATGGTTTACGCACGGTATTCGTATTTATTCTCGTTACTCGTATAGTAAAAGAGAATACTGTGAATGTTGCAATAATATTATATTATAAACGAACTTGAATACACAATTTCTTAAAACGGACCAAATTTTTCATAACTTTAGACACCTATGTAGATATTTTTAAAGCAAACAACATTTACTAAGGCCACTTTTCTCTAGCATTAAAAACGTGGGCACCACAGAGTTTCGCGGTTTGTGGGCGTTAAAGAGGCGTGGTGGGGTTTTGAAACTAACTTGAAAGGCGTGAGGAATATAAAAGCATGTGTGCAAGCTTTGGTGGTTCTAGCTTTTATGGTTCCCGAGATCTCAACGTTCCTACGGAGGAGCGGACGGACCGACACATGTACATTTCAACGTTTAAAATATTTGCTTACTCTTCGAGTATCGCAAATAAAAATTTGAGCACCACAGAGTTTTGCGGTTTGTGAAAGTAAAAGGGGCTTGGCCTATTTTCGAAACAAAAAATTGATCTTGGGTTTATTTAAGTCTGTGTGCAAAATCTGACAATTTAAATCTTACAGTTCCCGAGATCTCGACATTTCTACAAACGGACGAAAATTTGCAACATTTTCAATGTTCCCTTACACTATGGAACAAAAAATAGCTGGATATGTTAAAAAATACACTTAATACATGTTATGTGTGTTTTCGTTTTTAAATTAATAATTAGTATTGTATATTATATTATTATTACAATATTTTAAAACACATTTTTCAACCGTACAATAATTATGATGCATATAATTATAATTAAAGGTGTCCTTTTAAAGGATGTTGGAAAATAAAAATTTGTTTTTAGTTCGTACGAAAAATCGGGGTAAGCTCGGCAATTAGCAGACAAACAGGCACCTGCTCTACGAGTCCGTCGCGATAAGTGAGTGGCCTGAAGATGTATCGCAGAAAGGCCAGCGCTTCTCCAACAACTGGTACAACGAGGCTGAAGCTGCACGGGTTGGATTTAGACGACTTGAAGAACTTCAACAAAAAGAACGACCTGTACAATAGCCGGCCGAGCTGTGGGCGCGCATAAAGGCACTGGAAGCCAAAGAGGCCGCCGAGCCCAACACCGCCTTCCTTGTGCACGGCACAGAAATCTTGGAGCAAGTGGCCGCCGACTGGGACCGCCATCGCCCGCAATAAGGTGCCTGCGTCGGCCAGCAAATTGATATTTCCGCCCGCTGCGGGATCGACAAGTTATTGTAACAAGTTGACAAGTTATACTCCGCGCACACTGCGCATTATGTCCACCTTCCCAGCTCCACTAAGTCGTTGCGCAGGGTGCACTCGCAGCAGCACCTGCGTCTGCTGAACGTCACCAAGAACTCGTGCCCGTGCTAGAGTAAAAAATATTAAGAACCTGACCAATATTCAGAAAATCTGATAATCTGGTAACCTGACTTTAGTGTTCTTTAATGATATTTTTACAAATGATTTCTAATGATTCCAATTGGTTTGATGCAGAACCGATTTCTTAAAGCCAAACATTTTTTTTACTTCCCTTCCCTACTGTTCGCCTGCGCAGACATACATATGTCTGCACAATGTACGTGTATACTTTTATTCACTTGTAAAAATATTTACATATAAATGTATTTATATAACTTATTTTTTCGCAGCGCATTTACCTCAATAAACTCGATAAAGCGAGTAAATCAAGACCGTTGTCGGCGAAGTGCGCTATAAAACGTAAAATTGTCGAGTTGAAAGATTGCCAATTTTATTGCTCATGTTGGAGCAATCGAACATTTCCCAAGTCGATGCCGACATTGACATCAGATGTCCGGAGTCAGTACGTACTTATACGTCCACCAATTTTTGTTTAATTGTTCCTTATAAAACTTTTTTTTTTGGTTTTTTTTTTAAGTTTTAATAAAAACAAGAAAGAACGCTATAGTCGGGTTTCCCGACTATAAGATTTGCGATACTCATTGCCCTCTTAAAAAAAAAACAAAACAAGAAAAAACGGTAGTCACTAGCCCTCTTTAAAAGAGTGTAGCCTGCTTTTAGGCACAATCAATTTTTAAGGCACTTGTATACACAATTTTTGAAAATTACCAGATTTTCAAAATTTTTAGATATTTGGGTAGATGTTTTCAATACAAACAACATTTATTTAGGTCACTTTTCTCTAGCATTAAAAATGTGGACACCACAGAGTTTTGCGGTTTGTGGGCGTAAAAAGGGGCGTGGTCGGGGTTTGAAACAAACTTGATCTACGTGGGGTATATAGAAGTCTGTGTGCAAAATTTGGTGGCTCTAGCTCTTATGGTTCCCGAGATCTAGGAGCTCGTACGGACGGACGGACGGACGGACGGACGGACGGACGGACGGACAGACAGACATTTGATCGTTTACAGTATTTGCTTACTCTTCGAGTATCGCAAATAAAAACGAGATGGAAAGCTACCTTAGGCAAGCCGAAGTTAAAATACACTTGCAGTAGTCCGTCTTTGATAAGCTTAAGTAATCACCCACATTTTTGCCACATTTTATAGACTTTACTTTAAGCGAAAAACGTTAACTGAATCACAAACATTAGTCGAGCTATGTGAGCTATTTAATATAGTCATCCGGGAAAGTCATTGGGAAAGTTTTATGGTCATATGATTTACAGTGAGCGAAAAAAGCTTACTTTAACAGACAGACGGACAAGGCTAAATCGACTCGTCCGGTGACAGATCAGAACACATATATATACTTTATAGGTTCGGAAATGCCTCCTTCTATGAGTTACAAATCAGACTAAAATTATAATACGATGCAAGAGTATAAAAAACAAATACTATTAATATAAATATTTGTTTAAGCTGCCAATGCTTAGTCTATAATAAGCTTTACATTTTTCTGTTTTCCTGAAAAATATCATATGTACAGTCACAGGCACCTTCCCATCCCCGAATCAGACTAACATGCTTAACAAAATAATTCCGTGAAATAGGAACCAAAACAACTAGTAGGTCCCTGAGCGATGCGTATCCAAATGTAAACCTTTGCGTATGAAACTGTGAGCGGCCCCTGTATATGGGTACATTTTCTCCGGGGTCTGGTCTGTTGGTATTTATGTATTCCTTGCATAAATGAAATATACGAAACATTTTTTGGAGTTCGGCCAGCGCGCTGCAGCGTCCTGCATAATTATTTATCATGGACAGGGTGCACCGTATGCAGTGTGTGAAAACTTGGCATATGAGCCTGCTGGTAAAACAAAACCAATTTGCAAAAGTTCTAATGCGGCTACAACAAATAATAATAATCACGAAACGGCCAGCGATTTGCCCCTTGAATGTAACAATTATATTTAGTGTATCGCCCCCGTTTTGGGTAAGCCATTTAGAGCACAGCAAAGAGGGTTCAAGGGGTGGCGTGCACTGTGTAGATTGCACCACTTTGTTTGCTGGGCCGAGCTTTTGGCCAGGCCATCGCATCCGATGTTTGCCATTTGGCTTTGGCTCGCTCCGCAACTAAGCCAACATCGGCGCAACATATCGGATGCTATTATGGCGACATACCCCCAGCATCCACCCGGGTATCGAATGTCTGCGGGAGTTTTCTGGGTCAGCAGGGGGTGGCCTGAACCAATGTCACCAAACTATTTTAGTTTCCATTTAAAACGCAAATTATAAAATATCAAAACTAAACATTGGCTAATTTTGTATTGCGTCATTAAGGCTGTGTGTAATGAAAGCAAACAAACCAAGTTTAGTTTAAGAAGCGTGAAACGCTGAACAGTGAAAAAGCGAAAAAGAAGCCTGAGAGTTTGGTTTTTTAAAGCGGGTTTGTCCTTGTTTGGAGCAAACTCAGCTGAAATTATTTAAAACGTGCCCTGGAAAGACGTTTTGTACACGTATTTTGTCGAACTTGCATAACTCCAACTTCCAAAAACTTATTTTATGCAATACAGAAAAGATTAGGCTTTTTTTTTTTAATTTTTTCATTGCCCTGTTAAGAGGAGGTTGCCGTTCGACGCCAAGAAACCTTGACCTTGTTTTTTTCCTTAATATAGCCGTCAAAAACCTGAAATGTATTTAAAGTCTGGCGAATCAATCCGCATGTTCTCTTCACCTCTAGAATATTAAACTTTCATCGCTTTTTTGTGCTTTTTTGTTATGTTTTTGATTTTTTCAAATATATTTAACGAAAGCTCCGACACCATTTATAAGCATTTTTTTTAATTTCTTAAATGTATAATTTTTCAAGAATCTTATTAAATTAAGTCAGCAAAGTACTTCAAAAGTGTATTAAAATATTGCAATACTAATACTTTTTTCAATTAAAAATATGTTGTAATAAAAATATTTTTGTTAAAATGGTTATTGAAAGTAAGCACTGCCTAAGCCTGTGTATATATGTATATAACGACCACTTTTTGCAATCGTAAGAATTTATAAAATGATATCAACCATTTTTTAAATTTGTTTTCATGACCTTTTCATTAAAAATGAATTTGTTCTCAAGAATGCTTTAAGTCACTGTGGTCAATAAGGATAAAGTTTTAAAATTTACATCCCCCTGGCTGTTCAGCTTTCACTTCGCATAACTCTCCTTTAATCATTTTCCCGCCGATTTCAGCGGCATTTCGGGATAACTGAGTTAATTGTGCAACGGTGCGTATGAGTAATGCAGTCAGCTGTGGTCACACATCACCGCACGCAAAATCCCACTCATCCTCTTCCCTTTCCGAGCTCCTCATAGCCCACTATGCTGCTCCCCCGCTGCTTTTAAGCATCATTAATTTGCTGTGGACGAGGCAAGAGTAATTAAGTATACGCCCTGGACTAAGCTCACAGTCACAGGATGCAGCTGGCGGATGGAGATCGCAGAGCTGCCGACAGCCGCGCATCCGAGGATTCATTACAAATGGCTGACCAGTCCGACGTGCGGTATATCGGTGATGGGTCCATTGTTAGGATGCCTAACTGCAGTAGACGGCCATCTCTTTTTAATGGGCTGCGGTCAACATTTTGGTCATCCATTTGTGGGTGGCTTCTACTTCGGCAATTATAATTTGCTTGCCCTCCCACGGGTGGGGTCAATGCTCTGCTGGTGGCTTTAATTTGATTTTATTGGTCAAGGTGTTGCTGATGCCCTGTCTACTGCCATTGTTGGCCAGGCGGGTTATTAATGATGCTGGTCAAGAAGTAGGGGGAGAGGCATTAAAGGCTGTCATCATTCATTAGCCACAGCCATTAGGCACTTGTCTGCCAGGAACTCTGTTTTGAGTCCCTAACACTCGCCCATAACTGACTTACTTCTTGAGCCCCCAACATACACGTGCCATACACGTACAAGTAGTTAGAGAAATGGGTAGTGAGTAGGCCAAAAATTACTTAAGGGCAAATATAATTACCGTCAGTTGGGTTTACGCAATGTTGTTTAAGCCAACTCCAGACGGTTGCCTAAATATATGTTTATTTAATGCCGTGTCTCCTTTAAAAATATTAAAGTTTACTAATTTAGTTTGTTGCTTCAAAGGCAATATAAATATAATTAAACATAACACTTATCGCAATCGACACAAAATAAATACGAATAAGTAACTTAAAAATACATACATACTTAATACATACATAATATCATATAATTTTCATTACTGTAATATGAAAACGGAATGTGTTTTAAATGATATTTAAGGAAGTTAATTAATAAGTTTTATCACTATGTTTTTGATGTATATTTTAAGACGTTTTCTTTCAGTGCTGCTCAAACTGTCCGTCCCAAACTGTTTTAGGTTGTTTATGTCCTGCACATGCAAACAAAGTCCTTAGGAAAACCATTGGTTGAATGCGATTAGATTTGTTCCGTGTTCCAAGCTGCTCCCTCTGCCACCAGCCAGCCACAAATTCATTTGAACTGACTTCAGTTCAGATTGCTGCTCCTGGCCAGCTGCTGACTTTGACATCCTTCCTGGGCCCCTTCTGAGCCTGTTGTCTTAGTATTTTAATTAAAACGTGTTTACATTTTGCAGCAACCCAAATGCACACACACCTGATGCCTTAGATAGGTTTAGTTCGGCTCAGTTTGGTCAGGTTCACTCCTCAAATTGTGTCTTACGGATCTAATTCATCTCTGCGATGCAGTTCGGCTTATTTTGCTTAGACAAATACCGAGACTAACCGGCAGAAATGCTCATATCATTTTAGTTATTGAACTTCTGCTGAACATTAAAAATTAAATTAATAAAAAAAGATTAAGCTGATTTTCTTGCCAGCAACAACATTTAAAAGTTTAAAATGTTGACTAGATATCTTATTGGGATTTTCTTAAATTTTGCATTTTTCAGCCCCCTTTTGAACGTGCCGAGCAGGCTAGACAATCTCGTATCCTTCGTATCTTTTACGTTTTTGTTTGATATTTGCTTTGTTGCTAGTGTTTGGCTTGCATTAACTTTATGACCCTTAACACATAACATTATTCGCCCACTTGGGTGTGAGCGTGCGGATGGGTGGGAGGCCACCGCAAATGGCATTCAGACATGGCTGCCATCGTCGTCAGCATCATTGACGTTGGCCCATATTTGATAAAATAATCGTAAATAAAATGCTATAGTAATAATTTTTTGATGTCTCTCTAATGGGCTTTACGTGAGAACAACATAAATTGTGATTTAGTGCCCAGACAACGTAGAACGTGTTGACCGAAGGCCGAGCGAGATTTCTTACCTGCTTGAAAATAGCCGGTGCTTAAATCAATCGTTTTTGGATACTCTTCTCCTAAAAAAGGAGTATGACCTGGCTTGCTGGCTTTGCACTAGAGGGTAATTGTCAATAAGGAGGACACTTTATGACTAGCACGCCTCATCAGTTAAAACTTTTGATAGGTACACTAACGAATATAAAATTTTTATTTTATTTAAGCAAAAGGTATAAGCTTAGGTTAAATTCTGAATGTTTTCTTGTTCCATAAATTTTTTTTAACTACGTTTTATATAATATGGCTATACCCGAAAGTTTAGTTAATAACAAAATTGCCAAAACAAAAAGTGCTGCAAATTCATTAGCCGAATATTAATTTGTATTAAATTTTGCCATTAACCAAACACAAGGCCACGGAAACGTCAAATGTGAAAAGGTCAAATCCAAGCACACACATTCACCCACTCCCACACACACAATGTGCCAAGCAATTCGTTAGGGTATGCATGTGCGTACAATTTAGAGGCCATCAATCAAGTCAAGTGGAAATTTATAGCACTTTTGTTTGTTATTATTCGTTTATGCATGAGTTAATTAGAATATTGGCTCCAACCTTGCCCCAAACCCTTAGCGATGGCGACCCTTTTGTTGTTAATGCACAAAGATTTACGATGTGTGTGAATGTCTTAGTGCATTAGGCCATATGCCCGTCCGTCCGTGTGCATTCAGTCGAAACTAGCAAGCCAAAACACTTGGCCCAAAGACTTGGCACGACTTGATCGAAATACTTGACTCGCTAATTTTCCTCCCTTCCGCTTTGTTCGGTTGATAGTTCAATGAAAGATTTTCATCAAAGTTCACATTTTGTGGCTTTTGAGGGCCAAAGGCTAAAGCTTTCTAATACTTGACCCAAATTTTATAAGTATTTCGGTTTCCTTTTCAACTTTATTGCTGAAAACTCTAGAAATTAATTGGGACACCATTTTGGTGTTGATTTAAAAGTTAGTTGTTACTCAATTTTAACAAAGGAACCTTTAAACGATTTTTTGAACAGCTGCGTGTAGAAATAAAAAAAAAATATAAAATAAAAGAAAAATCACTGAGCTAAGTATTGCCGATCTCTTTAGCATTTTTGGTGGCAAGAAGCTTTGCGTTCTAGGAAGAGTTTTGATCTGGAACAAACCATGAAACTTTCGTTTGAACTAGAAAGCCCTTTTCAAGGGCGTCAATAAAAAATTAGTTTAATTTTAAAAAATGTGTGGACCTTAAGAGTAATTTTTACCCGTGTGTTTTTATTTGCGATATTCGAAGAGTAAGCAAATACTGTAAACGTTGCAAATGTCTGTCTGTCCGTCCGTCCCTCCGTACGAACGTCGAGATGTCGGGAACCATATGAGCTAGAGCCACCAAGTTCTATATACCCCACGTAGATCAAGTTTGTTTCAAAACCCGACCACGCTTCTTTAAACGCAAACGAACATTTTTAATGCTAAAGAAAAGTAGCCTTAGAAAATGTTCTTTGTATTGAAAATAGCTACACAGATATCAAAAAATTTTGAAAGTGTACGCCCGTTTTTTTAAGAGGGCTAGCGACTCTAGCGTTTTTTTTTGTTTTGTTTTTTTTTTAAAAAGGGCAATGAGTATCGAAAATCTGATAGTCGGGAAACTCGACTATTTTTTCTTTCTTGTTTTACATAAAAATGGCTAGGTAATTTTAAAAGTTTTTGTAGAAAATCTGTTTCTCACGTACTTGAATATAAAAACATCTATAACAACATTTGAGTAAATCGGTTGAGTAGATCGCTCACAATATTTACGGACGCATCTGAAAACATAGTTTTGAGAAAGAGAGGTTTAAAGTTTTCGTGTGCGCACCTACCTGTATAGCCGCCGCGAGAGTCTTAAGATTTAAAACAATTTTTTTTTAGTTGAAGCAATACAAAAATGTTCAAGTTCTAAGAATATTGCATCTTTTGACACGTAACCAGTGCTGCCAGCAGTCAGTTCAATTAAAAGGACAGCTCAGCCAAAAAAAAGTCCAAAAAAAGGGACAACACATGTAAAAAAAGGACAAAAAAGAGGCCAACTTATTGTTTTAACAAATTTATGTTATAAGATACTATTTTTTTTACTTCAGATTTACATATGTCATGATTATTTGTTAGCGGACTCAAAACTTGCAATTAAACAAACATTCTTGAAGGGATAACTTACAAGCTCAAAGTAAGCTCATCTTGTACGTTTTTTTAGGGTCTTGGCACAAAAACAAACATTTTTTTTTAGATGTTAGTTTTCGAGATGGATTCTTTATTTTGAATAGTCTTCACGATTTTTGTGGTTAGCTCTTAAAAAAAGGTCACTTAGTCTTTAAAATCAGGTAGATTCAAGCAAAAATCATTTAACTTTTCCTTTAAAAGTTATTGTCAAAAAAAGGCAAAATTTCCAGACAGGGGCTTTTTGAAATTTTTTCTGGCTAAGGCCGTTTTAAAAAGGACAGATCTGTCCGGAAAAAGGCCAAATTGGCAGCACTGTACGTAACACCTACTCTTAAAAAAACAAGTAAAACATAATTTTCGGTTAAAGCTTTAAGTTTCAGTGAGAATCTTATAGACCTGTGACCCAGGTGACCCACAAAACGCGAAACTTTGTGGTGCCCATATTTTTAACGCTAGAGAAAATATCTACACAGATATCTTAATAATGGCCAGTTTCAATAAATGGTGTATACAAGTGCGTTACAATTTTATTGCGCTTGAAGGCAGGCTACACTTTTTTTCAGAGCGCTAGTGTTTTTTCTTGTTTTGAGTACCGCAAATGTAATAGTTGGGAAACCCGACTATTTCGTTCTTTCTTGTTTTCCACCCCGAAAAAAATTGTTTGCGGTAAGGTCAAGAATTGTTTTCAAGACATTATCCCATTGTATCGCTATACATGTTGTATGTAGATGTCCTCTGATTAAAATAAAAGTCGACTACACAGAAAAACAAATTGGTACACAGAGAAAACGCATATGAGCCATACATTATTTAAAATGCTGCAATGGCTCAGGGGATTTTTTTTTTTTATTAAATCTAAAGGTTGCTTTGTGTTGTATGATATGTACATATGTTGTATGTTCATATTTGTCAAACCAAACACCTTGTTCGTTTCTTTCATGCAATAATCTATTACCTGCTTAGTAAACATTATTAATTTCCTTTAATGTAACTTAAAAGATTATCTAATTCGACGAAATTTTAAAACGGGGAAAGACTATCTAAGTTGCCAACATTTCAATGTCAAGGCGCTAGTCTACACACAGTACCATAATGTAGCGTGTGGTTCAGTGGGTAAGGCGCGCGTCTCTGGTTCCAAACGGTCCTTGGTTCAAATCCTACCGGAGGTAATGTGGTTAATGTAAGTGTTTTTTAAGTTATAATACATTCATTTAAGGCAAGTTCTCATCAGTGGGGAAGGACGTGTCCATCAAAGTCGACATTTTTTTTAAAAGGTGTCCCGCTACCGGAAGTGATGCCGTCAAAACGCGTGATCCGAAACACAAAATCGAAACACATTTTTAATCTGAATTGTATTATCTATAAAATGAACTAGAATCATTCGATTTTTGCATGTTTTTTTTCACTTGTTCTTTTTTTTTTTAAAAAAGTTTTCAACCTTTTTGGCTTATTCTAGTTCATTTGTTAGAAAAGACCCTTACAAACATTTAAAAAAAAATTGGTCACGATTGGTTCATCCCAGCGCCTTCAATCACTTCCGTAAGGTCCGAAAACATGGTTCTGAGATAAACGCGTTTGTTTCCCAGGCGACGTAGGGCGCGTAGAGTAAACTGGCAACTTTGAACTCCTGTAACTTACAAAGTATTTGGAATTCGAACATAAAATTTGTGGAACATACTCTTTAAGGGTTATACATCCGATTTAGAAGATAAAAAAAAAAAAAATTTTTTTCAACCACAAGGTGAGAACCTGCCTTAATCAACTTCATAATAACTGAAAGGTATCAATCTACTTAAATTGCCAATTAGGACAAAAAAAAAATAAATAAACATGCCCAGCGTGTAGGGACCGAACCCGGGCCCAAAATGATTTCCGAGCTGATACACTTCAAGTCGGCCATTGCCTTCGTTTTTTGTTGGTGGATATACTGCATATCATGAGTAAAATTTAAAAAATAAGTTTTTAATTTTAAAACGCACACTTTAAAGACACTTCTTAAAATAAACATTTTAAAAAAGTTTTACATGACCAACTTAAAACGAAAAATTTTAAAATCAAAAATAAAATCTTTTGGGTGCAATAAAAGGGTCGAAACATTTTAAAAAGTAAAACGTTTCATACAAACTTAAAACGCAAATTTTCTCTGTGTATGATATCATATCATTTTTTACCAGCTATGTCAAAAATATCAATTCTACATGGTGAACATATCAATTCTACGTGGTGAAT
>JAECWM010000111.1:0-93405 GCA_018150695.1 Drosophila oshimai
TCAATAATACAGGAGGTTTTCCTAAAATATTGAAAATATTCGTGGGAGCTAAAGTCATGTTGCGATCAAACATTGACATCGCAAAAGGTCTAGTTAATGGAAATATGGGCTTTATAACAGAAATAGTTTGGCCAAATTTTCGCAGAGGCCAAATCTATGAAGAAGATATACCGTCAGTACAAGTCGATTTTGGCGCAGATGGTATACACCTGATTAAGCCAATATCGATACAGTTTCCTGCAAAATTAAGCTACGGTACTGCGGAAAGGCGAATGTTGCCATTAATCCTGAGCTGGGCATCAACCGTGCATAAGATGCAAGGCTGTACAGTAGATCACGCAGTCGTTTATCTGGGTTCCCGGCTGTTTGCTGCTGGACAGGCTTATGTAGCACTAAGCCGTGCACGATCTCTTGAAGGGATTCAAATAGAAGAACTGGATTGCTCTAAATTAACAGGCAGGGTGCCTTGTAACGAAGAAGCTTTGAAAGAGATGATAAGACTACGGCATGGATCCGAGTAGTAATGAAATCTACTACGCCGTTTCTGGACATGCAAATATTCTCTATTATAAATGTGATAATGTTAATATTTAAGGTGAAAATGAAGAAATCTCACTATAGCTTTAAATGCCTGGACGTGTACATATCCTATATTATATTTGTGATAATGTTAAAACTCACTATAGCTTTAAATGCCTGGACATGTACACATCCTTTATTATAATTGTGATAATGTTAATAAATTGTAAGATAATGTAAAAACTCACTATAGCTTTAAATGCCTTTGAGTATTAAGTACCTATTGTTAATACGCTTTGTAAATAAACCAAAACTATAAAGTAAATAAATAATAATTTGAAAATTATCTTAAACAAGCAATTTTTATCAGTACCTACCTACCTAATTAAAACTAAAAAGTATAAAATAATATGAATAGTTTAAAAAAACTAAAAAAAACGCTTTATAGTAAATCCAACAAAAAAGTAAAAAAATAATGTTTAAAATGTTTAACGATAAAATTGATAGATTCCCTGTCGGAACAACGGGCCGGCAGAGTTGATGGTGTTTAAAGCGTTGGGATGCCAAATGAAAATAATTTCTTGCTACGTGTACTCTAAAACGCAGATTTAGTGCATTGATAAAGTACAAATTATAATCCTGCATGTAAATTTAGTGTATCTATATGGTGGGAGTTGTATTCAATATAGTGCAAATTATATTCCAGCACGCAGATTTATTGCATCCCAACGCTTTAAACACCATCAGCTCTGCCGGCCCGTTGTTCCGACAGGGAATCTATCAATTTTATCGTTAAACACTTTAAACATTATTTTTTTACTTTTTGGTTGGATTTACTATAAAGCGTTTTTTTTAGTTTTTTTAAACTATTCATATTATTTTTGTTAAAAATCCGACTTTGAGGAAGTTTATGGGTGGATTGGACATTCATTGCGCCTGAGTAAAGGCTACTCTTTTTTCAACAGGGCACTGAGAAACGGGTAAATAATAGCGGGGTAACCCGACTATAGCTTTATTGTATTTATTATGCTTTTGGAAACAAAAGCTGTAAAGATGTGTTATATCCAAATGTATCTTAACATAAACCGTTTCTTTAAAACCCAAAAAAAAAAAAATTTTAACCCAAATTCTGTACACAGTTTACGCACGTGACCAAAGCCCGTTATTACAGAAAAGATGCTTTCTTTTAATGAACAATGAAAAGATATTGATCAATTGAGCAATATTATCCCTACAAAGAGCAACCGGACCGCAAAAAGTTATTTTTAGTGATAGTCGCATTAAATATATACATATATAAGTATATTACTAATAGTCGGATATATAATTTCCTTGCTTGATTTTATTTAAACAACCCATTTATAAATACCTTTTTGCAGCACTCACCAAAGGTTTGATCAAAAATCATGCTGGCCAATGTGTGCTGCGGTTGGAATGAATACAAGACGCACGATCAACAAAACAAGAGCTCAAAAAATTATGTTGATACTATTAATGAAGAAACTGAAAGACAGCGGTTAATCACAGCCATTCATATAAGATTGGACGTTGGTCGTATAGGTTTTCCAGTTCCTTGCAGATTAATCTGTGACTGCAAAACGAGAAAAAACAGACGAATGATTATATTTGGACGTCCAAAATGCCATTTTCTTGTAAACCGAAGCGTCGTAGTAGCAGTGCTTTTAATTCTAGCGGCTGCACGCAGTGCTTATGCTCAGACGGAAATCAAAAGTTACACCAATTCCACAAATGTCAGCGGTAGTCCAGAAATCGTTTTTTTGGGTAACGACAAAAATTTAAGTTCAAACATACTTTCAGAAAAAAATGTATCTTCTCCGAGCTTTGCGGAAGATAAAATGAATGAAAACACGGAATTATTCCAAATAAAAGTACAAAATAAGCTGGGCAAAAAAAGTTCCTCTTTACCAAAGGTATCAGTTTCAGGGGAGTTCTCAAGAATTCAAAGCGTGTCTATGTATCGCAATACCTTACTCAATATAGAAAGCATGCTACAACATCAGTTGCGTGAGAAAGCAAAAGTGGACAGCTTGGAGTCAATTAAAATGCACATACTTATGCGGCTGAATCTAAAAAAACTTCCTAATATAACGAAACCTATTTCAGTGCCACAAAATATATTAGATAACTTTTATAAAGATTACAATTCATCTGCAAAAAATACAGCTTGGAGTCGCATGGCAAATACAGACGTTTCAATTTTGTTGCCAAAATCAGCTATCACAGAAAATGTCAAACCAAATGCCACTCATGACAGCGATACAATGACCGAAGTTTTTGATGAAAGTTCGTCCTCTCAAATGCAAGGAGATGATGCTAACACTCTGAATGAATTTCAAGTGATGCCTGACATTGATTTTATTGAAAATCAGGATAAAAAAAGAAAATATCCTGACGGCGAGGAATATGAAAGTATTCTGTCACATATAAGCAGCATATACATATTCCCTGAACGTAAGTACAAACTTGTGTTCTGTACATTCTTAATAAGTTTAATCGCGATCTTAAGCCAAAAAAAAACTTTTTTGTGTTAATTTTAAGCTTTATAAGCGGTTAAATATTCGTAGGGGAACATGGGGCATAACGGGGCAATTTTCAGTTATGATTTTTTCAGAGCTCCCAGGGTCCGGGTCCCGTTTAGCAAAAGCTCTCAACATTAAGGTTACCTAACCGGTTGCGTTGCTAAATGAAATTTCACATAGGCCCTTTTTCTATTTTAAATAGGCGAGCTTGTTCCCTTTTTGCATTTCTTTTCGGTTTTTTGCACATTCTGCAAGAGTTAGTTTGTTGTTTTGTGTTGGAACGCTGCAAATGGTGAAAATTGCGGACAAAGTTCATATTTAATTTATTTTAAATTAATGAATTAATTTTTTCCCCTTTAAACGATTTTAGAAAATCAACACTCATGAGAGCTTACTCTTTCGGTTCCCCGTTACAATCGAGCTGATTCGCTAGCAAAGCAAAAAGCTAAAACGTCTCCGAGAGAGACCCTTTTCAGAATTTTATTCCGCTCTCTCCGAAACAATTCTTATGGTCAAAACGGTCGACCTTTTAGCTCTGGATTTTTTCCATACAAAATATCTTTTTTTGCTTTCTTTTTATAAATCTTCATTAATTTAAGTTAATGAGAACATTTTAGAAATCATTAATCATGTGTTGAATTTATTTTTTGACGATTTAATAAAAAAGTTTTTCTCCCTACAGTCAGTTTCTTTTTTTGTTATAAAATTAATTTAAGTTGGAATATTTGCTTAAATTTTTTTATTTTATTAATAAAAAACTCGTTGTTGTAAATTTTTTTATTATTGCAAAATATGAAAAAGTGATAAAATAGTGATAAAATAGCGATTCAACAAAAAAACTTTTATGCTTTTTTGGACATTGTGTTTGGACAAATATCTTTTGCTTGTGAAATGGTTATTTCCACATAAAGTTTATTATTTATTAATTTTTTTATTATTAATAACAGCCTTCATCGTCATAATCACATCTTGAGTTTGCTTACTGCAAAAGATTGTGCCCCGTTATGCCCCGCCCGTTTTGCCCCCGGGAACACTTTTTTGATTAACCCTTATAAAAAAAAAACTAGCGCATGGAATGAAAAAAAGAAATATGCGATGTAAAGCTGAAACAACATATTATATCTTAGAATGAAGCCAATATTTATAAAATATAAACAAATATTACTTACTTAGATATGCAAAATCTCGAAAGTTACAATTCGGCCGGAATGCACACCATATATGCTGCAAAAAATATGCTGACGCAATAATTGTGCCGGTCTCACTTGCATAATGTCGCATATGATGTAAAACTATGTTGATGTAAATTTCAATAGATGGAGGGACAAAGTGGGACAATTATTAATTTCATCCCGTTCTGCCCCTTGCCCCGTTATGCCCCATGTTCCCCTATATGTGTTATGAAGCAAACAAAAAGAATATTTTAGCAATGATTTTTAATTTTTTAAATGTAATTCAAATTAGTATACTTATTTATGACAGGTAGGTTTAAGTGGAGGTCCCTCTTGAAACCTCCAAGCAAAGCTTTGCTCCGTTTGGATCCACAACCCTCTTAACTGTTGTAACTGCATTTCTTTGCGTACCTGCCTGTATCGTTCAGAAATCCCAGGACTGCTGATATTTTGAGCTTTACTTCACCCTTCAACTATTTTAGATGATAAGCTCCGAAGTGAGCCTAAGAACCGCCATCGTGCGTTGCTTGAAATGTTGTTACTTTTCTAAGTGACGCACCACTTCGTGTAGCGTTGCTTCTGTTGATCGACCTTTTCGGCATGCGTGCTACGCTTCCGAAATATGCTGTTTTTTTTTTTTTCTTTTATACATAAATATCGAGTATTCATTTCAGTGTTTTCTTTGTAAAAGAGGTTAGTCTAATCGGCCTATATTCCTTTGCAAGGATGTGACCACTTAGGCTTTTCTCTAAGGAAGCGGTGTATGTGTTAATTTGACGCACGCCTTGTATATAGCCATTTACCATTGATGTCCTTTGTTGTCTGATCCCGCGCTGTTGTACTTGTTAAACGAGTCATTCACTTTTTGAATGCTTTCAATTAGAGTCCTGCATAAGTGAACTTATAAGTGAGAACTTACAAGTAAACTTGAAATGTTCACTCAGTTGAACTTGAAAACAAAATTTCTAGTCAAGTAAGCCAAGTACACAGAATTTAAAGTCAAAAATCACTCTATGACTTGAAAGGAGTAAGTTCCATACCACTTACAAGTAATTTTAAGTCACTTGGAAGTTCAAGTCACTTGGAAAACGTAGAGTGAACTCTATGACTTTCAAGTCATCTGAACACTTTCAAGTTAAACATTATTATATTATTAGCGTGACTATAATTTTATTTAACGGTGTTCTTAAGTTTTTTTTGCCATTTTTCTGTAAACTTCCTCTAGGATTGTCACTAAGAATCGCGAAGAAATAAATGATAAATGATAAATTTCCTATATTTGTATTGTAAGATTACTGTCGAAAATGTTAAATCACATGATCAAGAAAAGAGGGTGATTTGAAGAGCTCGCGGTCCATGGAAGACAGTTTTTGGAATTGAATGGTCTATGGGCAAATGTCCAACACTTAAAAAAAAAAATATGTCTTCGATGAATCGCGGATTCTGAAGAATTTTTATGAGGGATGGTTCAGCGATGGTTCCGTACATTTTTTTATAAATCGCTTAAAACAAGTGTTTGAACAAGCAAGTCAGGGGAAAAATACTTGTTTACTTGGAACTTGAAAGTGAGTTGACTTTGAACCCCCCAAACCCTCCACCTGGACTCGCCTGACCAGCGCGTATTCCTATTGTAGGCTGGACTCGCAGATAGTTTCGGGTCCGGCAAAAAAATTAGCAGAATATGCCTTGAAAACTGCGTCTTATCTTTTAGCCATCACGGGTCTCAACCGTAGATCGAAATTTGTCTAGGTCCTACCAAAAATCCCAAGTCGCATACAAAACACTTCATCCAATTGAACTTAATTACTCGGTTGTTTTTATTTGCGTTCGATTTCATTTGCATATACCCTACGCTAGTCCCTAAGCGCAAAAAGTCCACCTGGCCCGGCCGAGGTTACTCACGCGACGCCAGATACGGGTGGCACCGCGCTCGTCCTACTGCTTCCAGCATAGTGTAATAATGTGTAGAGGTTCAATTTGCTCTGCCCGTAAGTTTCACTCACCGCCCTTACACGATGACGAGAAGTGCAACATTCATCATGCTACTCAATTCAAGGTTCGTGCAAACATTTGAAAATCAAAGGAAATTTACCATTTTTTACGCATCTCGTCTAGGTGCCTGCGTCGGCGTCAGCGTCGGCGCATTGTTCGAAAACAAGTTCGGCTGCAGCTGTGCTGGTGCTGGTTCTAAGAGAGTAAATTGATTTGATGTTGCCTTCGAGCGGCGTGGGGAAGTGTGGCTCCTTGGTCGTTGCAAGTGTGGGAGAGTGCATTGGTTTGAGTTAGTTGCAGCTGCGCTGTGAGTTGCGAGATTGTGGGAGAGTGCATTGGTTCGAGTTAGTTCTGGCATAGAGTAATAACATATAGAGGCACCATTTGCTCTGCCCGGAATTTTACTCAACGCCCGTGTATGATGTATGACTTGCATGCTTGCTGCTCGACTCCGTGTTCAAAGCTTTGGTAAAAATTTCAGCCGCAACTTCGTGTGCGGGGGACCGGCGATATGTTGCAAGCCCATTAAGAGCAGCGAGAGCGAGCAGTGCAGTTGCGGACTTTTTGGCAACATTCACCATGCTACTCGATTCAAGGTTCGATCGAACATTTGAAAATCAAGAGAAATTGCCGTTTTTGACTACGTGGTATCCTTGCAAAAATGTCCAAAGAGAGTACTTGTGGAAATGGCGCCTCTATATGTTTCTTATCCTATGGTACTGGCTGCAGCTGCGCTGTGTGTTTTGAGAGTGTGGTGATTGTTCGAAGAGAGCGCTGACGTCAGCGGCAGCTGCGAGGGGAGTTCTGCGAGTGGGGCTTGTAAAAATAACAAAGGTTAGCTAACTATATCCTATTTATTATCATTAAATAAAAACAAATTTATTTATTTTTAGGGATGTGTATGATAGCTTTACTTAGTTCCGAGGTCCACCATAGTGGGTATTGTTTTCTTGTGAATAAAACACTGCACTTCTACCTTGTATGCCTTTCTTAGGATGTTTGTGAAGTCGACGAATTCCTTGTCTATAGCTTACGTATCCCATTACCTCCCGTTGCTGACGGTTTCTACGACGGTTGACAAGAGTCTGAGTCTGTAGACCATTTTTCGGCCCTATGGTTGCAAAATTCGCTCAGTAAAGGTAATTCAAACAAATTCTACCCATCCCTGAAAATCTTGCGCGCTAGAAAATACAAAGCCCACTGCATCAGCTGGCTGGCTTAGGCGGAGCCGTTTTGTCGTGGGCCATATATGCTTAGGCTATTAGTATCGCTGTTCCGATCGCCGCTCCGAATCTTGTCACTGGTAGATTCGAAGTACAAAGGTTGAAATATAGAAATGCATAAAAGGTATTCTTTATAACATTTATTTGCTCTCGTCCTACCTATCCAGTCTGGGTATAAAAAAGAGTACCCCTCTTCTATTGTGTCCTGTCTATGTCTAATTAGGGGGGGGACATCTGAGTAACTGAAAAAAAAAAAATCTGATTTTCTCAAATTTTTTTTGGCCAAATGAAAAAGCCAATCGAAAATTTGTAAAGAAGGTTTTATAATATTAGGTGCGAAGTACAAAATAAAATTTTTTTTTAATAAATCTAAAACAAAATGGCGGCTGTGCAGCATTTTCTCAAAACCACTTTTTTGAGTTGGCCGAGTAGAAAACTCGCACAAATCTTAACCGATCGATCTGAAATTTTGACAGTATATTCAAAATACCTTTGTCTATCGACACTCGTTGGATTTTTTCGATATATTGATTTTTTGCAAAATGGTGAGTGATTGAACAAAAAATTACAATTTTCACGAAAAAAACGTCACAAAATTGTTGATAAAAAAAAAAGTAAGCAATATAAAAAAAAAATACTGTCAAAATTTCAGATCGATCGGTTAAGATTTGTGCGAGTTTTCTACTCGGCCAACTCAAAAAAAGTGATTTCGAGAAAAACGCGTTTAAACACAAAAGGTTCCATGGGATATACCTGTGAGGCATCGCCGCAGAATGGAAAATTTCGACACTTAGACACTTTTGCCGGACTTTATCTTTTGGTATGTTATTTTTAAGACCATAAAGAATTATTTAAGGGAAAAAAAAATTTTCGATTTTTAAAAAAAGTTACTCAGATGTCCCCCCTTAAGTCTATGTCGATGGCCTTCTCCCGAAGAAGGACCGCCAGCTGGAGCTGGAGCGTGCGAGCTACGCTTTGGGTTAGGCAATGGTGTTGATGGGTGTTATTTTGGAGTCTTGTCGTTGTTGACCATGTCGGCCAACAGCTTGTTTGTGTCGCCGACCTCCTCCAGAATCCCGTCCGGATCGGCTAAGAAGGCCTTCATCTTGACCTTCCTTCTCCAGCTGCGGCAGGCAGTTGATCGGGAACAGATAAGCAGGGATAGCCTTAATTTCCTTCTCAACCTTAAAAATTGCTCAGTCTGCAACTCCAACAACCAGATGCGAGCACAGGTCTATTTTCCAGTATGTCCCTGGCAACGGCGCTGAAGTTCTTGTTTCTTCGAATTTCGCGATCTCCGCTATGCATCGAGCCTGGTCCTCTTTATCTTTTGGGTATGTTTTTCCGGCCGCTTAATTTCCAGCTATCTTGCCTAGGTTAAGTGTACCCACTGAAATTTGCCTTTAGTTTTTTTATGGGCTTGGGTAATTTCTTTTCCGTTATTCCCTGTGGTCTTGCTAGTGCCTAGCTGGGTCTCACTGCTACTTAGCTACTTTGACAAGTGCTTGTGGCACCACCCTCGGGTCTCATCGGAGCTATAGTAGGTACCCTGACTGGGCGTATGCATCTCTCGACGCACTCCGATTTGTTTTTAGGTTATCCTCTCCCGTTAGGCACGAAGCTAAACTGCAAGCGTGGCGAGCCATAGGGTTTTTGGCACTTTAACAGCGTTGACCGTTGCTTCGCCCCACACCCAGGAAAGACATCGTTCTGAAACAGCTAGATTTATCCCTTAGCTGCGCCTGTCTTGAGAGGATAGAGCTTAAAGACTACTGCACAGGTCCGCCCGACTACCATTTGTCAAAATTTATAGTCAAGAATAGACCGTGGACATAATTCTAGCCGTGCACATTTTAAAAAACTTACTTACCATTTAATTACCAGGTGCGCGGGTACGGCAGCAATTCGTAGCCCAATTTATTAATTTTTGCCATCGTTTTCATCGACTTATGACACGGTGCATTGTCTTGGTGAAACAAGATTTGATTTCTTCGCCAAATGCGGTCTTTTTTTTTTTTTTTTGGCAATTTCGGACTTTAATCGCTCCAATAACTTTATATAGTAGTCGCTGTTGATGGTCTGACCCTTTTCTAGGTAATCAACGAATATTATTCCGTGAGCATCCCAAAATACAGAGGCCATGACCTTGCCAGCCGATGTTTGTCTCTTTGGAAGCTTTGGGCGGCTTTCACCGGCTGCACGCCACTCAGCAGACTGCCGATTGGACTCCGGAGTGTAATGGTGGATCCATGTTTCATCCATTACGATGTACCGACGAAAAAACTCCGCCTTATCATCAATTTGTTGTTGTTTTTGCTCTGGTGTGAGCAATCGCGGCACCCATGTCGAAAATAGCTTTTTATATAGGTACAAATGTTTGTGTATTATGGTGAAAACACTGCCTGCTGATACCTTTAGAATGTCAGCAATCTCCCTCACATTTACTTTACGGTTGGCCATAATTGTTTTCAGTGTTTTTTCTATGTTTTCTGGTGTAACTGCCTCAGGTGGCCGTCCAGCGCGCTCAGCATCATCAATGTCTGTACGACTTCTTTTAAACTCAGCAAACCAATAACAAATTGTTGATTTAGTTGGCGCAGAGTCCGGATAATGTTTTTCAAGCCATTCCTGGCATTGAACAGTATTTTTTTTTTTCATCAAAAAGCAATGATACACACGAAATTACTTCGGATTAATTTTTTTTAAAACCACAAAAGTAGCGTCACTTAAAGCACTGTAACTTTGAAAACTTTTGGTTGGATTGTCGTGATATTTTGACAGTATGCCTAAATGGGTTGTCACTTTCGAATGGACATATGGATTTGATACAAATAGTCTATGTGTTAGTTGGGAGACTTATTGAACGAAGTTGTAGTTCTCCACCCATAGTTCAGACACAGAGGCATCTGCACCGCGTTCGAAATATGTATCAAAATCGCATGGTGGAGAACTACCGATGATGGCCACTCTACTTTGGACAGCAAAGAGGAGACACCGTGAACCAACGGGACTTCGGTGGACCTTGGACCCAGAATCGTGACATCGGTGGACCCTGGACCCAGTGGCGTAATCGGAGGCAGCAGGAATAACCTGGCGTTTAACCTGGCGTTAACCTGGCGTATAACCTGTCGTTTAACATGGCGTTTGATCTTAGCAAACAGAACCGAGAATCTAACAGGGCGTTAACCGGGCGTTAACCGGGCGTTAACCAGGCGTTTAACCATCATAGAGTAATAACATAAAGAGGCACCATTTGCTCTGCCCACAACCAGCCAAGTCTGTGAGCCTATCAAAGGTTTCGTTGAAGGATCAGCCCAAGGACGGCGCCGAGAAGGAGCACCGTTACAGCAGTTGAATCAGCAGAGTCAATTATGGAATTGTGAATAGCGAAGAATAGAAGTGGAATACTGTACCCAGGAATTATAAGTGTTTCTAGTTGGTCACGGGCGGTCACGTAATATACATTTTGTGGGAAGAACATACAACATGCTGAGCTAGCCGCAAAATTCCGTTTGGAGCAGAACGTCAAAATCAGTTTGTTAGATAGTGATTGCCCTGGTCAAAGAATACAATAATTAAAATGGGGAAAGGATGGATTTATAACCTTAAAAAGGAGGACTTTAAAGAGGTGGCTAACAAGCTGGCCATACGATTAAAAGGCAGTGTAGACAGCGTGAGGAAAACGTTGTCGGAGCTGGTCGATCAGGCAGTGAATGACCCAGAACAAGCCCAGAAGCTGGCTGAACTGGAGGCGAACTATGTGACAAGACCAATACCAGCCTTTAAGTCAACGATGCCAACATGCAAGATGTGATAACAGGCCTGGGTTTCAAGAGCATTTAAGGGGAGGTTCTAATCCAGAGGCCCGAAAATGTGCGTAATTTCATGATTTTTTTTAGAAAGTACATACGTATTTTTTTCAAACAACTTTTGTGACATTTATTTGTCTATATTTTAAAAAGATTATAAACAATTTTTTCCAGTAAAAATAAAACAAAATGGCGCCTCCAGCTCTCACTGATGGCGGTCGTGCGCGGCGGTGGACAGTGTGCGCGGGGCACTCTACAGCCCTGCCAAGTGACCGGAAACGAAAAAACCAAAAAAAATCTTAAAGTAGATGAAACTTAAAGGGCCTTATGGTTTTCTGATTTTTAAAATAAAAACCTTTTTAAAAAAAATGGAGACCCTTTTTAGAAAAAACAACTTTTTTTCCTTGTTTTATTTCTTATCACGTTAAAAAAAATACTAAAAATGTTTCTTTTTAAAACGCTACGTGAAGGCCCCCTATATTGAAAAAGCTTATTTGGAGCCGCCAAACGTCAAAATCGGTTAAGCCGTTGAAGCGGAAACACGCCCCGCGCGGAAAAAAAAGGTGTTTCGAGAAAAACGCGTTTAAAGTTTGACGAAGACGCGCTTCTACCTGTTTTTCGGCCGACGCGCTCTCTCGTCTATAGGCTAAAACTCGTAAAATAAATTAGATAGGGAAATATCCTGTTTGTTCTCACACCGTTATATGATTGTCCGCGCAGGAGTCTCGAATGCTCCTGGGGCCATTCATAGGTTGTTCTAACCGACGAGACTATCGGGAGCTATGCCGTTTCCGCGGCTGAAAGAGTAGTAAGACGCGGGGTTGATTCTGTGACAATAACTGACTTTTTTGGTGTAAATGCTCTTATCTTAAATACTATTTGGATGCGGAAATCTATGGCTCATTTGGTGCAATGTATGTCGTTGGTTGTACCGGCTCAGTGGTACTCAGCGTAGTACCGGCTCAGTGGGTCAGCGTCGTTCTGCTATGGTCGGCGATATTCACATTCCGTAGTGGGTCAGCGTAGTGGGTCAGCGTTATTCTGCTGACTCGATGCATTGGTCGCTCCGTTGGTGTGACGGCCCGTCGGTGAGTTGGTCGCTTGAGTGGTTTTTGGCTAGTAGGAGAATCTGCTGATCAGCCGTTATTGGCTTACCGCCTGGTAGTGGGTGTGGCCCCGGTTGAGTTACCTCCGGGCTGCTTCTCGGTTCTTGGGTTCGAGTTGGGTGGTGACTGATGGTTGGATTTGGAGTTGGCTTCGGTTACGAACCGCCGTTTCGTACCATCCGTATCGACCTCACTCCTACCTGCATCCTCCATTTTGATCACAACGTCGATGTTTACTTCCGACGTATTCCAATTTCCGTACCGTTCCGGAGTTCTAGCCCAGTTTTAAAGGCTGAGTGCTTTTGGGACCATGAATCGGATTCCGGCGCAGACTGCGAGTTGGATTAATCAGTTTATCTTAGTCATATTATTTAATAAGTGCTTAATCGTTCGCTACTTTTTTTTGTTTACTTATACATATATATTTTTTGTGTTCGATCATTGCTGATCTTGCGTTTTTTTTTTTTTTTTTTTTTTACCTATTTTAAACTTCTATCAATGACAGTTTTGGTTGGTCTTTTCTCATTCGTAACTTTACCATGTCTCGGACTTGTATACAGATCACCGTTGCCCTTAACGGCCGTTTATTCACTACGCCTCTTTCTTCCAAATGGGGTACGCTGTTCAACGATTCTCTATTGTTTATTCGTCGAGATGAAGGAATGGCCGACTTATATTCTCATCGTGACTTCACCGTAGATGAGCTTCGTTATCCAGCCCACACTCATCTTAGATTGTGGACAGGTGCTGTGATCTTCTTGGCCGATGGACGTTTTGCTTATATTTGTTATGCGATTCGCCGTATTGAACGTCTGCCGCTCCGCACCTATCCTGTTGCCGAAGAGCCGTATGACTCTGACTCTTCAGTTGACTCTGGAGTCCGAGACCTGTATGGTGTTATTGACCGTCTTAATTCATCACTTATTTAAATAAATTGTTGCTTTCCTATAAATCCTTATCCCTTTTATTTTTTGTTTTTTTTTGTGTTTATATTTGGTCTATGTCTGAGTCGCTCAGTCTATATTCCTTATGCATGCGACTTCTTGGCGCTGGTGCACCCGGTTTTGGTACCGATTCCTTTTTTTTTTATTACTTGTGTTATTGTTGTGTTTGCTTCTTCTGTTGGAACCTCAATTTTTGTTTTTCCTTTGTACACGATTTTTATTATAATCGCTTCTACTGTAATTATTGCTATTATTGTTGCTGCTATTATTAAGCTCATGTATTTGTCATTTATTGACCCTTCTAAGCTGTCTTCCACTCTATCTTGATTGTTTTGTAAATGGTGCACTCGTTTTTGTAGATCCTTTCCTTAAAGATCCTTATTTCTTGTGCTAACGTTTTTAAGTCGAAATATGATATTACTGTTCATTCGGCTGATATTAATGTGATTCTGTTGCTTATTTCTATGTATGTTCCAGTCATATTGTTCTACGGTGTAATTTTTACCGGCATCTCAGGGGTTATTGGTGGTGTTTGATTTGTGTCTGCTGCTAGCAGTATTATTATAATTAACGCAACCATTCTGTTCATTATGATTTATATATATTTTTTACTTCTGGCAACTAAGTACCGGTTCCGCCTTGTTTTCTATTAGTAGTATCGCGATTCGATGAATCGCTCTTGTGTATGTTCCCGATGCTGTTTTTAGTTCAACAACTCGTACGCAACCGTCCTTTCCTGGATAGGTTGCCGTTGCTCTGCCCAATGGCCACTGCAGTGGCGGTATGTTATCTTCCTTGATAATTACCAAGTCCCCTACGGTGACTGGTTTTTCTTGTTTTGTCCACTTTGCACGATCCTGTAGTTGATGCAGATATTCGTGGCTCCAGTGTTTCCAAAACTCTTGTCTGATCCTATCTATTTCCTTCCACCGGGTGATTTGTCCTGTGATCCTCCAATTAGAAAATGTCCTGGAAGAGATAGAAGTAAGCGGGCGTGAGTTTATAATTGCCTCAATATCTATTACTACGGTGTCTAGCTCTTCATGCGTTAGTGACGATGTTGACACCGCCCGAAGTAGTAGATGTTTTGCTGACTTGACTGCCGCCTCCCATAATCCTCCGAAATGTGGTGCTCTTGGTATGAAGCGAAATTCTGTACCTAACTGCATGCACTCTTGTGTAATCTTCTCCTAAGCCTTTTCAGCATATATGCTATTCTGAAGCTCACTTAATTCGTTACTTGCTTCAACGCAGTTTGTTGCATTATCACAGTATAGTCAATTCGCTATCCCTCTTCGACCGACGAATCGTTTAAATGCTGCTAAAAACGCCTACGTGGTGAGATCAGTTACTACCTTCAGATGCACTGCCTTTGTTGCGAAGCAGCAAAATACCGCCAAGTACACCTTATGTGGCTTCTTCCCACGGATCTTGTAGTGGACCCACAAAGATCCGCAGTAATCAACTCCACTGACTGCAAATGGCCTCGTCGTTCGAACTCTGTCGCGTGGTAACGGGCTCATTATTTGCTTCATTAACTGTGGTCGGGCTCGACAGCATCTTTACACATCTTCGACCGGTAAGTTGCGCTAGTTGTCTACCCTTGATCGTCCAAAATTGTTGCCTGATAATTGCTAACAATGTTTGTGGACCACAGTGATTGTGTTGTTCATTCTTGTTTGTAAATAGGATCTTTGTTAGCTCATGTTTAGGTGGCAGTAATATTGGGTGTTTTGCGTTATACGCTAAACTTGAGTTTTGAAGCCGCCCGCCAACTCTGGGGATCCCGTGTTCATCTAGAAATGGGTCCAATGACCGTAATGTGTCTGATGTTTCTAAATTCTCCTTTTTCTGTAATTGTTTTAGCGTTGCCGCAAAATGTGTTGTTTGTATTTGATGCACTATCTTCCTTTGCGCCCCTGGCGTTTAACCTGGCGTTTAACCTAGCGTTTAACCTGGCGTTTAACCTGGCGTTTAACCTGGCGTTTAACCTGGCGTTTAACCTGGCGTTTAACATGGCGTTTAACCGAGAATCTAACCAGGCGTTTACCAGGCGTTAACCGGGCATGCACTAAACCGACACGCGAACAATATCCCTTGATCCTGAGCAGCCAAGTCTGTGAGCCCAACAAAGGACTCACCGAAGGACCAGCCCAAGGACGACGCCGAGAAGAAGCACCGTTGCAGCAGCTGAATCAACAGAGTCAATTATTGAATTGTGAAGAGGGTAGAATAAAAGTGGAATACAGTACCCAGGAATTACGAGTGTGTCTAATTGTGGAGAGTAAACTGGATATATAGCTAGAAGGTAGCGTGGAAAACGTAAGAAAGACGAAGTCAGAGCTGGTCGACCAGGCACCAAATGACCCAGAACTGGCCCAGAAGCTGGCAGAACTGCAAGCAATATATGCAACCAGAGTCATACCAGGCCTAAAAGTCACCGATTCCAACATGAAAACAAGATATCGAGCTTGGATTTCAACAGCATACAAGAAGAAGGCAAACGGAGAGACACAGGCAAGGAAAGGAGCGCAGCCCAAAAGAAACGAACAACCAGCCCACCCGACTACGCAAAGGCGGCGAAACAGGTGAGGGAATGGTCGGTCAAGTTCAATTTAACAGAGAAACTGCTGAAGTTCTTAGAGCAGGTCGAAAAGTCTGCCAAAACATACGGATTAGACATAGATATGGTTCCCCGCGCATGCCAGAACTCTTCAAGGCGAAGCCTTAAAGTATCTCAAACAACCGCTAATGAAAAACATGGGCTAAGTTCCTGTCCAGCTTCCAAATGTTCTTCCTACCCAAGGGTTACTTCGAAAAACTTCCAGACCGGGGAAAACAAAGGAAGCAAGGATTCCGGGAGTCATTTAAGGACTACATGATCGACATGCTGGCCCCAATGAGGCCACTCGGATACTCAGAAACAAAATGGCTGAACCGAATAAGAGAAAACTGCACACTCGACCTTAGAATCGCTCTGAGAACATACCAAATCTAGGATATAGATAAGCTAATGATCTTGGTAGTGATCGGGGGGAGCACACACAGAGCCACAATCGACACCGCAGCCACAGCGAGGATTACAGGGACGGGACGGCAAGTTAGGTTGGCAGACGGCAGATGCAGCGGGATAGACACACAGCTTGAAGTATAAATCAGATTCAGCAACAAACGATTGCCCATAAGCCTGCTAATCCTACCAGGGGTGATCGACTCACTGGTGTTAGGCTGGAATTTCCTCACAGGGATCGGAGCCGATTTTATGTGTGCTGGACACACAGTGGTGATTCCAGAAAGGAACAGGCACAACGGATGGTTTGAGGAGAGACTATCTGTGGCGGTTGTCAAACATACGTTTAAGGAAAAGGACATAGAGGAATTCCTGAAAACCGAGCTGGAAAGCATAGAAGGGGTAAAAGGAACATCGAACGTAGCGGTGCACACCATAAAAATGAGCGACGATCGCCCAATTAAACAGTGATATTACCCCAAGAATCCAAAAATGCAGGATGAAATGAACGGGAAAGTGGACGAACAACCCATACAGCTCACCAATTGTCATGGTTAAGAAGAAGACGGGCAAATGGAGACAAATAAATGCTTAGTCCGTGAAGGACATACCCGATGCCGATGATCAACTACATATTGGATCAATTGAGAGAGGCGAAATACATAACTAGCCTAGTAGCCTGCAGACAGTACACGGCGTTCACAGTGCCAGGAAAGTGCCTCTTTCTATGGAAAGTCATGCCGTTCGGGCATTTCGCGTCGGCAACATTCCAGAGAGCGCTAGACCGAGTCATAGGCCCTGAGATGATGCCACACGCTTTCGCTTACCAGGACGACATAATAGTCATCGGAAGAACGCTGGAAGAAGGTGTTCAGAAGACTGCGGGCAGCGAATCTGAAATTAAGCGCGAGTAAGTGCCAATTCTTTTGAAGGGAATAACAGTACTTAGGGCACCGCATCACAGACTAAAGCATCGGGATGGGTCCAGAAAAGGTGTCAGCAACAGCCGAACTGAAGCCGCCAGCGAATGTCAAGGAACTGCGGCAGTACTTAGGAGTCTCTTTCTGGTACAGGCGGTTCGTGCCGGTTTTGCCACATTGGTCTAACCACTGAATACGAAAGAAAACCAAGTGGAAGTGGAGCGAGACCCACCACCAAGCCTTCCAGGCCGTCAACGTAAAGCTGGTAGCAGACCCAATCTTGGCATGCTCGGACTTCTCCAAAACTTTCGAGGTTGCATACAGGAAGGGCCAGCTCAACATCGTGGCAGCTCTTCAGGCATGAAGGACGATGGCGAGCCACAAGGACCCAAGATATAAGAGAAGGTTGCCCAGAATCCCCAAAAATTCCCGGATTACATCGTAGAGGTAGACAAACTATACCGACACATTCCACATAGAGCCGGCAGCGAAGACGTTACGTCGTGGAAAGTGTGCGTGCCATCCGGTCTGAGACCACGAGTCATGGCTTAAAACCACGACACTGCAACAGCAGGGCATGTGGGCAGCCGGAAAACGATCACGAGCACGGTACCATTGGCCGGGCATGCATCGAGACGTAAGGAAATACGTGCAAAACTGCGAGATCTGTGTGAAGTTAAAGCCTAGCCAGCTCCAAGCAGCAGAAAAAATGCTTACACAGATTCCGGAGGAACCCTGGGGCACGGTTTGTGCAGATTTTGTTGGGCAACTGCCCAGGTCAAAGCACGGAAACGCTATGCTTTTGGTGCTGATCGACCGATTCTCGAAACGGACCGAGATAGTACCAATGCGAAGGACGACCACGGAAACCTTACAGAAAGCCATCCGCGAAGGTACTTATCACCGACAACGGAGTCCAGTTCACGAGCAGGTAATTTGAAAAGTTCCTGGAGGAGTTGATTGTGCGACAACAATTCACTGCCCCGCACACGCCACAAGAAAATCCGACGGAGAGGGCAAACAGGACGGTAAAAACAATGATTGCCCAATTTGCAGGCGAGGATCAGAGAACCTGGGATGAGAAATGGAGCGAAATACAGCTCGCGGTGAACACAAGCGTAGCCGAATCGACAGGATATTTGCCAGCGTTCATTGCGCAAGGCAGAGAGCCCTGGCTGCCTAATGCACTGAGCGACGAACAAACGATTGGGACAGGAAGACAAACGCAGTCGCCAGCGGAAAACACAGAGAAATTGAAGAAAATATTTGAGCTGCTCAGACGGAATGAATACACAAAAATTCCACCCGGTATCGCCACCGCTACCGCTGGCACCACCGCCATCCAAGCCTCCACCACCGACAAGAGCACTGCCACAGCCGTGCGCACCCACGCAACCACCACGGGCACCCCGGCAACCGCACGCACCGACGTCACCGCCACGGACACAGACATTGCCGCGATGGTATTCGCCATCTCCATCCCCGCCGAAACAAGCATTCGCGCAGCCACCCCCAGCACCAGCGACACCGCAATCCCCGCCGCTACGCTGGCAGCAGTATACGCCGCAGGGATGGGTGACGGAGAGGCGCACGGTGGTGCGAAATGGCCGGCGGTACCATCAGCACCTGATGTCGTGGGCCTGGCACGCCTCAGAAGACCCCGAGACGGGTGGGTGTGGATGCCTGAAAACGCGGCGGCGACAGCGACATCGACGGTCTCGAAGCCAGGCGCCGAGGAGGAGCCCGAGAATTCGGAGAAGGGGACGTGTAATTGGCCCGCCCCAAAGGATGCGCCGGCAGCACCGAAGGTGAGCCGCCAAGCGTCATGCCCGGAGGCAAGGGAGCAGCCAAAGAGACCGGCATGGCAACGGCAAAACTCCGTGCCAGAGTGCAGCCGGTGGCAGGACGTCCCAGAGAGCGAGTGGCCGCCGGAGGTGTCTGCCTTCGCGAGGAGAACGCGACGCGGGTGGTGGTCGATGGTGGGTCCGGCGGGAAGCATAACTCTCACACACACACACACAAACCGGCACAGAAACAAAACAGGCAAAACACAATTTAAAAAAATATACATATGAATTAACACGGCAGTAGCCATGTTGCGAGGGCGCGGGGTCGGTGACCGCTGCCTGGCGCGCGGGCCGACAGGTGCGAGATGGCGAACGGCACTCGGGGAGAGGGGCACACAGACAACAGGTAGAGGTCCGGGATGCCAGGGTCGAAGGGCAGCAAGCCCGCATTTTCGTCGGCACCGATAGGCCAGACAAGAGGAATCGGTGGTTGGAGGATCGAAAGTGTCATCGATCGAGCATGTGAACGGGCACACTACACCAAGTGGCAGCACTGGCCAACTGTCGCAGACCAAGATTATCGTTAAATATAATCGCAAGAGAGCTTCCAACATGGCCACAACGAATGCTGGGCGGAAAATGCTTGGATTCAAAGTTGGCGGGCGAGTAAAGGAATTCGAAAATAATGAGAGAGTTCAGCAGTACAGAAAAAAACACGGCGGAAACGAGTTTCGTTTGTTTCCGAAGAAAAGGGGAGATGTAAGGAGTTGGAAAACTCCTCACAAAGAGCGGCGTAGGAGATGCGCTAAGCAACAATGAAGAAGGCGCAGACGGGGCTTAGTTGTACCGTAAGGGTGCGTCTAGGAACAGCCACGGATGCGGGACGCAGGTGGCCTAGCGGACCAACGGGGATCCTTCGAACTAGTGGCGTGATCGGAGGCAGCAGGAATAACGGGACATGAGCTGCCTATTAAAGGCGGAGGTGCGCTAGAAGGAGGACAGTCGAGTGCAAGAAATCGAGATCTTAAACTCCGCGTTTGAAACCACCCATAACATATTCATCTGCATGGAAGGATATGCCAAAGGACATGCCATCGACTTTGAGAAAACGCACCTCGAAACCTACTGTCTGTCCGTCTGTGCCGAAGATCAAAGAATGAAGTTTCCTCCTGCAACCTCCAGCGATTAACTCAACAGCCGCGGACGTCCATGAACACATGCCACAATTGCTGGTACCAAAATTTAGCGGCAACTGCGTCGACTGGTCAAGACATTATAATGCCCTTACCCGTTTATTTCACCATCCGAGCCGCCCCGCGCACCCAGATGCTTCCAAACGCATCTTAGTTTATAACACCCACGCGCAGCCGAGCCCCACAATGCATCGCTGCCCACACTGTGGTGGTAGTCATATCCTTCGTCGATGTCAGCAATTCCTCAGTCTGAATTGCTACCAACGTAAGGAAGTGGTAAGTAAATCAAAACTCTGATTCGACTGTTTGAGCACCTGCACGCACTCTCACGCTGCACAAGTACAAGAAACTGTTTCCACTGGGGACAACGCCATCATTCCTTGCAACACTATCCAGCTACACCAGATCCAGCGGCGCCAAGTCCCAATCTGGAGTCCCACTCTTGCTTACCAACCGTATCACCACGTCGATCCCATCTCGCTTCGGTTATGAGCCACAACTGCTCTCAGATTGGCCCCCCTGCTAATCCCAACATACATATTAGTCCTCATGCTAATCCCAATCTACAAGAGTATTCTTCGACAGCCTCCCATGCCGCTCGACAGAATTTCTTGCTAGCCACAGCACGAATTATTGTCTGCCACCCTCAGATCGGCGCTCAAGCAACCATAAACGACCTCATCGACCTCGGATCGGAAGCCACAATAATCTCGTACATTGCGGTTCAGACTCTCCAACTTCCACGACGTTAAGTTCGCGCTTCAATCACCAGTGTCGGACAAGATGCTGGAAGGCGCTGCAAGTTACAGCAAGTTGTTGCATTCAAAAGTCTTCAAATCCAACTTTCAATTTAAAGGTCGACTCAGCGTACGTTTTGAACTCACTGACCTCACTTTTACCAAATCAATCGTTCCAACCACGAAATTGGAAACATTTCCAAGGACTTCAGCTTTCGGATCCTCAATACTATCGCTCCAAGTGCATAGATCTCATCATCGGAGCCGACTTGATGGCAAACATATTGCTCCCAGAAATCAAAATCGGTGAATGAATGAATGAACCCAAGGCGCACTCAACTAGGTTGGATGCTTCTGGGTAAGTTTGAAGAGTCGATCCGCACGCATCATATCCGATGCCATCAGGCAACCATCGATACCAAATCGCTTTCTGCAACGTCGAAGCGGTCCCACAACGTTCACTTCGCACCGAAGAAGAGCTATGGTGCGAATCCTTCTTTTAGGAAACGCACACGTGTCAACCCAACGGTAACTTCATGGTTCGACATTCCTTTAAATGGTATTTTGATCCCACATCGACCCTTGGAAAATCTCATCAAATGAGTCTAAACAGGTTCCTTCAACTCAAGAGGCGTAACCATCGGGACCCAGATAAATGGAACCGCTATAAAGACGGAATCGAAGAAGATTTTCAATTGGGACAAATCACAGCAGCAACTTCAAGTGAAAGATCAACCATTGCCGCTTCCGGGAACTCCTGGTGAGTATCATTATGCCTGCTTTCTTATCACGCGGTCTATAAAAAAGACAGTCTTACGACCAAACAACGCATCGTATTCGATGCATCTGCGAAAACTTTCAACGGCAGATCTCTAAACGATGTGTTGTGCCTAGGACCCACGCTTCAAAACGATCTTCCAGCAGTACTGCTAAATTGGAGGCAGTATCAACATGTTTCACCGCTGACATTCAGCGGATGTACCGATGCATTAACGTACACCCCGACGACACGCAATGCCAGCGGATTTTATAACGGGTGGCGGATGGAAACATCAAAGAATACTACCTTACAGCAGTAACTTTCGGCATCGCTTCAGCACCATACACCGCCATAGAGTCGTTCACCTGATTGCGGAAGATGAACGTCAAAATTATCCACTGCCTAAAGAGGTACTCAAGCACATAACCTATGTCGTCGACATCCTATCTAAGGATCCCACCATCTCAGCAGCGAAAAAGAAGACCTTACAAACATTAAATGCTTTAAGATCCGCTGGCATGGAATTAAGAAAATGGTCCAGCAACAACCCAGCGCTGTTGGAAGAAATACCACTACCTCATAGATGTAATCAACAACCAAGACTCTGGGGCACAGTCAAAACTTTGGGCATGTATTGGTTGCCGAACCAGAATTGCTTCACATACAAGATGCAAGCCAGCCCTCCAACAGATTCTACCAAAAGAGAAATTCTCTCTAGCATCGGCAGATTGTTTAACCCTTTAGGATTAATCGCTCCTATTTTAATTTCAGCAAAACTAATTCTCAAAGAGGAGACCATGGCAAAAACAAATTCTGAAACGAATTCCCTCGCACCCTAGGCTGGAACGACCCCAGTTCCCAGCTCCATAGTAAAAAAAAAATGGCAAAGGTTTCGCGAAAACTTCAAAAACATCAACAAGATCTGAATTCCCCGCAGCTTTAATTACTTGCCAGTGTGCACCAACGAAATTGAGTTGCACACTCTCTGCGATGGATCAAGTCACGCTTACGCAACGTCAATTTTCTTACGCATTAAAAAGTCGGATTCATCGTTCTACACCTCACTTACATCCGCAAAATCAAAGATCTTGCAAACCAAGCCGTTAACGATCCCACACACCGAGTTATGGGGCGCAGTACTGGCAACGAAACTTACAATTTGGATAGTCGCAAAATATCAATGGACCAACGCCCATATATCAACCCCTTTTTGGACAGACGCCACCATCGTGCTGCACTAGATAAAAGGAAATATTACCAGACATACCACCTATATCTTGGACCACACCGATTCCAACCAATGGAACCAAGTGCCTACATCTGATAACCCAGCTGCTCGCACCTCCGCATTGTCGCCCTCAAAACTCTTCGTTTCGCGAGCAATATCTCAGCCATCAAAATATAATCCGTCAGTTTTGGACACAATGGATCCGCGATTGGCTCTCATACCTTCAAACTCGCTCAAAATGATGTCATGAAAAAGAAAACTTTCACCTCAACGAAAAGGCTCTCATCAAAGACGATGAACAGCCTCCAGCTCAATGGACCCTCAACAGAATCATACATCTTCACGCAGGAGAGGATTCACTTGTATGAGTTGAAGACCAAATGATGCATTTAGAAGCGTTCAATATCGAAGCTTTGTCGTCTACCGATCTCTGTTTAACGGCACTCAGCTATTGCTCACTCGCCTTTAAATATCACATGCACGTCGCTTTTTCTTAACTCTTTCACCCCATCGAGCAAGGACGAATCCGGATATAGAAGCGACAACGCATTAGGTTCATCATTCTGGTTTATTATTGGCGCCCGGCATGTTCGGCAGAAGGCAAACAGCTGATCGCGATGCGACCCAGCATATGCACCATCCAACTTGTTGACCGTATTAAAGTCTATTATCATTAAAAAACAAGCTTTTGTGTTGTTGTTTTACTTGTTTTAGTTTTATTTGTAAATTATTTATACTTGAATAAATTAAAACATTCACATCAAGTTTTTTAATTTGCTTGCATGTCTACACAAGTAAGTAGACTCCAGTAGGTACCTACCTACTTAAATCTCGCGACAAGCTTTTATATCATATAAATGGCGTTATAAGTTGACAGGAAAAATTTAAAAACAGAAGTTTATTTTTGTCTTTTTAGCGCAATTAAATAAATGTTTGTTTTAATAAGGGTTCTGCTCTGCCCGGGCTCGCTCCTCGACTCCGTCTTTGAAGCTGTGGGAAAAAAATTTTAGCCGCAAATTCGTGTGCGAGAGGCCGGCGATATGTTACGAACCCATTAAGAGCAGCGAGAGTGAGCAGTGCAGTCGATCGAACATTTGAAAATCGGGAGAATGTACAGTTTTTTGGCTATGTGGCATCCCTGCAAAAATGTCCAAAGAGAGCGGTAGTACGATAATTTTAGTACGATATATAAATTATAAAGGGAGCCATAAGCGCTGAGAAACATATAATTAATTATGGCGGTCCTAATAAAGATAATAGGAAACTGTGTTCAGATTGTTGCATTGTCATCGCCCCTTGATATGTGTGCAAAATTTCAGCTCAATCGGTTAAATATATCGGCTTAAAAATTGAGTTGCGAGATTTCACCCAAACACATACAACGCAAGTTAAATAAAAGCTTTCAAAAATATTAATTTTTTTGTAAGTAACATACGGATAAAAAAGAAAAATTTTGTTTAATGTTTTGCTTATTGTAGGTACGTAAATTACATCCGTGATCGAAAACTTCATTTATAAGACAAATAGTCGTCTTAAATTGTTGACTAAAGTTATAATTTAAGTTGAATTTAAAAATCTGCAATCACGAATAATTTTAATAGATGTGGATCTAATGTCATCAAGTCCGACTGCATTTGATCGCATATTAAGGGAGGACATCTAAGTAAAAAAAAAGAAGGTTTTTTTTTTTTTAAATTGGTACTCTTTAAATATATCCAAGAAGTTTCATGTTTGAATTCTAAGTACTTTGTAAGTCACAGAAGTTTAAAGTAGCATGCTTTACTCTACCCGCCCTACGTCGGCTGGGAAACAAACGCGTTTTTCTCGAAACCACTTCTTCCGATTGGTCAGAAATTTTTACAAGATGTTCAAAATAAATATACCGAGATACTGACGTAGGAATTTTTCAATATTTTGTTTACTTTTTTTTAGAAACGACGTTTTTTTTGTGAAAATTTTAATTTTTTTTTTATATTCCGCACCATCTAGCGAAACAATTCTTTTATCTAAAAAAAAACCCTCGGTTTATGTATTTTGAACATCCTGTCAAACTTTCAGACGAATCGGTTAAGGTTTACGCAATTAAGGCGTTCAGGAAGCGCGGAAGAAGTGGCTTCGAAAAAAAAGCGTTTGGCCATTTTCAAGAAATTGTGTATACAAGTGCTTTAAAAATTTATTGCGCTCGAAAGAAGGCGACTCTAGCGCTTTTTCTTGTTTTGTTTTTTTTTTAAAGGGCAATGAGTATCGGGACTATAGCGTCCTTTCTTGTTTTTTCAGGTTCTTCAACATGTTAATATGTAGTATTTTGTAAAAAGAAATTTCACAAATTGTCATTCTTATAGGAAAAAAAATAAAAGAACAGATAGACAAAAAGTACCAAAAACACAGTTTTTTGTTGATTTTAACATGTTTTCTCATAAAAATTAATCAAGTTAAAGAACAATTGCTGTGATAAGTTTAGTTCTTATATTTTAAGGGGAGGAACTTTGAACCTCCAAAAAAAAAAATTTTTTTAAATTTTTTTAAAAAAAAAAACAAAGGGGGGGAAAAAAAAAAAAACCAACAAATAATAACCCCCTCCAACAAAAATTTTTTTTTTTTTTTTTTAAATTGTCGGGGGGGGCGGGGGGGCGGGGGGGGGGGGGGGCGGCGGCGGGGGGGGGAAAGAGGAGGAAAAAAAAAAAAAAACAACCCCAAATTAAAAAAAAAAAAAAAAAAAAAAAAAAAAAAAAAAAAAAAAAAAAAAAAAAAAAAAAAAAAAAAAAAAAAAAAAAAAAAAAAAAATTATAAAAATTTAAAAAAAAAAAAAAAAAAAAAAAAAAAAAAAAAAAAAAAAAAAAAAAAAAAAAAAAAAAAAAAAAAAAAAAAAAAAAAAAAAAAAAAAAAAAAAAAAAAAAAAAAAAAAAAAAAAAAAAAAAAAAAAAAAAAAAAAAAAAAAAAAAAAAAAATAAAAAATTATAAAAAAAAAATTTTAAAAAAAAAAAAAAAAAAAAAAAAATTAAAAAAATATTAAAAAAAAATTTATATTAAAAAATTTTTTAAAAAAAATAAAAAAAAAAAAAAAAAAAAAAATATTTTTAAAAAAAAAAAAAATAAAAAAAAAAAAAAAAAAAAAAAAAAAAAAAAAAAAAAAAAAAAAAAAAAAAATAAAAAAAAAAAAAAATTTTTCCTTCAAGAAAATAATATCGGGCTTAAATCGGGTAGAATATGTTTAAATTAGCTTTACAGATTTTGGGCCTTGTCGACTGACTCTGGGTTTTGCCCAAATATGACTTAATTTTTTCCCCCCAAACTATGTATTTATATCTTTGTAACGTTTTTATATTACCTTAATATTTATGTTTTGTCAATTTTTTTTCGTCTATTTAGATGTTCAGTCACATGTCCGACACAATCGAAAGACAGATTTCCTTCGGTTCAAAATTGATAACAGCTACTCGGACTTGTCATACGCTACGCTTCACTTATATTTACGTGGCTGGGACTGGATAAATACTTATCAGCCAGAACTTATTGAAGAGATTAAAAACCAGCGAAGTAATGATATTGTTGTGGCTGTTCACCGTGCTGTGCGACGTACAAATACTACAAGCGTTACTCATAAAGCCAAAATGTTTGAATTTCGCCAAAGTATTCCTACGGGACTTGGCCAATGGGTCAACGTTGATTTAAAACCTTTGTTTAGTGATCTCGGATCAAACAAGACGCAAGAAATTCTTATAAAAGGCCTAGAGTCCTGGATGAAGGCCTTAGTGGTGACCACTGATAACTCATCGAAAAATCCATTGGTACGAAACTCTTTTTAAACTAACGTTAAGACATTAATCTAAATTTAATTTCAAGAATTTTGTGTATATTTGTTAATCTTTTTGAAGCTTTTATTTAATTTAAATTATATGAAAAAATGGAAGGGATTAACGCTTAGATAAGCTTTTTTTTTTAACTAGAACAAATTGTTGTTATTATTATTAAATCTTTTTCATTTGGTCGTAATGAGAGCAAAGTTTGAGAATTTTTTGTGGCAAGACGGAAAGAGATACGACTTTACAGTTGGGCTTTTGTGGGCCTCTTCACAGCTTCCGCCTCTTGTGTTGAACTGAAATACAAATTTTGTTGCTTTTCTTAAAGCTTATAAAATTCTCCGTCACTTTTACCAACTAAAATAAGTTTTGGCAAAAAAATTTACTAACTGCGGACTTTGGAAAAAAAAATTCGACCAAATGAAAAAGAACCTCCCCTTAAAACAATTTAAATCTTCGATGATTGTTCTATGTTTTTTGTTATTGTGATTTTTGCCGCCTTTCTTTTGAGCTTTGTCCGTTCACCGCAGTGGCTGCTGGTGTTGTTGTCTTTGCATGCTAATCAACTGCATGCGATTCCGCTCTTGCACTCTCTTGCTCTCTCTCTCTCCCAACATTATTGAATTTTCAATTTTTCTTTGATTAGGTGCAGTGGTACGCATTAGAGAAATTATTGGTTACATTTTTGTCTGCAGTATAAATAATATGAATAGTTTAAAAAAACTAAAAAAAAACGCTTTATAGTAAATCCAACCAAAAAGTAAAAAAATAATGTTTAAAGTGTTTAACGATAAAATTGATAGATTCCCTGTCGGAACAACGGGCCGGCAGAGCTGATGGTGTTTAAAGCGTTGGGATGCAATAAATCTGCGTGCTGGAATATAATTCGCACTATATTGAATACAACTCCCACCATATAGATACACTAAATTTACATGCAGGATTATAATTTGTACTATATCAATGCACTAAATCTGCGTTTTAGAGTACTCGTAGCAAGAAATTATTTTCATTTGGCATCCCAACGCTTTAAACACCATCAACTCTGCCGGTAAGAAAGCTTAGACATTACTCTTTAATATCCAATATCAAAAAAGTGGATACATGATAATTTAAGCAACTGGGATCAGTTTATGTGTAGGGGAGATTGGGGTTATGTGAATATACTGTATCAAATCAAAGGCAAAATATTTTCGAATTTGTAAAAAAAGTATATCTTGAATACTTCCATTTTTTTGATATTGAATATTAAAGAGTTATGTCTAAGCTTTCTTTTAATCCTATATAGGCCATTTTCTTTCATCGCTTTTTCCATTTATAGCTGTTCAAAAAGTGTAAAAAAAACAGTTTTTGGCACCTTTAACCTCATGTTGCTCGAAAACTAGAGCCAATCGGATATTTTCAAGGTCAGAATCGGATTCTACGGCGAAAATCCTATAAGAATCGGCTACCATCATTTAGTCAACAAAATTTTGTCGGCCTGTGTAATTGATGTAGAAACCATGTATAATTCATGTAGAAACCATGTAGAATTCATGTAGAAACCATGTAAAATTCATGTAGACTTTATGTAGAATTTATGTAGAATTCATTTAGAAATCATGTAAAAACCATGTAGAAACCATGTCAAATTCATGTCGAATTTATTTAGCAACAATGTATAATTTATGTGCATTTTACGTATAAGCCGTGTAAAATTCTCTTTGAAAGTGTTACGCAGCCAGATAGCCACAAGTGAAACTAATATAAAGCGTTTAAAAATGCCTTCAGCCAATTAAGGCTGATCAGCCTATTGACTGGTTGGATGATGACCTATCTAAGGGTAAACATTTGCAGTTCTGTTTTGACGCCTGTCCCGAGGTCGCGGACGAGATGAAAAGACCAAACTAAAGGCGGCTTAAAGGGGTTAGTCACCTGTATTGGCGCAGCTAGAGATTGTTTTCGCCGAACGGATGATCTGCTTTCAGCTCTAGACCCTTTATTTAATAGCCGAAAGCTTTTAGAGGAGTCTCCAAAGCGCAAAAAAGCCGCTGGTGGTAGGCCTAAGGGGAACACTCTCGTGGATCAGCAGTTGATCCCAGCAGCCCCTTAAAAGTTGTTGAAATCGGCAGCTAAAGAAGATTCGGAACCCGATCCATCCACAGTGAAGTGTATGCAAACATCTACGCCTTTAATTTCCGATTTGTCTGCAGTGGTTTTACAACCTTTGAATCCACCGAATACAGTTACCGCCATAAGGGAATATTGAGTCCGGACTATCGAGTCATTCTGCAGACGCAGAATATTTTATCTTTTGAATCACTGTACCAAATGAGCTCTTTTCTAGCATGTGCTCTGGCGAGTCATGGTAATTTACACTGACTTTAATAAAGCATTTGACTCTGTAAATCATTCACTTCTAGTTCGGAAACTTGACTTGTTTGGATTTCCAGTTGATCTTCTTAAATGGACTTAAAAATATCTGAATGGCAGGACACAAAGACCTCTCTTTTAAATATTACCCATCTAGTTTTCTCCGAGTTACCTCCGGCGTCCGATTTGTTTATTATTTACCTCCCCTTAATTAAAAAGCGGAAAGTTATGCCTGCAGTATAAGGTTGTTTCCAGCCATTCTGACTTACCATTCGATTTGAATAGCTTTCATAACTGGTGCTGTGATAATTTACTTAATTTAAACGGTTTAAAATGTAAACTTATGACTTTTTGTAGAGTAAATCCTAATCCTAAATCCTAGTTTTATGTTCTGACTATAATAGACTTTATCCTATAATATCAAATTCTGACTTTTTGCCTCTCTTAAAACGACTAATACGAACTTCGTTAGCACAAAATTAGATCAGATTTTAAATTTTCTTTCCTCGAACTTTTAATTATATCCTCATATCTCGCGTTTATCTCTACGCGAATCGTGCCCTCGGTCGGTTGGGCGGGTGGTGGTCGTGGGACTCAGCGCGAAAAAAAAGCCTAAATGTCCCTTCTGTTTATAATATATTTATAATATCCAGTTACTTGTCTATGCAATATGCACAAATACTAACCCAAAGCAATCCTATAATGCTTCCTTTTTATCATAGTCGAATATAATCAGAAATAAAATATTTTTCCAATGTAGATAAACAATACTTTAACCCTTGTGTTAAGAATTTGTGTTTTTAATGTGTTTTTACATAAAAATGTCTTGAACTTTGAACTAAAACAAGAAAGAACGCTATAGTCGGGTTTCCCGACTATAAGATTTGCGATACTCATTTGCCCTCATTAAAAAAACAAAACGAGAAAAAACGATAGAGTCGCCACCTATGGGGCTACATTATCTACATTTGTAAATTTTACATTCACAAACACGTGTATGTAAAATATGTATGTAGACTAGATTTAAGGCATAGCAAAATGTTCTATAACTTCTTTATTATTTATTAGAGCATAAAATGGTTCGGAATATAGTAAGACAGTGCACATATCATTATATTTATTTTAAAACCGCACAGATTGCATAAAAATTGAGAGCGCCACAGATTTTCGCGGTTTGTGGGCGGTAAAAGGGGCGTGGTCAAGTTTTGAAACAAACTTGATCTGCGCTTTGTTTCTAGAAGTCTGTGTGCAAAATTTTGTGGTTCTAGCTTTTATAGTTCCCGAGATCTCGACGTTTGTACGGACGGACGGACGGACGGACGGACGGACGGACGGACGGACAGACAGACATTTGATCGTTTACAGTATTTGCTTACTCTTCGAGTATAGCAAATAAAATTCCTAAAATATTATATAATCTTTTCTGTTCGTCTCTATTACAGACAGTTCACATAGAAATTGGGTCACAAAAAAAGCATCGGAGAAAGCGCAGCGTGTATATGGACTGCACAGAGAATGATCATGACATGAGATGTTGTCGATATCCCCTTAAAGTTAACTTCACTAGCTTTGGATGGCATTTTGTTGTAGCACCAACATCATTTGATGCATACTTCTGCAGTGGCGATTGCAAGGTAGGGTACCTAGAGCAATATCCCCACACACATTTAGCAGCCCTTACGACCTCGGCCACACCGTGTTGCTCTCCAACAAAAATGAGTTCCTTAAGTTTGTTGTATTTTGACGACAACCACAATTTGGTTTTAAGTGTAATACCAAATATGTCTGTCGAGGGTTGTAGCTGTTCCTAGTGAACCAAGTAAACACAACTCAAAAGATGTATTTGAATAACATAGGAGTAATAAATAATTGTATGTAAATAAAATATCAGTGGAAATGTTGATCTTTTTGAGCATTAATATCGTCGAATTTTACAAAAGAAATATGTTTATAATCGAAAAATTATGAATGCAAAATTATGAATGAATTAAATAAAATAAATATGAAACCAAACTAAGTTTTTTTATTTGCTTACAATGCAAAATACTGCAAGGACCCTTGGAATAATTGTACCTCCCAAACATTTAGATACGCAAGAAAAAACTCTGGGACTTTATAAAAATAAGACAATAGATAATAATAGACAATAATAAATAAGATAATAGAAACAAATAAGAAATGAAGGAAGACGAAGTTTTTTTTTTGATTCATCAATACATTTTTCTGGTGCAAGCGTTTTAACGGTGGCTAAAAGATAAGTATAAATCTGTGTTCATAGAAATAGCAGTGCCGACCCTGATCCCCTTCAAACCTTATTTTAAACACTTCCAGTCCTTCAAATTTAATAAGCAATACCTTTTTGCAAATCCCAGAGTGTAAGCTTTATATACATATGCGAAACTATTCTTCTTTATTTTCCTGATTTTACACAAGTACCCAAGAAGAAAAAAACTATTTGCAAGCTTCATCGACAAAGTTAAAAATGGGCAGCTGCAACCTTGCCATTGGCGCTACTACTACTACTACGCTGTCTACTGCCCACCACAATCTCCAAAGACCAACTGGCTTAAATACAAAAAGTTCGTAAGTTCCCACATTGAACTAACCCTGCAGCTCAACATCAAGAAGGACCACAAAGGTGGGAGGTGCAGACCAAGAATTAAAAAACAAATCGAACAGCTTGGAAAAAAAACATTTGAGACGTGACAAACCAGCAGATCGCCTTCTTCAAAACAATGTCTTAAGGAGGCTGGTCTCAGGCTCACCAGGACTCTAAAGCATGAACAAGAAACTATTGCCCACCAGTGCAAATCAGCCTCACCCAAGCGGTCGAAGCATTTGTAATCTAGCCCGCAGAGTCCACGAAGTTGGCCAGATTTTGTAGAGGGAACCTCCATACACAGCTCAAGTCCCCAAGGAAGTACGCTCCGAGGTGACGGAGTATGTTCCTTTGAAGTGCCGGGCATGTGCATAAGAGTTGTTCTACCGTATCTGGTTTCTCCTCCTCTTTGCAGCTTCTGCTAAAGTCGTGGTACGGTGCATTGTCCCTGACGGCCATTTGGCCAATGCCCGGTTATTACTCCTGTAAGATCCGAATCCTATTCTTGTTGAAGCGTAGGAGTTCGGTTGTTTTTCTTGCTCTGACTTCAGGCCAAGTCATTTTGGAAATGACGCACCTGTCGGCATTCACCAGTGGCTTTGCGCCACCCCTTTTACCTTGCCATTAAGAATGGCTAGTGAGTGCTGTAAGGGTTTTAGAACATCTCTGACAGACGCCGACGGCGGTGAGGCTGATCCACATCTGGCACATTCATTAGCTCGTTCGTTTCCCGTAATGCCGCGATGGACAGGTACCCATGTGAGCGTTTTTTGAGTGTGCTGTAATTGTTTTGAATTCGAAATTGATTTGCGTACGTGGTCGTTCCTAATTGTGTGTGCCTGTAGAGCTTTGATTGCTGCCTGACTGTCCATAAACATGACCGCTGAGGTGAGGGGAGGTTCCCAGCTTGAGATCAGCTTCGCAGCCTGCCAGATAGCGTAAATTTCTGCCTGAAAGACGCTGCACCAGTCCGGTAGTCAGACAGAGAGCTCAGTGCGATGGTCTATAAAGACCCCTGCTCCTGTGCCTTCTTCGATCCATCTGTGAAGATTGCAATTGCATTCCCTGTTTGCACAGAGTTGCTGTCCCAATCTTGTCTTGAAGGAATCGAGATCCCATATTTCTTACCCCAGCTAAATCCTGGGTGGCTGTAGTCGCATTCTCCTGATACGGATTGGCACCCCATGACTTGGAGTATTGATACGTGACCAGTAGCGTTTGGCCTAAACCGCAGACCGCAGAGCATTTCTCGCGGCCGTGTGCTTGAGAATTAATCTTACTGGTGTCAGGTTAATAAGGGCATGGCACTCAATGCTTGAGGCGTGGATCTGAGCGATCCAGTGATTCCCAGGCAGACTGCTTTGAAGAAAGAAAGCTTTGAATCCAGGACAACTCCTAGATACCTTTGCTGCGTGCATCCTAGTCTGGGAGGATTGAACCCAGGTATCTTGTATTTTCTTGTGAGTTGTGCTGCTTCAGTCTTATGTGGGTTGTCCTTAAGACCGTAAACATACGTCCAGTCGAGAGTTAGGCCTAGGTAAGATTTCAAAAGCTCACTGACAGTTGAGAGAAATCTCCCCGCTATGAGTTCTTCAGTTCATCCGCATAGGCTCTAACTCTACATGCTGTGTGTTGGAGCTATATCAGGAGGTCGTTCAGTACAAGGTTCCACAAAAGGGGGGAGATGACACCTGTTAGCCTTTACCTGACTTTCGCTACACCGAGAGATGAATTGACCAGTCGGCATCTGAGCATGGAGCCCAGCCACCTCGTGATCATCAACAGTGATTCAATTCTGGATAGTGAGTCAACGTTTGCACATCCAGGAAAGTGAGTGTGCATGAGGAGATCCAGTGTATCCTGGCTGGATTCTGTATGATTTCCGTCCGAATTTTTGCCAGGATTCTCTTTTTGCTTTCCTGCTAGCGCTTTTGAAGGCATTTAAACTGCGGCGGTAGTCGTCCCAGTCTTCTCGCAGGTTCGTCCTCTTGGCTCTGTTGAAGACTCTTCTTGTGTCCGTCCTGCACTGTCTCAGTGCCGATGTCCACCACGCGTTGTTGTTGGGTTTTGGCAGTCTGCTGACAGGGCAGGACGTTAGGAAGGCCTTCATTCGGGTGTCGACGTCTTGAAGGACTTCCACGGAGGGAGGGAAAAGTTTTTGGCGGACTACTTTAGAGAAATTGGTCCAGTTCGTCTTTTTTGGGTTCCGGAATGGTTCCGGTTTGGTGTTGTGCCAGTCGATATTGAAGAGTATCCTATAGTGGTCCGAGAAGGAGCATTCGGTGGACACTCTCCAGTCGGTAATTTTAAGGGTGTCACTGCTCGAAGCAAGTTTTAGGTCTATAACCTCTTCACGAATCCTGTTTCGGAAGGTGGGGTGGTGACTTAATAACTCCAAAAATGCTAACTCGATTACACTATAGATGTTGGAGCTCCCCAAGGTAGCACCCTTGGTCCAACTCTATTTGTCCTTTGCATCGGCGTCAATCTTGACAGGCTACTTACATGGCGGATACACATCGAAATTTAAAGCCAAATTCTCACAAATTTCTGCAGAGTGGTGAAATTCAAGCTGGTTAAGACAGCGAAAAACATGGCGGCGACCGGTAACTCGGCGTCTGCCAAAACGCAAATAAAATGTGAAGAGGAACTTTGACCGGTGGTGGCAGGCAAACTTTCTAAAGATGAATGTATGAGTCAGTTTGTAAACGTCAAAATCTTGTTAAAAAATTACACAAGAAAGAAATCGACCAGACATGGGGTAAAAACGACGCCACTAACACAAACGCACAGACGGTTTTGATGGCTGTCTACACTGACAGTGAAAAACAAGGGACGGGACGGAAAAAACCAAGACAGTATGCACTGTGAGGAGTTGGAAAATTCCAACACAGGTTTTTTTTGGACATGAAAATCTTTCAGGGACATTAAATCCTCTATCAAATACAAATAAAAATTGTGGGTTCTTTTAAGATGAAATAATAAAAGGTGGAATTTCTCCGTTTGAGAAGATTAGGCATTTAAACATATATGGGTTTAAGGAAATAAGGTCGCTTGCGGCTACTCATTTCCAAATTCATTGATCAGTTACTGGGACAAGTAATCATTTAGAGTTTCCTATTGACGGAAAGGTGTACTTATAGTTTTTTAATAGTTCGGTAATCCGCCCGGAGATGTAAAAAAGTCTTACATTGTTCAAAACACAAAATAAAATGAATAGTTTAAAAAAACTAAAAAAAACGCTTTATAGTAAATCCAACCAAAAAGTAAAAAAATAATGTTTAAAATGTTTAACGATAAAATTGATAGATTCCCTGTCGGAACAACGGGCCGGCAGAGTTGATGGTGTTTAAAGCGTTGGGATGCCAAATGAAGATAATTTCTTGCTACGTGTACTCTAAAATGCAGATTTAGTGCATTGATATAATACAAATTATAATCCTGCATGTAAATTTAGTGTATCTATATGGTGGGAGTTGTATTCAATATAGTGCGAATCATATTCCAGCACGCAGATTTATTGCATCCCAACGCTTTAAACACCATCAACTCTGCCGGCCCGTTGTTCCGACAGGGAATCTATCAATTTTATCGTTAAACATTTTAAACATTATTTTTTTACTTTTTGGTTGGATTTACTATAAAGCGTTTTTTTTAGTTTTTTTAAACTATTCATTTTATTTTAATTTTTTTTGTTATTTATTATGTATTACCTTTATAATGCACAAAAGTATTAACGAGAGTAATTTACGGTTCTTTTACAACAAAATAAAAAAATACAATTTGTTCTTTTTCTAAATCTTTAAACTTTAGTTATATTTCAAATAGTTTATTTTAAAAATGTGGTGTCGTGTTTTCAATAGCGGACATTGCTGGAACTACACACGTTGCTGTCGCCATCTATCTTTGGCTGCGAAAGCTTTCAAGAGCTTAGTGGTGTTACGCAGCCAGATAGCCAGCCACAAGTGAAACTAATATAAAGCCATTAAAAAAATACAATTTGTTCTTTTTCTAAATCTTTTAACTTTAGTTAAAAAAATACAATTTGTTCTTTTTCTAAATCTTTTAACTTTAGTTATATTTCAAATAGTTTATTTTAAAAATGTGGTGTCGTGTTATCAATAGCGGACATTGCTGGAACTACACACGTTGCTGTCGCCATCTATCTTTGGCTGCGAAAGCTTTCAAGAGCTTAGTGGTGTTACGCAGCCAGCCAGCCAGATAGCCAGCCAGCCACAAGTGAAACTAATATAAAGCGTTTAAAAATGTTGGCGGCGTTCCAACCTTTTTAGCTAAGGTCAGACAAAAAGGCGCGTGAACAGTGACTTTCGACCTTTTAAAACAGTGATGCCCACCCCATAGCTCTCCGAGCTCCTTTGTTTTTGTAATTACTCTCCGCATAGGGGCGAGCCATCGCGTGTACATACGCATGGCTCATTCATCGACAAGGCAGAATACAAAAACAATTTTTAATTTTCTTATGATCTCCGCGCATTCGCTGAACTCAGCAAAAACAATTTCAAAGGCTTTACAGTTAGCTCGCTAAGCCGAATGTAAATTGTTGTTGGATTTTTGCACAGTCTACATTGCAAGAAATCAGTTGAACGGAAACTTGCAGGCACGATGGTTGACGTTTTTATTCACCCCGATTTTTTTCAGTGCAGAAAGTTGAAATAATAGAAACGGTTGCGTCTATGTATTTGTGTATTTGTTATGTGTGCGTATTGGTGAACTGTTCTCCCATAAGCAGCGTGTGGGCATCACTGTTTTAAAACATAAAAGTTGAAGAATTCAAATTCCGTGCATTTTTATTTGCAATACTCGAAGAGTAAGCAAATACTGTAAACGTTGAAATGTCTGTCTGTCCGTCTGTCTGTCCGCACAAACATCGAGATCTCGGGAACTAAAAGAGTTAGAACCACCAAACTTTGCACACAGACTTTTATAAGCAAGGCGCAGATCAAGTTTGTTTCAAAACCTGACCACGCCCCTTTTTACGCCAACAAACCGCGAAACTCTGTGGTGTCCACATTTTTAATGCTAGAAAAAAGTGGCCCTTATAAATGTTGTATTGAAAATATCAACTCAAATATCTTAAAGTTTTGAAAATCTGGCCATTTTCAAGATATTGTGTATACAAGTGCGTAAACAATTTTTATTGCGCTCGAAAGTAGGCAAAACATTTTTTTGAAGAGGGCGCTAAAAATTGACTGCGCCCGAAAGTAGGCTACACTTTTTTGAAGAGGGCTAGTTAGCTGTTTTTAAAGAGGGCAATGAGTATCACAAAGTTTATAGTCGGAAAACCCGACTATAGCGTTCTTTCTTGTTAAATATCTCTTTTGTAAAAAAAACTGTGTTTATGAAAATTGTAGGCTTTTTTTTTTACAGGTATACAGTCACTGGAACATGATTAGTCACTTGGAAGTTTACCTTAATTGCTTTTATTCCGCGCAAATATGTCGAGTCATTTGAAATAATCAGGGGCATTCCTCATGGGTTATGCGAAGCTGAATTTTAAATCAGTCATCTATCAATCTATCTATCATCAATAAAGATTACGCCAATTCCAAAAAAAAACAAGGACCTGACTAACATCGCGAACTTTCGACCGATTTCACTATTCTCAGTCCTAGCTAAAGCAATAAACCGTATGAAAAAACTAGACTGGAGAAACAAATAAGCAAAAACATAATTCTCCCTATAGGTCTATGCGTACCAAAAAATCAAATCAACGGCAAAGTGCATAAGGTTTTTTTTTTTTTTTTAAATGCTAAATGTAAGATCCTACTATCACCCCCAATAATGTGCGCTTTGTTGCATTGAGGGCATACATAAAAGAAAGAGTAAAACAAATTTGATTTATTGACTCAAGGCAGGTTCTCACCTCGTGGGTCGAAAAAATAAATATATATATTTTTTTCTCTTATACATCGGAAGTATAACTCTTAAAGAGAATGTTTCACAAATTTGATGTTCGAATTCCAAGTACTTTGTAAGTTACAGAAGTTCAAAGTTGCACGGTTTGCCCTACGAGCCCTACGTCGTCTGAGAAACAAACGCGTTATTCTCAGAGCCACATTTTTGGACCTGAAGGCGCTGGGATGAACCAATTGTCACCAATTTTTTTTGTAAAATGTTCGGTAGGGTATTTTCTAATAAATGAACTACGATCAGCCAAAAATATTGAAAACTTAAAAAAAAAAAACAATAAATGAACAAAAACATGAGAAATTTATAATTTTTTTTCAAAGCTTCATAACTTTTTAATTTTTATTTTTTTTCATGATCGTGGTTTATTCAATAGATAACACGGTTCAGGTTAAAAATGTGTTTGGATTTTGTGTTTCAGATCACGCGTTTTGACGGAATCACTTTCGGTAGCGGGACACCTTTTCGCAAAAATGCCGAGTTTAATGGACTTTTATTTATTTAATTTAAGACATTGTATTCTTTAAATAAATGTGTTTTCTTATCCATTATACATATTCAGTATTGTACCTTTAACCGTTTTCTCAAAAAAACATTTTTTTTAAAAGTGCCATTTTGCGGGTCTACAAGGTGAGAACCTACCTTAAAAGTTTATCACTCATACTTACTGTTGCTTTCGATGAAAAAATATCTGCTGAGTCCGACCATATCCATGCATAGGACATCAAATGCGTGTAACTGAGTCAGCTTCAATTTTTATTTGCGATACTCGAAGAGTAAGCAAATACTGTAAACGTTGAAATGTCTGTCTGTCTCTCGTCCGTCTGTCCGCACAAACATCGAGATCTCGGGAACTATAAGAGCTAGAACCACCAAATTTTGCACACAGACTTCTATAAGCAAGGCGCAGATCAAGTTTGTTTCAAAACCTGACCACGCCCCTTTTTACGCCCACAAACCGGAAAAAACTCTGTGGTGTCCACATTTTTAGTGCTAGAGGCCCTTACAAATGTTGTTCGTATTGAAAATATCTACCCAAATATCTAAAAATTTTTAAAATCTGACCATTTTTAAGAAATTGTGTATACAAATGCGTTGAAAATTTTAATCCGCGCACGACCGCCGTCATTGGCGGCTGGAGCCGCCATTTTGTATTATTTTTAATGGAAAAAAATTTGTATAATCTTTTTAAAATATAGACCAAAAAATGCCACAAAAGTATTTTTAAAAAAATACGTGTGTACTCTCTAAAAAAAAATCATGAAATTACGCACATTTTCGAGCCTCTGGACTAGAACCTCCCCTAAATTGCGTCATTCATTTTACGATTTGGCGCTGGCATTCCAAACCTGATAAATAAACTACCGCAAATGAGGTAAAACATATCTTTGATCATAATTAAAGCGCGATTATGTATCTCCTCATTTATCGTAATATCGTGAGTTCTGGAACTGACACGAATTTGATGTAAAACATCTTCTGACATTTTATCCTTGTATTTGTGGGTCTGATGAACAGCATGTCGAAATTATGACAGCGAATGTGCGTATCTGACTTGGAGATGCAGAGATAATGTCTTCTGCGATTGTTGTATCCTAAAGGGTATCGTTTTCTTACAAGTTCAGCACGAAACGTTGGGAACATTATACCACTAACAGTCCGTAGTCCACGTAGTCCACGAACGTTTACCAGCAACCGCAAATAGAAACATTTATCATTCTTTGGATGAAGTGTAAACATACGCCCAAGAGCATCAGTAGAACGCACATCCGGATACCCAGAAACCGCCTCGCCTTGCTTCCGTCTTTGAAAATTTATCGATGAAGCGTTCCAATTATAATAACGTGGCATCTCCGACCATGCTTTGTCCGTGCAAACGGATCGCTTTGGCAGATTGCAAAAAAAAACTGGTCAATGTAGTTGCTGGTGCTGGTCAGCACGTTGCATAGAATTCGAAGCCTGAAATATACTCGTTCAACATTCTTGAGATGCCTCGCCAAATGCACAACAGTAGGATGATGTTCGTGATTAGGGAACGCAAAAATACCCCAAATCGCTTCATTACAGTTCACATAACGACCAATTTAATATCGTACAATTCATCGTTGGTGTTTGAGGATTGCTTTTGTGATAAGAAGCATGAAGTCGAGCCATACTAACGCGGCACTGTTCACTTGCAATTTTTTGTTCTTCTATCCTTTTATTTGCAATGTATCGTATTATTCCTGCATCAGGGCATTGTCGGTAAAGATTTGATCGTCTTGGTCGCGGCATTGTTTATTAAACTTCACTTCTCACTCAAATTTGTCACCATTAAAAAAAAAAAAAAAAAAAATAATAATAATAAATAAAATCGTGAAAAAAAGTAAATAAAAAAAAAAAAAACAATAAAAATAAAAAAAAAACATGTATAAAAAAAAATAATAATAATAATAAATAAATAAAATATAAAAAACAAAATTAAGTTAAATTAATAATTGAATTACCCAGCTGTTCAAGATGCGCGCTTTGTTAATCCAAGTCTGATGCGTTTTCAGTTTATTACCTTAATATACTCACACAAATTTAAATTGTTTAGTTGTACACAAATTGAAGCTTTTCAGTACAACTGTTCTGTTCATTAAAATGTGACACACAACGAAACACTTTTTTATACAAAATGTATGACAAATAAAACAACATTAATACAAATTTTGTGTATAAAAAAACATAAATAATATAGATAAATTTATAGATTTGGATGCTCAGCATATGGTTTTACCTTTTTCTTTACCTAAAAGTTTTTATATTTCTTATATGCTGATATACTTTGAAACCCACTATTTGTTCTCGTTACTCTCGTTACAGACTTCTTTAAACAAAGCGCAGAACAAGTTTGTTTCAAAACTTAACCACCCTCCCTTCAACGCCCCCAAATCGCGAAATCTAGTGACGCTCATTTAATGCAATTAGAACGGCTTTAAAAGGAACATAATGATATGTGCACTGTGTAACTACATATGTACCTAACCACTTTTCGGTCGAATAAATACTGAAGTTATAGAACATTTTACGTGGCCGGCAATGACGCAGCCGCAGTAACAAGTATGCGGACGTGTTTTTCTACGCTCCTCCTTCACATCATGATTTCCCTGTGAAAACCTATTCGGTTCATCTCAGTTATGGAACGTATTGTCAGTAACACTGTAATCTTAAACAAAACGTGCCGTTTGGATGGTTTGAATAAACAGTAACATAATAACTTGCAAAACTAAATTGGCAACAGAATATATTTTCTAATGCTCTGTTTTGCCAGCGTTACCGCTAAACCTAAAGTTTGTTTTGTTGATGTAATTGCTCTCTCTCTCTGTGTTTACCGCGAACATTCACACGATCGTGCTCTGTTTTGCCAGCGCTACCGCTAAACATAAAGTTTGTTGTTGGTGAGATTGCTCTCCATGTGTTTGCCACGAACATTTACACGAACCTGCAATTACTGCACTTCGCTTCGATCGGTTCTTCATCGCTAACTTCGTCTCTCTGGCCTGCTGCTGCTCTGCTCTTCAACGCTTACATCTGACTGCTCTCTGCCCTGCTGCTGTTCAGCTCTTCGACGTTAACATCCGACTGCTCTTTGCCCTGCTGCCGCTCTGCCCTGCCGCTGTTGCCGCTTATACACCCACGCTTGTCTGCTGCACAGTGGCCTGATATTCAGCCAAAATGACTATCATTTGCACTGCTAATAAATGCGAGTATAAAAACATTATCAGCGGAGAAACTTACCTTTCATGCTGGCTGTGCGACAACTGCTCGCACGTTCAGTGCGCCGGAGCCGGTTTTAATGGCCGTGTTGGGGATTTAATCTCCAAAAAAGTCGGCTTTACCTGGTCTTGCACGACATGCCGTGAGATGACGGGTGAAATGCGCACCTTCATGAGGCAAACTAGGACCGGATTTATGGAGGTTCGAAAACTCCTCACCTCTATGACCGACAAATTCCTGGCAGTGGAATCCTAGTTTCTCGGCCTTAAGATTTTTAGTGAATCACCGAAAAGGAAGATTCCAAATAACCTGCAACTACCTGCAAATGGGCTGCCAACAACGATGCTTACTTCTCCTACTGGCGCTAACAACATGGAACATTCTGCAAACTATCTGACACCGTCTCTTCTACCTGCTCATACTACTCCATCTCCATCTGGATCTTCAGATAACTTACCAATGCTGTCGCATGCGGCATTGGCTGCGGCATTCCCTGGTAATATTCCACCGAAACAAAACCTCGCCACTCCTGGATTGCAGCTAGTTCCTGTCGACTCAGTCTCTGCACCAAGTGCAGTTTCCGTTATTAATGACCTGCCAGGCCCAAGCCAGGTGCTCCTGGTCGCTCTTACATCTCTTTGAGTGGTGCTCCAAGTGGAACTTGCCATAGAAAAAGCGTTGGGACTCCTGCGGTCTCGGGCATCCCTCTGAGTGGGGTCATTCAAAAATCCCTATTTGTATCCAGACTCAACCCAGAAGCCACTGCCGAGGATGTGAGAATCTACCTATGCGAAAAACTTCTTGCTCCGGATAACGCTATTTCGGTCTACAAATTTAATTGTAAGCAAAAGCGTAACATATCTTCATTTAAAGTTCTTCTTACAGACCATTTGTTCTCTAAAGCACTTGATTCTACAATTTGGCCAATGAATACGTTAGTTCACGAGTATGTCCAAAAGGACAAGATTTGGGGCTCCAGTTCAGCTGCTTCAAAAAACTAAATAACTTGTCAATACTCTACCAAAATGTGCGAAGTCTACTGCGAAAACTGAGTAAGGTGTATGTTAAGTGTTTCCACCGATGCAGACGTAATAGCTTTAACTGAAACTTGGCTTAATTCTTCCGTCTCTGATCAAAAAATATTTGCTGATAACTTTGTTGTTTATAGAGTTTACCGCCACACCCTAGGTGGAGGCGTTTTAATTGCAGTTCACAATTCACTGTCTTCAGAGCTTTTTGCTTTTGAAAATGTTCGTTCCGTTGAATATATAGCAGTCCAAATATCTATAAATCATACTAACATTTACTTAACTTGCTCTTACATTCCACCTAAATCTGACGTCTCTGTATTTAATGCACCTTTCTACAATTGACTTAGTTTCATCTGCAATTGGTGATGAAGATCATTTAATTGTAATAGGTAACTTTAGCTTACCTAACCTGCTTTGGGTGACCTCACCGGACTCCAATTTCCTTTTTACTGAGAGTCAACATGATTTCATCGACGGCCTATCTGATTTGTCTTTGGGTCAGATTAACTTTGTTGAGAACAATAAAGTCAGGCTCCTTGATTTAATCTTTGTAAATAATGAGACCCTTACAAGTGTGCTCAGATGCTCACCCTTTTCCACTCCAGAAGATCCATATCACCCAACTTTGTTATTGAAAGTTGAGATTAATGCAGAAACTCGTAGTACATCGGCCACACGAGTCAAATGTTTCCGTAGAGCCAATTTTAACGGTTTGAGCCAACATTTGGGCGCCATTGATTGGTCACCTTTAAAATCATGTTATAATCTAGAGACTGCAGTGTCAACGTTCTATGAGTCCTTGCATTCGTCGATCAACAATTTCGTCCCAGATGTATCTGTTATTGACTCGTCCAAGCCCCAATGGTTTAATAAGAACTTACCTCAAAAAAATATTTAAAAACCCACCTCTCACTAGACCTGGCGAAGTACGTCTCGATCCGCTCAGAATTAACACTTGCCGCTAACCCGAGCTATGCTCGCTATATTGCTCAATGTAGAGAGAACATACGCACGAATCCAAATAAATAATCTTTTTACCCTCCTTACCCTCTACCCCACATTAACAATATCTATGTCCCGAATTTTGAAGTCAAAGACGTTTTCAAAGCCCTTCTGTCCCTTGAAATATCGTTTTCAACGGGTCCTGATAAGATACCAAGCTGTGTCCTTAGAAACTCCTCCGAAGCTTTGTCGTGGCCTATCACTTTTTTATTCAACCGATCTCTGCTTCTTTCAGAACTCCAGAGAATTGGGAGCGAGTATTTAATCATTCCTCTGCATAAAAAAGGCTCAAGATTCGGTTGAAAAGTATCGCGGTATTGCTAAACTATCTGCTATACCTAAGCTTTTCGAACAGTTGGTCACCTGCCAACTTCAACATATGTGTTCCTCCATAATCTCTCCAACTCAGCATGGCTTTGTTAAGCATCGGTCAACTACTTATAATCTCCTCGAATTCTCTTGTCTTATTCATAGAAGTTTCCTTAATAAATGCCAAACTCATGTTATTTTTACAGATTTCAGCAAGGCATTTGATTCAGTAAACCATAGCCTTCTCCTTCACAAACTGTCTCTTCTAGGATTTCCACCAATTTAACTAAACTAGATTTTGGCATATCTCTCAAATAGAACTCAACGCGTTCTCTTTAACGATCAATTGTCTTCTGTTGTAAATGTGTTCTCTGGAGTCCCCCAAGGCAGTCACTTAAGTCCACTACTGTTTGTACTTTTTATTAACGATCTTCCAAGCGTCATATCTTTTGCCACTACTTTAATGTAAGCTGATGACGTAAAAACTTGCCTATCATACTCCGATCAAATCTCTCATCATCGCCTGCAATCGGATCTAAATGAATTACAGTCTTGTTACACCTAAACTATGCAAAATGCAAATCGTTGTCCTTTTGTCGAACTGCAGCCCATATTCAACCTTACGATCTTAAGAATTGTATTTTGGAACGTATTTCCAAAGTAAATGATCTAGGTGTTTTTTCGATAGCAAATTATGTCTTAAAAGCCACATCTCTGTTACTATTGGTAAAGCTAGGGAGGTTTTAGCCTTCACAAAACGTTTAGCCAAAGAGTTCGACGATCCATACACAACAAAAACTTTGTATGTTTCCATGGTTCGCCCTATTTTGGAATATTGCTCGATTGTATGGAGCCCTCAATATAATGAACAACAAAAATTAATTGAGTCAGTTCAAAAGCAGTTTCTATTATTCGCTCTGCGTCAGCTGAACTGGGATCCGACTAGACACTTGCCACCTACGAATCCAGATCAAAATTAATTGATTTACAATCCCTAAAACATCGCAGAATGTGCGGTGGAGTCATTTTTATATAAACTCCTGATGTTTGAGGTAAACTCCCCCCTGCTCCTTAGCTACATTGACCTCGCTGTCCCTTTGCGATTCACTCGAACTTTTTGCCCAACTCACTTGCCAATTTGTAGATCATACTTTGAAGCTCATGAGTCCTTCATGGTTCTTTGTTCAAAACACAGGGCAACACTAAAAAAAAATCAACGGATCATTTGCAATTTTCCATAACACTTAGGTTCTCCTGAGTTGAAGTCCCATACAAAATTATTTTCCATCACCTATAGGTTCTACGGTATAGCGACGGTTATAAAAGTAGGATGTTGGACGATATTTTGAATTATGTTGCCTACGCCAAAGAAGTTACCGTGATATTTTTAGCTGGATAATACACTCAAAACACCACTGCACTGAACAAAAATCCTCCCCGGCTTGAACATTTGTCCATGCCGTTGGAATAAGATGTCAAAGTTAAAGTCTGCAGTATAAGTCAAGTTTTTGTCACATTCAACGGCCTGTTAAAAATATACCTAAAATGGTAGAATTTTTTATTTAAACTAGAATCTGTAGCCCTATGTTCGCTTCAATTTTGGTTTTTGGGCTTATTCATGTTAATATTTTAATGGAATTCTTATATTTTGAGTGCAAAACAATTAGGGTAGTTTTTACTTAACTGAGTAACGAGAATTTGATAGTCGGGAATCCAACTGTAGCGTCCTTTCTTGTTTTATTAGTCTCCTTCCAAATTTAAACTTAATATATTCGGTGTTTTATTGACTTACAACCTTTTTGAGCTTTTGATGGATTGGTTCAGGAACTTTTTAAAATATCGAGTACGGGCTCAGCACACAAAAAAGTTGTTTGGTAATGCAAGTTGGTACTCTGTTCATCGTATTTATCGGAGTGCCAAGAATTTTACAAATTTCAAACTGATAAGCAATAAGCTGTTAAGCATCCTACGTATGTCTGCATCCTTGGATAGAATATACGTCCTGAAAAGATATTATTGCAAGCTACTTGGTCCTCAAGAACTAGTGGGATGGTTCGAAGGGAGGCTTAGCTGAGGCCACCAGGCGGGTCGCAGGTTGCGGATAGCGAACGGCCTTCTGGGAAGGTTAGTTACGAATAAGCGTAAGCAAATAAGCAACCCCGGACAAACAGCGGGTATACCAACGAATGTATACCGACAAGACGTTTGTCTGGTCGTCTTTATCACCGTAGCCTTACACACCTCCTCCCTCACAACTACCTACCACCATCCTATCCCCCACATCTCACCTCGGTACCGGACTAAGGTGTCATTCGACCCGTGCCGATAGTCAGCCTGACTGGTGCCCCGAGTCAACAAATAGCCCAGTCGCAAACGGAAGGTTCAGACAAGTGGCGACCGTCTGTCCTAACTGCGCCTTACCCGGCTACGGCGGAACTCTGCCCGGGCGGACCGTATACTTCTCCGCCACTCGTGGGACTACAACATGAAGAAGAATCAAAAGATAAAAAACCCCTAGGATATCCCTGCAACCGGTGTCGCAAGACACTTTGAGGACAGATCCCTCGACGGCGAGAGACCCCAGGCGGCAGCGCACTCACCAGCAGCTCAATGGAGAAGACCTGCGCCGCAGGTGTTCCCAGCCAGAGAGCTTGGTGTGCCAGCAGGAGCTACCCTGCCAGCACGTCCACCTCTATAGCACCTCAGCGGCAGCAGCGGTAGAGAAGGCAAAGGTGCAAGCAGGGAAGATACCTTCCCAGCCTCGCCGATACCAGCAACCGACAACCGCCTGAGGACGACCCCCTGGCCCGGCACCACCGCCCACCGGACCCCGTCCGACATACGCGGAGGCTGCCAAGAAAGCCGCGTTCAATAGGGTGGCCATACTCCCGGAGAGGTTCCCTGTGGTCAGACTGACCCAAGAGGAACTGTCTGGGCTCCAGGAATCCATTATGGACGAGATGCTCACGTCGGCGTGGAGCGGTCCGGTCGTGTTCAGGGGAATCCACTTCAGGGTGGGTCACCTGATCATCGATTGTCTGGACGAGGGCACAGCTGAGTGGCTAAAACTTGCCGTACCTCAGCTGCGGACGTGGAAGGGAGTACCCCTTGCTACACGAACGGGAGCCGACATCCCGGCAGTCTTCAATGCATCGTTGTTCTGCCCGAGGAGCGCGGATAGGACCAATGAGGTGATTCTGGCCTTCATCGGTTTCCAAAACCGCGTCAAAACAGACGCCTGGAAGATCATCTCCAGGAGAAACGACGGATCTGGTGCACTCCTCGTGGTGGGGATGGACCAGACCGGAAGGGATGAGATAGTGGAGTGTTACCACCAACTCAACTTCCGGTATGGCCACGACACCGTGAGTGGTCTTAAAAAGACCAGGAAAGCTCCGGAAGAAACGTCCAGCGAAAACATCTGCGAGGCTATCGAGGATACCCTCTAACCACTGAGTGTGGAGCCGACGTCGCAGAGTGGGGAGCAGGATGATCAATCTGCCGTGAGCATGGAGATTGGGGACGACCAGGGGGATGGACACCCCATGTCATCCGAAGAGTTGGCCCAGGAGCTCCTCCTGGATGACAGTTGCGAGGAGGCAGAGGTTACCGTGATAGACGGTGATGGAGAATGGCTCTCTCTCTTCACCAGAAATCACGGAGCACCAAACCCCCCAACTGATGGCTGCAACTAGCAGCACTCGGCTGGCCCAGGTGAACATCCACCGTGCCAAAACTGCATCTGCTGTCTTGGCCAGGATGATCACCTCTCAACACCTAGGGCTAGCCCTTGTACAGGAACCATGGTGGCACCATGGCATTAAAGGCCTGTACACGAAAGATACGAAGGTAATATGCGATCCAGGAGGACTTCCTCCCAGATCATGCATTGTTATAAGGAAAGATATAAATTACAGGATCTTTTCCGCCATAGCCATCGTCGGCACACGAGCTGCACCGAAGCTAGCAGTGGCCTCCGCCTACTTTGCTGGGGAGGAAGCCTGTCCACCGCCAGAAATACTCGGGCTAGTCGACCACTGCCGCAAGAACAAGATTCCTTTTATCATAGGATGTGACGCCAACGCACGTCATGTGATCTGGGGCAGCACGGATGTTAACAACAGAGGTGAGCAACTACTACAATTTATTTTAAACAATAACCTAGAGATCTGTGATGTCGACTCCACGCCGACGTTTGTCCCCAAGGTTAGAGAAGAGGTGTTAGACATAACTCTGGCAACCAATTCAATCAAACCCCACATTAGGAACTGGCATGTGTCACCAGAAGAATCCATGTCCGACCACATGACAATTTTGTTTGAGGTAGCCTTCAATACAAAAAGATAGCCTAAAAGAAACCCCAGGAAAACAAACTGGGATAAATTCAGGTCAACTCTAGAGCTAAATCTTCCCAACGAACCGTCAGGATACCCTAGACATCCCTTGGAACTAGATAGAGCAGTAGACAACCTAGGTCACCAAATAGTGAATGCCTTTGAAGACAGCTGTCCACTAGGCAGACAGAAACGGGAAACAGACGCACCGTGGTGGAATGCTAAGCTTGAACGGCTACAACGCACCACTCGAAGGCTCTTCAACAGGCCAAAAACTGAAAGTAACTGGGAATGGTACAGGCAAAGCCTGACGCTCTATAACAAAGAGATCAGGAAAGCCAAACGGAAGGACTATAGAAACTTCTGTGAGGCAATATTTAAGACTGCACAAGGCAATGGCCAAAAGTGCAATAGATAGTAATTTAGCCCTGAAGAAAGGTAATAACACCTTTATTTCCACGGATCGGGAGAAATTAGAACATCTTTTTGACACGCATTTCCCGGGTACTCCCATTACGGGAAATATTATGCGTGATCATCATAGAACCCCTAGGACAGTAGCAAGTGACTGGGCAACAGCCAAGTCTATAGTTACGCCCGAGAAACTTAAATGGGCTGTTGGAACCTTCCAACCATTTAAGTCACCGGGATTAGATAGGATCTCTCCATCCTTCTTACAAAGGTTAAGAAGACTAATGGTAAGCAGCCTAGCCCTTGGCTATATCCCAAGCGCATGGTGCAGCGCTAGGGTGGTCTTCATCCCCAAGACCGGGAAGAAAGATATCACCAGCCCAAAGTCCTTCAGACCTATCAGATTTACTTCGTTTTGCCTTAAAACGCTGGAAAAACTGGTAGACTACAATATTAGAACAGCTCTCAGAGCCTGTCCGCTGCAACACACGCAGCATGCATACAGAGCAGGCCGTTCAACAGACACGGCACTTTATCAACTATGCCGCACCCTAGAGGGGGCAGTTGACAGCAAAGAAATTGCTATTTGTGCCTTTCTAGACATAGAGGGAGCCTTTGACAACACATCACATGATGCGGTTCGAGCTGCCCTGTCTAGAAGAAAAAAAGATATTAAAAAAAAAAAAAAAATAAAAAACAAAATAAAACAAAAAAAAAAAAAAAAAAAAAATAAAAAAAAAAAAAAAAAAAAAAAAAAAGAGGTGGAGTGCCTTCTTGTATGGAGTCTGCTGGTAGATGAGCTTCTCTGAACTTGCTGAAAAGGGGATCCAGTGTAGGGATACGCCGATGAGATTGTGATAATAGCCAGAGGCAAATTTGAAGAGACACTCTTGCATCGTCCAACTCTACTCAAGACAACTCCAGACTGGTGCAGGAGGTTGGACTCAACCTAAATGAAAACACTGGGCCTCAGATACAAACTACAAGAATGAGACAAATCTTTTTCCGATAGCAACCAGCCGAGAGGTTAAGTATCTAGGAATCACTTAGATAGGAAGCTAAACTCAATGTCCAAAAGACATTGGAAAAGTGTTATAGAGCTCTCTATACCTGGAAATCCTGGGGAACCAGGCCCCAGATAATAAGATGGCTATACCTAATGATTGTGAGACCAATTCTCACGTACGGAGCAATTGCATGGGGTAAACGAGCTAAGCTCATCACCATACAAAAACAGTTACAAAAGTTGCAAAGACTTGCTTGCGTTTGTATGACAGGGGCAATGAAAACCTGTCCCACAACTGCCTTAGAAGTTCTGATGGAGCTAAAACCACTCCATTGTGTAATTGAACTTCAACGCAAAGCTACCCTCCTGAGAATAAGCACTGAGGGCACGGGTAGTGGTTGCATTCTAAATAACAGGGATGCGACTAATCTGTTAGGTGAGGTGCCCCTAATACTACACCCTAGGGATGAAATGACAGCCGAATTAATCTTCGAGCAGAACTTCACAACACACTTAGGCAATAAGAAAGATTGGACCACATTGTCCGAAGTGCACCCTATGGCTAAACACACCATAGCATGGTACACAGATGGATCCCTGACACAAAAAGGCACTGGCCTTGGAGTGGTAGGGCCCCGCATAAAATACCACGAATCCCTTGGCCAATACACCAGCATATTCCAGGCTGAGGTATGCGCTATTGGACGTTGTGCAAAGCTCAACATACAGCGTGGATATAAGAATAAGGACATCTCGATCCTTTCGGACAGCCGAGCAGCAATTACTGCTCTATGCAGTAATAAAGTCACCTCAAAGATAGTACTAGAGGTGAAGAGTAAACTTAACCGTTTGGGCAGTCAAAATAGACTGGCCCTCAGGTGGATTCCGGGTCATAGGGACATATCCGGAAATGAAATTGCCGATAAAATGGCAAAACTAGGAGCCGAACAGCCCCTGATAGGACCAGAACCCTACCGTGGCATAGGAAGGCACACAATAGAAGAATACATTAGGAAAGAGGAAGGCACCATGAGGCAAGAACACTGGAGGAATACCCCAGGCCCAAGGCAAGCCAAAACTCTAATAGAAAACTACAACAAGAAGAGGTTCGAGGAACTTATTCAACTAGGGAAGAATTCACTTAGGATCGTTACCGGATTACTAACCGGGCACTGCATACTAATAAGTCACCTAGGTAAGATAGGAATAACCAGCAGCAGGACTTGCAGATTCTGTGACATGGAGGACGAAACCTCTAAACACATCATCGCAGACTGTCCAAATCAAATAAGTGTTGTTAAATTTAAAAACACGATGCCGAAAACTTTCTGTAAATTTGGGAGTACCACAAGGCAGTCACCTTGGTCCTTTACTATTTGGCTTATTCATCAATGATCATCCTCAAGTAATTGAGTTCTCCAAAGTGCTTATGTATGCGGATGATGTCAAGTTGTGTATGCATTTGACCTCACCTAGTTCCTACATGCAGCTCCAGCTCGGCTTAAATAACCTTCAATCCTGGTGCCTAGTCAACAAGCTACTGCTTAATCCAGATAAATGTAAATCCATGTCATTTTTTCGATCCAATCCATATATTTGTACATACTCAATAGATCACTCTGCACTTGAACGCATTGATTCTGTTCTTGATCTTGGTGTCCTATTTAACCATAAGATTTGTTTTAATCGCCACGTCAGTACCATCTCCAATAAAGCTAAGTGCTTGTTAGCTTTCATCAAACGCTGGTCTAAGGAATTTTATGGCCCTTTCACCACTAAGCTCCTTTACGTCTCTCTAGTTCGTCCTACACTTTAGTACTGCTCCAGTGTTTGGTCTCCACAATACGAGCACTATCAAAATATGGTAGAATCCGTCCAAAAGCAATTTCTCCTTTTTCGTAGAGCACAACTGGGAGGAGGGACGCCGTTTGCCTTCTTATAGAGACAGATTGCGTCTCTTGGATCTACCTACCTTAAAGGATCGTCGGACCTGTCATGGTGTGATATTACTTCAAAAACTCATCGCTGGCGCCGTCGACTCAGTTGATCTCTTAGCTACCCTCAATTGGAACGTTCCTTGCAGAGCTAATCGCCAAACTACAGGTCAAACTACTCCCGCTTCGACCCCTTCCAAATCCTAAGTGATAACTATAATGAACTTTACCACTTAATATCCTATGAGTTCCCTTGCGTTCCTTTCATCAATAACTTAATAAGTTCTCCTTCTTTTAATATTGTCATTTTCAAATTTATGATGTTTCTATTTTTAAATACTATGTACATATATAATTTTAAGTCCGTTGAGCAGTACATTGCTTTAAGGGGGGACATCTGAGTAACTGAAAAAAAAAGCGGATTTTCTGAAATTTTGTTTGGCCAAATGAAAAAGCCAATCAAAAATTTGTAAAGTAGGTCTTATAATATTAGATGTGAAGTACAAAATAAAATTTTTTTGGAACAAATCAAAAACAAAATGGCGGCTGTGCAGCATTTTCTCAAAACCCCTTTTTTGAGCTGGCCGAGTAGAAAACTCGCACAAATCTTAACCGATCGATCTGAAATTTTGACAGTATATTCACAATACCTATGTCTATCAAGACTCGTAGGATTTTTTCGATATATTGATTTTTTGCAAAATGGTGAATGATTGAAAAAAAAAATTACAATTTTCACGAAAAAAACGTCACAAAATTATTGATAAAAAAAAAGTAAGCAATATATCGAAAAAATCCTACGAGTCTCGATAGACATAGGTATTTTGAATATACTGTCAAAATTTCAGATCGATCGGTTAAGATTTGTGCGAGTTTTCTACTCGGCCAGCTCAAAAAAAGTGGTTTCGAGAAAAACGCGTTTAAACACAAAAGGTTTCATGGGATATACCTGTGAGGCATCGCCGCAGAATGGACAATTTCGACACTTAGACACTTTTGCCGGACTCTATCTCTTGGTATGTTATTTTTAAGACCATAAAGAATTATTTAAGCGAATAAAAAATTTTTCGATTTTTAAAAAAAGTTACTCAGATGTCCCCCCTTAAACAAACAAAAAAACAAAAAAAAAAATAAATCCTTTTTTAGCAGTAGGAGTCCTGCTCCTGAACCGGGCTACAAAAAGTAAAACTTAACCCCGGCTTCTTTTCTTGGGAACATTAATTCTTTCTTCATTAAAAAAAATAAGAAAACAACGCTCTTTATCTCCGAAAAATTTATTATATAACCAGTTAGTGATACAATACTATATGTATATATATATATATATATAATTATATAATTTTATATATATTTATATATAGATAAATTTATATTTGCATAAATATGTTTCATATAGATTTAAGGGCCTCGGCTTTCATGTCGGCTTTTAAATATGAATACTAATCAGTAAAAAGAGTATGCCGATTAAAGTCGATATATGAAATGTACTTTTAAGATATTATATTTTCTGTCGAACACAATATGGATATTTTACTATTGGTAATAATATTTACGGTATTAGAAAGCTTACTTTAAATATATATTTTTTGTAGTTTTATTAAAATAAATAAATATATTTATTTAGACATATATGTTCATTTATTTATTTTCCGAGTCTATTTATATATTTCAGATCTGCATTATTTTTTCTTCATATTTTTGCTGTATCGGTTGCATTTATAAGGATATTCGTTGTAAATACATTAGTTTCAAATTATCATAAGATTAATATAAAACCTTACAAACAATGTAAAAAAATACTTTTATACCGTCTTGTATGTACTAATGTACAACCTTCTCGTAATTCTTAAAAAGAATTTTTAATTTAGTCTAATCAAAATATCTTTTATGTCTACACGAAACTCACCTAGATAGTTATAAACCTAAAAGATATCGCTTTTTCCTGATTAACGGTTCTGTAACCTCACCTTAATCATTTGTTACATTTTCCTTTCTTTGTTTCATTTAAACTGTTTTGAGACTTTTTTTTAATGTACCGAGGAAGTATAATTTCTCAAAAAAACTTTTCAGTTATTTTAAATTATCGGTTGTGGATAGGAAATTGACTATTCTGGGCCTTAAACTGACGCTGAAAAGGGAACAAAAATAGCTTAAAGTCGGTTGCAAAATATTAAATTCTTTTTGATAACTTGATAATTTTCTTCTTGCAAACTAACTTATTTGTGAGGCTAAAAAACACAAGCAACACAAATATACCTATTCTTTAAAGAGGTTTGTTGGGCAACAAAGTCCTGAATGTTCTCTACCGTTATGTGGAGGCGGAATTTGAACTTAATAATTATTGATTATCATTTTTAAGTCCAGGTATTAATACATTTAAAACAGCGAAACCTAATTGGGGTGCTTAAAATTGTTCAACTGTGTAATCGCTCTAAAAAAAAAAATCATATAATTCTTTGAGGTCGTTAAGCTAAGTATAATATTTTACTTCGGAAATTGTTGTTGGGCTAATTTACACTCTTTCAGCCTTTACAACCAGAGACCGTTATCCTTCTAAATATTTTAGAAGTCGGATTGTAAGCTAATAAAAATTACTTATTTTTATAGTACAGTAATCATGGTTCTTATCCGTTTTTCTATTATTATTTTCGCTCAAAGTAATATTATCGGTTGGAAAAAGTATTCTTCATCATCACCAATCATAAATTACGGTCTAAACAAGCACCCTAGACATCAATAAATGACAGCTAAATGTGTTTTTTTTTGTTTAACGAAAACGGATTTATTTAATGTTACACACTAAGATATCTTAAATGTTTTATTTTGAAATACTGATCCTTCGTTTATTTGAGAACGCATTGAATTTCTTACAATAGATTCTTACGAAGAACATTTGTATGGCTAAGTTAGACTATGTTATTATATGTATCATATAGTAAATATATAAATGCTCATATTTTTATAATTTTTGTATCAAATTATATTTTCCTAGTTATAGTTTAAAAAATAATGTATAATATTCATTTTGCGCGATCAATAAACTTTATTTAGTCTCACTCGTTTGCATTTTTGACCTTACAATTGTTATTTTAAAATTATATACATTTAAAAATATATAAGCCAGCCTCTATTACAAGTATTCTGACTAGGTTGATTTTTATAATCTTGGGACATAGAACATATTTTAATAACGCAGGTGTTACATAATATTTAATATATAAAACATCCAATTAGAAAGAAAACTACAGTAATTTGGCTTTTCTAACTTTCTGCGCAATTTACATTATTTTGTAAATATGAAATATGATTGACTATAATTGTATAAGTCTTTTTATTCACATTAATCGTAAGCTTTATAAAGGTAGTTGTCACATGTGGGTCATACATCGTATTTTTAAATAAATATAACTATTTGTATCTGACTCTATATATTGATATAATATATGTTATGTGCTGATCTTAATATTAGTGCTAATTTATCAGTCAATTTTTATTTTTCTGAGAATTAGTATTATAACATTTATTTTATACGATAAAATAAGTTTTTAATTACTTTGTGTTGTAAATGTCTTTAATTTAATGCCGAAACTTCTTACACTAGTTTTCGCTTAAAATGCCGATTCAAAATTGCACTACTTTAAAATTAAGATAAAATCATTTAAATTCGGTACGCCCAATTGTTAAAATTCAAAAAGTAGAAGTTAAAAATTATAAAAAACAAAAGATATAAGAAATTGTTAAAACAATAACACAAAAGTCGAGACCCCTTACTATAAATACAGATTTTTTTATGCATCTAAATACGCAAATACTTTTAATAAAAATCAACTCTGAACAAAAAAAAAATCGACCAAAAGGCTTTTTTATTTTCAGAACATAGGGGTGCTAGGACAAACAAGAACTGAGTGGCCATGAACAAGGTCTGCATGATTAACGATAATCCTCCTCTTGCTTTTATATTTTCTGATCTCGACAAACGCTCGTACGCGTAGATATGGCTAAAAAAATCGTCTCTTGATGTTGATCAAGAAGTATCTACTTATATTATGAAAGGTCGGAAACGCTTCATTCTGCCACTTAAGGTTCTCACCTTGTAGGCCCGAAAAATTACACTTATGAAAAAAAAAATTTTGAGGAAACGCTTAAACGTACAATGCTGAAAGTTCATAACGGATAAGAAAACACATTTATTTAAGCAATACAATGTTTTAAATTGAATAAACAAAAAAAGTGGGGGAAGGGGCGTCTATCAAAGTCGACATTTTTTTGAACGCGTCAAAACGCGTGATTTGAAACACAAAATCGAAATACATTTTTAATCTGAATTGTATTGTATTATCTATTAAATTAACGAGAATCATGAAAAAAAAGTAAAAATTACAAAAGTTATGAAGCTTTGAAAAAAAATTTCGATTTTTGCATGTTTTTTTTCACTTGTTCTTTTTTGAAAAAAAAAAAAAAAAGTTTCAATATTTTTGGCTGATCCTAATTCATTTGTTAGAAAATACCCTTACAAACATTTAAAAAAAACGGTGGCGATTGGTTCATCCCAGCGCCCTCAATCACTTCCGCAAAGGTCCGAAAACATGGTTCTGAGAAATACGAGTTTGTTTCCCGTGTAACTTTGAACTCCTGTAACTTACAAAGTACTTGGAATTCGAACATAAAATTTATGGAACATACTTTTTAAGAGTTATACTTCCGATTTATAAGATAAAAAAAAAAAATTTTCCATCTACAAGGTGAGAACCTGCCTTAAATCATAATTGTGCGCGATTAGAGTATTCCCATTTTACTCTTTGAGTAAAGGGTATAAAAAGTCTCAAACGTGCAAAAGGTTGAAAAATATATAAATTGTCCGCCTGCATAACAGATTCGCAATTTAAAACAGAATAAAGTTAATCCTGCTGGACGTACTATAGGTGCGCGCATTGCAACACGCGTTGATTTTTTAGTTTAATACGCAAACATGGGCAGAAATGAAAAGTAGAGAATAACGCAGTTCAAAAACAATTTTTTTATTTGGTCGAAGAGCGAGATACGTATATAACTTTTTTCCAGGGTTTAAGTTGAAATTTTGTTTAAAATCTTGTTTTTTAAGGGGTTAGGTGGGTTTCGCAAAAAAAAAAAAGTCGATTTTTTTTTATTGTCTCATAAATTAATAAAGAAACTCACAAATTATTGTCCCAAAGTTTTTAGTCGACCCGAATAATAGTTTCGGAGATACAGTCTCTAGAATGTGCGCGCGCGAGGCCAAGTGCACTGCTTATCAAAACTTAAAATGCGTTTTTCTCAAAATTGTGTTTTCAAAGTCGGTTGTCAAGATTTCTCGGAAACTACCGGGGGTGCCACAGAAACCGTTCCTCCCGACGTCCGCCCAAGTTCCAACCCAAGGCAAAACCGTCGGTGCCACAGAAAACTCTATCATTTCCCCCGTGTTTTAAACGACAGTTTTAAAAAAAAAGCATACTTGCACCTTTTTATAAGTAAAGAAATTTTTTTTAAAACAACGTTAATGAATTGTATGTGCTATCTGCATAAAACATTTTTTATGTTTTGATCTTTTTATATTTTAAATTAATAAATCTCCAAAAACCGTCACCTCAAAAATTGCTTGTGTGATTCCGGCCAAATTCCACCCGAGAAACCAAAATGCCAACTTGCTCCAAATAGAAAATGCCAAATTTCGGAGTAATTTTCATATTTTAAATATGATTTTTTTTATTGTTATGGTACGATATACTATTGATTATAACTATAACTATAGCGTGTCAAAATTTCAATTGAAAATAAGTTGTACTTCTTGTGAAATTAATAAAACAAATCGTTGCATTGCACTTAAGTGTGACCGCGTGTGGCAAAAAATACCGTCTTGGGTAAAAACCTGAAAAAACGACGAAGAAGAAGACAAATTGTATACAAATGCAAGTGAATTCAACAAATTTTGAATATTATTGCCTAAATGTTGTTTAGTTTTAGGGGAAAGCATAGGAAATCAAAGCGAGCCCCCGTGCTCTTGATTTTTATATTAGAAAACGCCGCTTTCGCAAAAGGATTCGCTCTGGGGGACTGATTTTATGTAGCGGCCTCTCATATGAAGCCATGTAATACAGGGATGGCTTCTGTTGTTTAGGTTGGCGGTCATTTTAAAATGTTGAACTATTTTGTTCGTTACGATTTATGTGTAGAGTTTTTTTTAGTTATTGGTATTGTCTTGCAAAAAAAAGTAAAACTTGGCTTGAATTTATTGAAAAATAGCAAATAAATGCCAAATAAAAATAAGAAGTCAGCCCTGTCTTTTTTCCGAATCGTTAGTCCCAACAACAAGTTCGAGACGGTTTCTGTAGCACCGACGATTTTTTTCCGAATTTCCGAAAAATTACTCCCCAAAACCGTCGACGGTTTCTGTGGCACCCCCGTACTAAACCGATCTTAAGGGGAGGTTCTAGTCACAAGCGACCAAAAAATTTTTTTTTTTATTGCTCTATTTTCATCATTTAAGGGGGGACATCTGAGTAACTGAAAAAAACAAATCGGATTTTCTGAAATTTCTTTTGGCCAAATGAAAAAGCCAATCAAAAATTTGTAAAGTAGGTCTTATAATATTAGATGTGAAGTACAAAATAAAATTTTTTGGAACAAATCAAAAACAAAATGGCGGCTGTGCAGCATTTCCTCAAAACCCCTTTTTTGAGCTGGCCGATTAGAAAACTCGCACAAATCTTAAGCGATCGATCTGAAATTTTGACAGTATATTCAAAATACCTATGTCTATCGATTCACGTAGGATTTTTTCGATATATTGATTTTTTGCAAAATGGTGAGTGATTAAAAAAAAATTACAATTTTCACGAAAAAATCGTCACAAAATTATTGATAAAAAAAAAATAAGCAATAAAAAAAAAAAAAAAACTACGTGAATCGATAGACATAGGTATTTTGAATATACTGTCAAAATTTCAGATCGATCGGTTAAGATTTGTGCGAGTTTTCTACTCGGCCAGCTCAAAAAAAGTGGTTTCGAGAAAAACGCGTTTAAACACAAAAGGTTCCATGTGATATACCTGTAAGGCATCGCAGCAGAATGGAAAATTTCGGCACTTAGACACTTTTGCCGGACTCTATCTTTTGGTATGTTATTTTTAAGACCATAAAGAATTATTTAAGCGAATAAAAAATTTTTCGATTTTTAAAAAAAGTTACTCAGATGTCCCCCCTTAAGTCCTAAAAATGTGTAGGCAAAAGGATATTTCCCTATCTAGTTTATTTTACGAGTTATAGCCTGTAGACGAGAGAGCGCGTCTGCCGAAAAACAGATAGAGGTGCGTCTTCGTCAAACTTTAAACGCGTTTTTCTCAAAACACCTTTTTTTTTGCGCGCGGGGCGTGATTCCGCTTCAACGGCTACACCGATTTCGACGTTTGGCGGCTCTAATTAAAGCTTATTCAATTTAGGGGGCCTTCTCGAAGCGTTTTTTTTTTTTTTTTAATTTTTTAGTATTTTTTTAACGTGAAAACAAAAATAAAAACAAGGCAAAAAAGGTTGTTTTTTCTAAAAAGGATCTCAATTTTTTTTAAGTGTTTTTTAAAAATCGGAAACCGAGAAGGCCCCCCAAATTTCATATACCTTAAGGGGGGACATCTGAGTAACTTTTTTTAAAAATCGAAATTTTTTTTTTCGCTTAAATAATTCTTTATGGTCTTAAAAATAACATACCAAAAGATAGAGTCCGGCAAAAGTGTCTAAGTGTCGAAATTTTCCATTCTGCGGCGATGCCTCACAGGTATATCCCATGGAACCTTTTGTGTTTAAACGCGTTTTTCTCGAAACCACTTTTTTTGAGTTTGCCGGTAACATAACTCGAACAAATCTTAACCGATCGATCTGAAATTTTGACAGTATATTCAAAATACCTTTGTCTATCGACACTCGTAGGATTCTTTTTTTATATTGCTTACTTTTTTTTTATCATCAATTTTGTGACTTTTTATTCGTGAAAACGTTAACTTTTTTTCAATCACTCACCATTTTGCAAAAAATCAATATATCGCAAAAATCCTACGAGTGTCGATAGCTGTTGAGTTAAAGAAAGTAGCCAAACTTGATTTTTTGTTCTAGATCAAAAATTAAGGACGTTAGCTTACCGGCCATGGACCCCCTTTTACGAAAAAGGGCCTACGAAGAAATGCTGCACAGCCGCCATTTTGTTTTTGATTTGTTCCAAAAGAATTTTATTTTGTACTTCACATCTTTTATTATAAAACCTACTTTACAAATTTTCGATTGGCTTTTTCATTTGGCCAAAAAAAATTTCAGAAAATCCGCTTTTTTTTTTTGCCAGTTACTCAGATGTCCCCCCTTAAGATTTTTTTTGGTTTTTTCGTTTCGGATCACTTAGCAGGGCTGTAGAGCGCCCCGCGCACACTGTCCACCGCCGCACATGACCGCCATTGACCGCCCTCATTGAGGGCTGGAGCCGCCATTTTGTTTTATTTTTACTTTTCTAATCTTTTAATATATAGACAAATAAATGCCACAAAAGTTTTTAAAAAAAAAATTGGTATGTACTTTAAAAAAAATCATGAAATTACGCACATTTTCGGGCCTCTGGACTAGAACCTCCCCTTAATGAAATGAATATGAGATTATGAATATCTAATAAATGAACGAAGAATTTCTTTTTACGTTGACAACAACTATTAAAAAAAAAACAAAAAAAATTTAAAAAATTTCATTAAAATTTGAATTTTTTTGCAAAAAAATCTCCCAAAAATCAAATTTTCACACAAAAATTGGGTTTTTTAAATTCCGATGATTCTATCAGGAATTGTGCTGACAACGCGAAGACACCTTTTTTCCGAGGGGTCACCGAAAATGACGTCACAATAGCTGACCGCTGAATTTATTTTTTTTCTTAACTCAAAAATTATTCTTTTAATGTGTATGTGTAAGAAACTTAAAAGTTTTTATAAAATATTTCATTCTTTATATACAAAAAAATTCTTGAAAATGTGCCTTTTTTTTCCGGGAAACCCACCTAACCCCTTAAATGTTTTCTGTATGTATATTTAATTATAGACAGCACTAACAAAATTTTCCTAAATTGTCCTGCTCGGACTCTGCGTACACACAAAAGTCGATTTGACAGTCCGACAGATCCGATCTGCAAAAAAAACTCGATTGGCAAAGTTTTATATTACTTGCTTTTCTACCGAGCTAAACGAAAACATAGAAACTAACAGTTGTCTAATTATTTTATAGATGACATTAAATAACCAATCATCCTTGCCCTATGTTTAAAAAAAATAAGATTTGCGATAATATCATGCCACTAACTGTTAATCCATCCAAGCGAGTAAATCGAATAAATACCCTTTTTTAAAAATTAGATTTTTACACATCCACATGTGTTTCTAGTCTTATTTTTCGCAAATTTAACTAGTTTTAAACCCATTTTGTAGACTTATTTGGAGACGCTTAACCACAGTGTGCCCCAAGAGGTCACAGGTTTGATGAAATTGGTGACGCAAACTAAGCTTGGATCTTGGTTAGTATGTGTCCCAGATTACCGAACTGAAGAGACCTAAGTTCCAGCTGATCGCGTTCGCGAGATATTCGTAAATGTAATTTTTTACAGGACATTAAAAAAAAAAATAAATAAATTCAACCAAACCAAAAAAAAAAAAAATTTCTGGTAAAGTTGGGTTTCTAGTTAAAAAAAAATTAATTTTTTTAACCGAATTTTTTTACGGGTTTTTTAAGTTTAAGAAAAAAGTGTTCAATGGCCTTTACTAGTTTTCTTCATATCTCTGTTTATATATATATATATATATATATATATATATATATCTATATATATATATATATATATATATCTGTAGTCGGCCGATTAGGGTGCATGATACCAATAATCACTACCAATAACCCTACCAAACTCTACCAGAAAAAAATTTTCGGTTCGGTTGAATTTATTTATTTGTTTTTAATGTTGTCATGTAAAAAATTACATTTACAAATATATCGCTGGGATTTAGTCTCTTATCAGTTCTGTGATTTCGGGACACGTACGAACCAAGATCCAAGCTTAGTCTGCGTCATTCTTATAAAACCTGTGACCTCTTGGGGCACACTGTGTAACACCGTATATTATTCACAACATTTTTCAAAGAAGCGTTCCTCAGATATTAACTAAAAAATGTTTTTTGATTTTAGGCCTTTAAAACAATTTTTCAAAATTCTAATGACTAACGACTAACGTCGTGCCACAGAAATAGGCCGTTTGTTTAAAAACAAACTTAACTTGCGTGGGTTGTCAAAAGTTAATGTGGAAAATATGGTTTTTGAAACTTGCCCGACCGTAAAAAGTTATTTACCAATCGAAAGGTATCGATTTTATAAGAGTTTGTGCATACTGAGCCTTTAGGCAAATCAATTGGTTCAGAAGAAATGGGGGTAAAAGTGTGTAGAAAAATGTTGTAACATTGGAGTCGTTGGGGCCGGTGGAGCCGATGGAGCCAAGCGTCAACCTTTTTTTTTTGTATTATTGAGCTTTGGTTCTTAATAAGCGTCTAATGACACCTTAATCATCTCAATTAAATACTTCGTTTAAAAGATATTTAATAAACAAGGTTTGGACGGCATTTTTGAACTAAAATCGTTTTTCCCTTCGTTTGTTTTTCAGTATGCCTGAAAATATAAAGACAAAATTTGTGAATGAGCGGTATTGGAAATATTTCTATATGTCAGGCCATGTCAACTGTGGCAAAAAATTAGGGGTGATGTTTTTGGTTTGAAAAAATACCATCAAAATATGTAGATAAGGACAGTACCTAAAAACACTTTTAAGGGTTTATCAAAATTCCGAACCGTTTTCGATATTTTGAGCTTCAAAATCCAAAAAAACATTTTTTTAGGGTTTTGGAGAACACACATTTTTATGGTTTTTTTTTTTTAATCAAATCACCCCAAATTTTTTGACACAGTTGACATGGCATGAGTCGGTTTACCCCACGCAGATCAAACACCACAGTGCCCATATTTTTTTAATGCTAAGGAAAAGTGGCTCTAACAAATGTTGTTTGCGTTAAAAAAAATATCTACACAGATGTTCAAAAATCTGGCCAGTTTGAGAAATTGTGTATTAAAGTTCGTTAAAAATTAATTGCGCTTGAAAGCAAGCAACACTTTTTTTTAACAACATCATAAATCTGATAGTCGGAAAAGCCGTGTTCTTTTTGAATTTTCATTTTAATATAATATCCTAGCGCTGCAAGCGTAAGCTAACTGTCTGCCTCTCTTGTATTTTTTTAAGAAACTTAAGGCGGTTCTCCCTTGTATCACCTTGTACCATCAAAGTCGAAATTTATTTGAAAGGTGTCCCGCTACCGGAAGTGATGCCGTCAAAACGCGTGATCCGAAACACAAAATCGAAACACATTTTCAATCTGAATTGTATCATCTATAAAATGAACTAGAATCATAAAAAAATAAAAATTAAAAGTTATGAAGCTTTGAAAAATTTTGATTTTTGCATGTTTTTTTCACTTGTTCTTTTTTAAAAAAAGTTTTCAATATTTTTGGCTGATTCTAGTTCATTTGTTAGAAAAGACCCTTAAAATTATTAAAAAAATTGGTGACGATTGGTCCATCCCAGCGCCTTCAATCACTTCCGTAGGTCCGAAAACATGGTTCTGGATAAACGCGTTTGTTTCCCAGGCGACGTAGGGCGCGTAGAGTAAACTGGCAACTTTGAACTCCTGTAACTTAAAAAGTACTTGGAATTCGAACATAAAATTTGTAGACATACTCTTTAAGGGTTATACATCCGATTTATAAGATAAAAAAAAAAAAAAAATTTTTTCCAACCACAAGGTGAGAACCTGCCTTAAGGGGGGAAATACAATTGGAAGTTTATTTTTTTCGAAAAAATTTTTTTTGTCTTAATGTACTCTAAATATGTCTGGGAATAAGCCTTTAAAAGCATAAAGCCGTCCGGTACTTATTTTCAAAGTAATACGCAATTTAGTGAGTGCTTTTCACCTTACCTTCTTCACAAAGGTAAACTTTAAACGCTTCTACTGAAAAGTCGTGTTTTCAAAGTCGCCGTGCAATGTACAGGTCAGAGATTTCATTTCATTTCAATGAAATTTTCCACAACATGAATAAAAGGATTTTTCATATTTGTTTGTTATAACATGTTTTTTTTACGAACAAAGTCGAAAAAAAAGTGTGTTTTTTGAAAAAAATTTTTCAATTTTTTTACATATGAAATAATTCATGTTGTGCGCTGTACCTCTAAGATTAATGCCCAGTTGCTGTTTTTTGTTTTAGACGTGATCCTGGGCCTGGAGACTGCACGGCGCAAAGTTCATCCCTCAAAACACGACTCCAACATTATTGATCATAAATGGGCTTAATTACAATATTTTTTAAAAAACTTGACTGATTTTCATTGCCCAATAATTTCCTAATAACATGCAAAAAGAATCGCTAAGATTCATTAAATTCCCTACTTGCAATCCACTCCCAAAGATAGGCCTCATTTTAGGCCTTTTAATTGTATTTCCCCCCTTAACTTTTGGCGATGTTTTTGGTCGTTTATTAAGGCAGGTTCTTACCTTCTTCTTCTTCTATAGGCAAAAAAATGGCGCTTTTAAAAACAAAATTTTTTTGAGAAAACGGTTAAAGACACAATGCCTAAAATGGATAAGAAAACACATTTATTTAAAGGATGCAATGTTATAAATTGAATAAAAAAAAAAAGTGGGGGAGGGGGCGTCCATCAAAATCGACATTTTTCTGAACAGGTGTCCCGCTACCGGAAGTGATGCCGTCAAAACGCGTGATTTGAGACACAAAATCGAAACACGTTTTGAATCTGAATTGTATTATCTATTAAATGAACTAGAATCATAAAAAAAAAATAAAAAATAAAAAACTTATGAAGCTTTGAAATTTTTTTTTTTTTTTTTTTTCGATTTTTGCTGTTTTTTTACTTGTTCTTTTTTTAAAAGTTTTCAATATTTTTGGCTGATTCTAGTTCATTTGTTAGAAAAGACCCTTACAAACATTTGAAAAAAAAATGGTGACGATTGGTTCATCCCAGCGCCTTTGATCACTCCCGTAAGGTCCGAAAACATGGTTCTGAGATAAACGCGTTTGTTTCCCAGGCGACGTAGGGCGCGTAGAGTAAACTGGCAACTTTGAACTCCTGTAACTTACAAAGTACTTGGAATTCGAACATAAATTTTGTAGAACATACTCTTTAAAGGTTATACTTCCGATTTATAAGATAAAAAAAAAAATTTTCCAATCACAAGGTGAGAACCTGCCTTAAGCACATAGAATCTGATTTATAAAACTAAGAGTGAGAGCTTTAATATGGGCACTCCAATTTAACTTATTTAAGAGCAGCCGTCGCTTGGAATATAAAAAAACGTAATAAAATATAAAAAGACTAAATAATAATAGAAAGAATCATTAATATCGAGCCAACTTTAAAAAAAAGTCTCCCATTTAAGGAGGTATTCTGGTCTAGAAAAAAATCTATTTTTTTTTTCATATTTTTATAGTTTAACTATTTAAGAATATGTCTACGAAAGGATTTTCCCAAATTCAAATTATTTTCGAAAAAAAAAGAATTTTGCTGAGCAGGCATCCAAGTCGGTTGGGCTGCACTTAAAACTTTAAACGCGTTTTTCTCAGAACTGTCTTTTTCAGTCTGATACCCCAATTTCTCAGGTTCTGCCGAACCGATTTACTTGAAATTTTAAGTGAGTCCTCTTTAGGGACTTGCCTATGGTCGCAGCTACGGCCATCCCCAAATTTTCATTTTTACTATTTTTAAAAAATTAAATAATGTTAAGAAAAGTGGTAAATTTTTTTTTTTTTTTTATAAAGTCGCCATTTGGTAAAATAAAAATGTTTTTAGCTTTTCCGTAGCTCCTGCCATAGCGACATTATTGTAGATTGATAATCTTTTTTATTTTTGAATTCCGATTGCTAGGTGAGTTAAAATCGTGGGTATGGTCACGCACCAAATTTTTGAGACGCCCCACTCCATCAGCTGATAACTAACGGAGTTTTGAATTTTTTTTACTTTTTTATTTTTTTTTATGCTTCTAATGTGAATAAATAATGTATAAAAAAATTGATTAGGAAAATATTGCTTGCTTTTTTTACAGCACTTCAAAACTCACCTAAATTTCATGTCTCTAGACCAGAATACCCCCTTAAACAACACGACACGGTCATTTCTCTTACAACTTGACTTCGTGTTACACTAATTTTGTAGAACAAAATTGTCTTCATTGCTAACTCAAAGTATTATTAAGACCCAAAAAGAAGAAGCAGTTAAAACAAGAAATAACGCTATAGTCGGGTTTCCCGACTATCAGATTTGCGATACTCATTGCCCTCTTAATAAAAAACAAAACAAGAAAAAACGCTAGAACCGCTAGCCGTTTTAAATAGCATTTTAAACGCATTTGTTAAGACAATTTCTTAAAACTGTCCAGATTTTCAAAATTTTTAGATATACGCGTAGATATTTTCAATACAAACAACATTAATTCAGGCCACTTTTCTCTATCAGTAAAAATCTGGGCACCACAGAGTTTCGCGGTTTGTGGGCGTAAAAAGGCGAGGCCGTGAGACGCACTTGGTCTGCGCTTTGCCTAAAGAAGTCTGTGTGCAAAATTTGGTGGCTCTAGCTTTTATGGTTCCCGAGATCTGACAGACGGACAGACAGACATTTCAACGTTACAAATATTGCACATTTTGTTTTAATTTCAGCACTTTAAGCTTCATAGGTACCATAAGTCCGATCATTAAATGTTATATGTCACTTGCGTTTTCTTGCATTCTGAATTTTAAATATATAAAAATTGAATACCAATTCCAATACCAATTCACTAAGAACCTTCGCGTGTAGACGTGTTTTCTTAACGCTCCGGAAATACAAAAAGTCACTCAGTCGAAAACGTTCGAATAATTTATAAACGCGAGGTTTTGCGTTTCGCGATGCTAATCGCATATCGTAAACTAAAGTTTTAATAAATTAATTAATTAATCTTTACGTACTATCAATAAACAAATGAGTAAGAACGTGGATCAGCGCACTCAACGCCAAAAACAACAAGACGAAGCCCGTGAAAAAAATCAGAGAGAGCAAGACAAACGTCGTCTCTCTTTGGCCCGTAACAATGCTTATTTCTCTGTCACAAGAAATACTCTAGAACCAAAGTGCAAGAAAGTGCAAGTTTACTGACCGGTGAAAACCAAAGAACTAGTTTTTGCTCTCCCGCCCTGCTTTTCACCGCTCAAACGTGATGGAGTGAGCAATGCAAAACTCCAACCGAGTGCAACAACAACAGCAACTACCACGTCAACTACAACGGTCCGTGTCGCCAACAATGCAATAACGACTCCACTCTCTTCTTCTGCAGCGGGTAAAGCAACAACACAACCAAGTGCAAAAATCGGGTCAAACGGCAAAAACAAAGCTAAGGTAGAAGAAATGACAATTCCGCAAGCGGGTTCGGCCATGCAGACCAGCATGGATCGCTACATTAATATTTCCAAGTGCAAGCTAACACCCCCAAAAAAATCTGACGGCAATAAGCCCAAAGTAAATCGTACCAACAAAGGCCCTGAAAATCTCGGGCCATTAAATGAAAATAGATATTCCATTCTGGCGGAGCCTGAAACAGAGCCTGAACAGTTAGCCCCAAGGAAACTTAAGCCCCCACCTATCTTCATTCGGGAGAAGATCTCGAATGCCCTAGTCAACAAAATAGTTGAGCTAGTCGTAAAAAATAACTTTCATGTTATTCCGATTATGAAAGGGTATATAAGCGAAACTAAACTGCAAAACAAAACTGAAGACGATTTCCGAGCAGTGTCAAAGTACTTACACGATGCCAAAAAAAATTACTACACGTATCAGCTAAAAAGCTGCAAAGGTCTGCAAGTTGTGCTTAAGGGAATAGAACCCGATGTGTCCCCCTCTGAAATAACGGAGGCTTTAAAAGAAAACGGTTTTTGTGCAAAAAATGTTATAAACATTATGAAAAAAAACAAGAAGCCGCACCCACTATTCAAGGTCGAGCTGGAGCCAGACAGCAGAACTTTGAAAAAAAAAAAAACGCAGTGCACCCGATCTACAAGTTGCAGTACCTGCTGCATCGTAGGATCACAGTAGAAGAGCCGCACAAACAATACCCTCAGGTCAGTATGTGTAGCTTGTGGAAACTGCCACGGCTCCGAGCCCTGCCCTGCCAACAAGGAAGACTCTCTCACTAAAAAGTGTGTAAATTGCCAAAGAAACCACACAGCAAACTACAGAGGCTGTCCAGACTACAAGGAGATGAAAAGTCGGATGCAACGAGCGACAACGGCACGCTCCCAGAACACACAGAATATTTACTTGAGATCACAAACGACACCGGAAGTTTTCTTCGCAAAAGCAGCCAGGTCATCATTTGGCCCTTCAATTACCACCATCGGCATCTTACGCCAGTGTTCTAAGATCAGGCACAGCTCACATTGAGCCGAAAATTGATAACATCCAGCAGGGACAGCCACAAAGTAACAACGAAACTAAGATGATCACCTTGCAACAAAATATGATGGAATTTAGGTCCTTCATGAAACCACCATGCAAACCCTTATGCAATACCAAAACATCTTGTTACAAATGCTTGCAGCTCAGCAGTCCAAATAAACTATGCCTAGTCTTCGAATAAGTCTGTGGAACGCCAACGGTGTTTCACGGCATAAACCGGAACCGGCATCTTAGTAAGAGACCGCATAAGTTCCCACATTGAACTAACTCAACAGCTCAACATCAAGGAGGATGCACTGGAGTCTGTACTCGTCGTAGCAGCCAAAGTCTCTACACCGCAAGGGAGGGATGGGCACACACACCAATACAAAACTAACCTTGAAATCGAACAGCTTGTTTTGGAGAAAAGACGTTTGAGGCGTGCGTGGCAAACCAGCAGATCGCCATCCTCAAAACAAAGTCTTAAGGAAGCTGGTCGCAGACTTACCAGGGCCCTAAGGCACGAAGAAGTAAAAGCACAACGCCAGTACATTGAGAAACTTTCACCCACCAGCACCAAGCATCCCTTGTGGAGGGCCCACCCAAATCTAAGTGCGCCGGCCGAAACAGTAATTCCCATAAGAGACTCTTCAGGCAGCTGGGCCAGAAGCGATAAAGACAAAGCATGTACATTTGCCTTACACCTTCGAATTGTTTTTCAGCCAAACCATGCAACAAATTCATTCGCACTGCCGTCGCCGTCAATTCGAATTGAAACTAAGACGGAGCCAATTCTGTTTCAACCAAACGAAGTTGCAAAAGTCATCAGCAAGCAATTGAAACAGGCGGTGATCTAATAACTCCCAAAATGCTAATTGAACTCCCTAAATTTGCAGTTGAGGTCATTTGTAAACTCTTTAACGGAATTACACGACTTGGCTACTTTCCAAAAAAATGGAAAAAATCGGTAATCATAATGATCCCAAAGCCAGGAAAAGATCACACAATACCAGCTTCATACAGACCGATAAGTTTACTCTCGTGTCTGTCAAAACTGCTCGAAAAATGCCTTTTGACGAGCATAATCCCATATCTGAAAGAGCACAACGTAATTCCGGCACATCAATTCGGCTTTCGAGAAAGCCATGGAACAATAGAGCAAGTCAACAGATTAACAACAGAAATACGGACTGCATTCGAATATCGGGAATACTTCAGTGCGGTATTCCCTGACGTTGCACAGGCTTTCGATCGAGTCTGGCTTGATGGCCTTATGCATAAAATCAGAACTATTCTGCCGGAAAACACTCATAGGATACTTGAATCGTACCTTTACAACAGAGAATTCGCCTTGAGATGCAACACTACAACATCCGACGCTTACACTATAGAGGCTTTAGTTCCCCAAGGTAGCGCCCTTGGTCCAACTCTATTTCTCCTTTACACCGCAGATATTCCCACGAACGAGCGGCTTACTACTTCTACATTCGCAGACGATATCGCGATCATAAGTCGGTCCAAATTCCCAATTCAGGCAACAGCACTACTAGCTGATCATCTCGTGTTTGTGAAGAGGTGGTTATCAGACTGGCGTATAAAAATAAATGCGCAAAAGTGTAAACACATAACGTTTACTCTTAACAGACAAACGTGTCCCCCGCTTACCCTGAGTAACACGCCACTTCCACAAGCTGACGATGTAACGTACCTTGGCGTTCACCTAGACAGGAGACTTACATGGCGGAGACATATCGAAGCTAAGAAAATTAATCTAAAACTAAAATCCAATAGCCTCCATTGGCTCATAAACGCTCGCTCCCCCCTCTGCCTGGACTTCAAGGTCCTGCTCTACAATTCAACGCTTAAGCCGGTCTGGGCTTACGGCTCCCAGTTGTGGGGAAACGCGAGGAGCAGCAACATCGACATTATCCAGCGAGCACAATCAAAAATCCTGAGAACTATCACTGGGGCACCTTGGTATGTTCGGAACGACAACATCCACAGAGATCTTGGCATTCTACCCGTTAAAGATGAAATATCAAAACAAAAAGCATCCTACCACACCAAGCTAACTGCTCATCCAAACCAGCTCGCCAGGGGCCTAGCCAGGGTTTCCAACCGGACCCGATTGCAACGAAATGACCTTCCAGCTCATCTTGACTATCAGATAGCTCTTTATTTTAAGATTTTATATACTTATTGTTAGTCTTAATTCAGAGAAAATCCAATAAATAAAATGCATATGAAATAAAAAAAAAAATGGTATATGTTTTTGGATCTATGTTTCCTATCTATTCCCAGCATTAAGCGTTCCCAAAATAGTTTAAAATTTAATAATTTATGATTTTTAATTGTTGAAGAGCGTAAGAAAACTTAACCATGTTGAGCTGCCTAGTGCTGTCCACTTCAATGTTTATTCAATTGTTTGTTTCATTTTCTTACTTAAAGTTTTTATTTGAAAAAAAAAAGGTTGGTTGTGGACGGTGGCTTGTGAGAACATGCCATAAATGATTTTAAAACTGTTATGTAAAAAAAAAATGACGATCTGGCCAAATGAGTATGACGACTTTTTATAACACTGTGCAACAGCCGAAAAACTACATTTGTGCGACTATATATATGGGCATTTCAATCAGACGCACAGTGTAAGATTTTGCCAATCTAGGGGGATTTAAATCAGTAGGAGTCGTATTTTTTGAGATATAGGCTTGAAATTTGGAGTGAATATTCTAGTAAGCCCAAAGATTATGTTGGGCGTGGCACTTTAGGCAGCGTAAAAATATGAAAAAAACTTTTTTTTTAAGATACAAACTATTTCCGTATTTTTAGTCATAATTTATGACAACTTAAAGCTGATTTTTTTTTACTTTTGGAGACATTTTTTTTTTTTTAATGTCATATTTTGGGTATATGCTCAGGCTTTTAGCTGTAACTTCAATGTTATAAGCTGAACAGCTAAAAATAAGGTTTTATACTGAATATTAAAACAAAAAAATTTTGGTTTAAATTTTTAAGAATTTTTGTTTTTTAATGGTAACAATTCAAACTTCAATGAAAAATAGTCCGACTCCAAATTCGAGTCACAGCTGTCGTCACTGTATCCATCTTGGGATAGAAGTTGGGTCACATCTTCTGGAAGCTCTAAGTGTCTAGTTTTTGGTGGTGCTCGCAAACTTGCTATAAATGGATCGGATGGTATCAGTAACCCGTGCATGAGTGTACGCGCGAAGTTTTTTGACAGACAGTTTTATTATGCTGGCTCAAGGTATTGTATTGGTGCATTGATAATTTACTGTCTATCATAAGAGCAAAGGCGTTTTGAAGTGCCATTAGCAGATAATTTGGCTTTCTTGATTATAGTCCCCGTTGACGCGGGAGCATTTGATAATTCATTAATCAATTTAGCGGAGTCCCTTTTTTCTTCCGCCCACAAAGCCTGTTCTGCGGCTCCTAGAAATTGATCATCATCAATTGTTGACAACAAATCTTGGCTTTTCCTTTTTTGTGTTTTAAGACAACACTCAGAAAATGCTTTTTGTGCCCTCCCTCTTTGACTTGAGGTGGAAGCAATTACATCAATGCGATAGTCTTCGGCATTTAATGTGACCTGAAGCCAACTTGCATTTTGAGTAAGAAATCTGGCTTTATCTCTCCTAGATTTGTAAAATCTGTTTCGAAACTCAAAGGACAGTTTAGTCAAATTTAATTTCAATTTGGAGTGATCAATGTCATTGCCAAACACCATCACTGCGTGCTTTACAAGTGCGTCTCGCTGAGCGTTTTTTATGTTCTTTGACCAAACCTCGAAAAATGCAGCACGGCTTATTTCACTCATTTCTAAATTGAAGGTCTTTGGGCAAAATATGGGCAAAATTTTATTTTTGTTTCTGAATCAGAATGAATGCCTGCGAATTATGTATGTTCTGGTTGGATAAAATACGATAATATCATGTAAGTTTTTTTCCACCAAAAAAGGCAATATGAAAAAATACACTTACTTTTTGGCACTTTTTTCCAAAAAATGGGAAACAAATTTTTGGTTCTAATAAAATATTTTTGTTTTTAAAAGTGGATTAAAAATTGCTTAATTATAATAGAAAAAAATCTTTTGGCTGCTCCCACTGATCACGCGATGCAATTGAAAAGACTTAACTTTGTCAACTGATGCTCGTTTCCCAGTGCAAGTTTGCATGCATTTCTAATGCTCAGCTTTAAAAACCGTTATCTTCCACAACAAAATTTTTTCTTTTGTTTTGTGCCTGTTTTTGTAACAGTTGAACCTTTCTAAAAGTGCTGCTTAAAGTTCATCGACTTCAAAAATAGTTCAACTTTTGCTAAAAGTCTCCCTAGATTGGCAAAATCTCTTACACTGTGAGACGGTCAGGTCAACCAAACCAAATAATTTAAAAGTGCATTTAAACATATTTCTATGATTTTTTAACACACTTTTTTCCTTAATCTTAGGAACTAAACTTTTCTAAGCAATGGACAAATACATTGAATTGTTTTTTGCGATAAAACTAATTGATATTAGCAAAAAGGATATTTTTTTATATATTTTGGTATTTTTTAAGACTTGTTTTCTTCTGTTAATTATTCCTATAAGAATGACAAAATTTGACGTTTTTTTTTCGCAAAGGCTGTCTTACATGGTAACCTTTCAATCAAAAGGAAAAAAAAAACTATAAATCACAGGTATAAGGTATTGAAAAAACTTAAATATACTGACAAAAAATTGTACGTTCGCGACCGGTAATTTAAATTATTAAAAAAAAAAAACCAATAGCGATAATTAATTGTGCAAGTACTCGATAGATACCTAAGTTATTCATCTTTTAAATAATTTAACGCCTTTTAATTCCGCTTTAGCTGGCAGATATTGAACTTGTACTACAGTCAGCCAAAGTCGACTATGAGTACGAAAATGATGATGAATAAGTGATTTTTTATTTAAAAAATTGAAAGTAACCATTATTTACTGTCCCTGCATAGTACTCATAGAACCAATTAGAGCCATGCGAGCCATTTAGGTACACAAAAAACACTTTAGTTTAAGGGGTTAGGTGGGTCTCCCGGGCAAAAAAAAGGCACATTTTCAACAATTTTTTTTTTAAATAAAAAATTAAATATTTAATAAAAACTTTTAAGTTTCTTACACATACATATTAAAATAATACTTTTTGAATTAAATAAAAAAAAAAAATATTCAGCGGTCAGCCATTGTGACGTCATTTCCGGTGACCCCTCAGAAAAAAGGTGCCTTCGCGTTGTCAGCACAATTCCTGACAGGATCATCGGAAATTAAAAAAACTAATTTTTTCTTTTAGTACAAACCTAAATCTCGTAAATGAACGAAGGAAAAACAAAAAAAGTGAAAATTGGATTTTTGGGAGACTTTTTTCCAAAAAAATTCAAATTTTGGTGAAATTTAAAAACATTTTTATTTATTTATCATTTACGAGATATATCTCGAAGGCCTGTGCAAAATTTCATCAAGATCGGTTGAGTAGTTTCTGAGAAATCTTGACAACCGACTTTGAAAACACAGTTTTGAGAAAACGCATTTAAAGTTTTGATAAGCAGTGCACTTGGCCTCGCGCGCGCACATTCTAAGGACTGTATCTCCGAAACTATTGTTCGGATCGACTTTGGTCAATAATTTTGAGATTCTATATTAATTTATTAGACAATAAAAAAAAATCGAATTTTTTTTTTTTTGCGAGACCCACCTAACCCCTTAAGTACACCCAGCGCCACAAAAAAAGCCGCAGTCTAAAAGTTGTAAAAGTTGTTACTTGTATGTTTTCTTGCTTAAGGTTGTCCGAATTGCCCTTTTTATTTGCGATACTCGAAGAGTAAGCAAATACTGTAAACGTTGAAATGTCTGTCTGTCCGTCCGTCTGTCCGTCCGTCCGCACAAACATCGAGATCTCGGGAACTATAAGAGCTAGAACCACCAAATTTTGCACACAGACTTTTATAAGCAAAGCGCAGGTCAAGTTTGTTTCAAAACCTGACGACGCCCCTTTTTACGCCCACAAACCGCGAAACTCTGTGGCGTCCACAATTCTAAATTGTAGAGAAAAGTGGCCCTCAAAATGTTGTTTGTCCTGAAAATATCTTCCCAAATATCTAAAAATGTTAAAAATCTGGCCATTTGCAAGAAATTGTGTGCGTTGAAAATTTTTATTGCGCTCGAAAGTAGGCTAAACTATTTTTTGAAGAGGGCCCTAAATATTTATTGCGCTCGAAAGTAGGCTACACTTTTTTGAAGAGGGCTAACTAGCTGTTTTCAAAGAGGACAATGAGTGTCGTTCTTTCTTGTTTTTTACTGACTAATGGAGTATTTTTAAATAAAAGTGCATGGAAATTTTAATTTTATACATGTTAGTTATTTAGAAAACAGTTTTTTTCCAGACCCATATTAATTTTTGTCACTTTTTATAATTATGACAACTTTAAGAAAAAAAAAAAATTATAATAACTACAATAGTGCATACTCAACAAATAATGATTTTGCCCAAAAGTATACTTAATTTGCTATAATAAAATATATATTTTGTATCAAATTAATGTTAATTTTTTTTTCAATTTAAATTAGTACTTTGTAGCACCCCCGTTTGCTATAATTACACATTAGGCATCGAATTGTACAAAGCGCTAAAATATTTCTTAGTGATATCCTCGAACCATACTTTTTCTATCACATCCTTCAATTCGACTATTGTTTTAGCCTTCCATTTTTTTATTTTCGCAGCCATAAGGGTCCAGACATTCTCTATTAAGTTGAGGCGCTGGGTGTAGGTATGTCTGCCACTAAAACAAGTATTTATTTTTAACATGACCTACTCAACCTGACCCAAAAATTTTTCCATGTTTTGGGTTTTTGTAACATTTTAACTAACCCCAAATGACCCAGTTCGAACGGGTTTTATGATGGGTTTCAGGCACACTGCGTTTCACTAATAAAAGAGAGTAATGAAAATTTAGTTTCGACCCTCGTAGAAGAATGGAGAAACATAATAGAACAAAATCAAGTATGCAGGACAAAGCTTAATGAATTTAGCTCAAAAGCTGTTGTTCTTATCTCTGAATGCTATCGCGTTTTGAAGTAGCGGTAAATAAAACACAAAAGTCAGATTTTTGTCATGCCTGCAAGTGTTTCAATAGTATACGAGACATTTTCTTTTTGTTCTTTTTGTTGTCCAACGGATGTTAACACAGGGTCCTTTTTTGGTTTCGATTAAGGGCTTAGCAGGGTTTAACTTTATTGCTCTGGCTCTTCCATGTCACGTGCTTTCTAGCCAATTCAATGATGCAGCCTTACGTAGGATGGTTAGGGGCTAGTGATTTAACAAATTAAGAATTTTTTACCGTATGGTTATTTTAATAATGGCGTTAACAGTGAAAAAATGGCATTAAAAAACACTTTTTCCAGATTTCGACCGCTAAATGTTGGGAATTTGAATCGGTTTCTTTTTTAATTCTTCTGTATGATGCTATTGTCGAACGCTAAGGCCTTAATCGAAACCAAAATAATTTGAATAGTTTTAAAAAACTAAAAAAAAACGCTTTCCGGTTTAAAAGAGCGCGCTCTTTTATAGATATCGATAAATTATCGGTAAAAAAACAAGTTGGCAGGCCTGCATGCAAACCAGCCAGCCACAAGTGAAACTTATATAAAGCGTTTAAAAAGGCCCTGGGTCATCAAATTTTCAAAGTCCTTTAAAATTGTGATAAGTCGGGTATAAGGTTGATATCAAAATATTCATAGACACAAGGTTGAAGAATTAAATCTTAAATAACTCTTAACATAATTATTATTATAATTATTGTCTCATAAACTAATATAGAAACTCAAAATTAAGTTTTTAGTCGATCCGAATAATAGTTTCGGAGATACAGTCCTTAGAATGTGCGCGCGCGAGGCCAAGTGCACTGCTTATCAAAACTTAAAATGTGTTTTTCTCAAAATTGTGTTTTCAAAGTCGGTTGTCAAGATTTCTCGGAAACTACTCAACCGATCTCAATGAAATTTTGCACAGGTCTTCGAGATATGAATATCTCGTAAATGAACGAAGAATTTCTTTTTACGTTGACAACAACTATTAAAAAAAAACAAAATGTTAAAAAATTTCACCAAAATTTTAATTTTTTTGCAAAAAAGTCTCCCAAAAATCAAATTTTCACTTTTTTTGGTTTTCCTTCGTTCATTTACGAGATTTAGGTTTGTACTAAAGGAAAAAATTTGGTTTCCTTATTTCAGTTGGTTCTGTCAGGAATTGTGCTGACAACGCGAAGGCACCTTTTTTCCGAGGGGTCACCGGAAATGACGTCACAATGGCTGACCGCTGTATATATTTTTTTATTTAATTCAAAAATGATTCTTTTAATATGTATGTGTGAGAAACTTAAAAGTTTTTATAAAATTTTTCATTCTTTACATAAAAAAAAAATTTGCCTTTTTTTGCCCGGGAAACCCACCTAACCTTTTAAAACATTTCTATAAACAAATTTTTATTGTCCAACATCCGTTTAACATAAAAAAAAAAAATTTGCGTATACTATTGAAACACTAGCAGACATGACAAAAATCTGACTTTTGTGTTTTTTTACCGCTACTTGAAAACGCGATAGCAATCAGAGATAAGAACATCAGCTTTTGAGCAGAATTCATTAAGCTTTCATCCTGCATACTTGATTTTGTTGTACTATGTACTATGTACTATGTACTTTTGGTCTCTTAGAACTGAGGTCAAGGTGTGTCATTGATAAGGCGTTCTTGATAAACTTATTTTTTAGGCCAAATTAATAAAATATCAAGTTTAGCCTTGTTACGCTTACTCCAAACCGCATGTCAGTCCATCAATAATTTGAGGGGGTATTCTAGTCTAGAAGCCTAAATTTTAGGCATTTTTTGAAAAAAGATTTTTAAAAAATGGTAAACATTTAGTTCAAGCATTTTTTAATCGTTTTTTATTGACGTTTTAAAAATATCCAAAATAAATAACAAGATTAAAAAAAAAAGAACATTCGTCGAGATACAGGCCAACTGAATGGGGTCTTAAGAAAAAGGATGCTTCATGGTTGATATGATTCAGTCCTAGTACAGATCTAAAACAAAAAAATTTAACAAGTTCCTCATTAAAAAAAAAAAGTCATTATCGGGTTGACCGCAATCAAAAAAATTAAAAAAAAAAAAAAAACCGTGGACTTGAAAAAAAAAAAATGTTTTCGCTATTTTTTTTATTTTTTAAATTTTTTAAAAATATTTAAAATCAAAATATTTTTTTACCCGAGGCAGACACGATATCGAGTTGTATTAACAATATATACATATATACCAAATTTTAAAGGAATCGGCTGAGTATAACTTGAAATATCGTGTCAACCACCAAAAAAAAAAAGTAGTTTCGAGAAAAACACGATTAAAGTTCAGAAAACCGCTCGGCCGACTCGGACGCCACATCACAAAAACAAAAAAAAAAACAAGAAAGAACGCTATAGTCGGGTTTCCCGACTATAAGATTTGCGATACTCATTACCCTCTTTAAAAACAGCTAAAGTGTAGCCTACTTTGAAGCGCAATTCATTTTTAGCGCCCCCTTCAAAAAAAATGGTTAGCCTACTTTCGGGCGCAATAAAAATTTTGTACGCACTTGTATACACAATTTCATGAAAATGGCCAGATTTTCAAAATTTTTTAGATATTTGAGTAGATATTTTCAATACAAATAACATTTATAAGGGCCACTTTTCTCTAGCATTTAAAATGTGGACGCCACAGAGTTTCGCGGTTTGTGGGCGTAAAAAGGGGCGTGGTCAGGTTTTGAAACAAACTTGATCTGCGCTTTGCTAATACAAGTCTTTGTGCAAAATTTGGTGGTTCTAGCTCTTATAGTTCCCGAGATCTCGACGTTTGTACGGACGGACAGACGGACAGACAGACATTTCAACGTTTACAGTATTTGCTTACTCTTCGAGTATCGCAAATAAAAACGTCACAAAGTCTAAACTTTCAATATATGCAAACAAAAATAAAAACAAGATAGAACGCTATAGTCGGGTTTCCCGACTATAAGATTTGCGATACTCATTGCCCTCTTTAAAAACAGCTAGCTAGCTCTCTTCAATAATGTGTAGCCTATTTTCATGCGCAATCAGTTTTAGGCGCCCTCTCTTAAAAAAGAAGATTTTTTAGATATTTGGGTAGATATTTTCAATACGAACAACATTTGTAAGGGCCACTTTTCTCTAGCACTAAAAATGTGGACACCACAGAGTTTTTTTCGGTTTGTGGGCGTAAAAAGGGGCGTGGTCAGGTTTTGAAACAAATATGCGCCTTGCTTATAGAAGTCTGTGTGCAAAATTTGGTGGCTCTAGCTCTTATAGTTCCCGAGATCTCGATACTCGTACGGACGGACAGACAGACAGACAGACAGACGGACAGACAGACATTTGATCGTTTACAGTATTTGCTTACTCTTCGAGTATCGCAAATAATTAATTTTTTCAAATTTCTAGACTAGAATACCCCCTAAAGCGACTTGTCTTTTGAGCTGCGATCACCGTCCGACCGCAAAAATTGTTAAGGAATAGACTGGAAAGCATTATTATTAACTGCTCGAGTGGGCATCCCACAGTACCGACCTGAATTCAATTGATTATCTTTAGTCAATCGTAAATAAAACAAAAGAGCATGGGCAATTTTTGGGACCGAAATGGACTCAAATCATAGTTTTTATACTTAACATAGAAGAAAACATGCCAAGCCGCGAATATAAAATTCGTTCTAATAAGGTAAAAAGGGTCTGTAAACAAAAAATTAAAATTGATTTAATTACAAAATTTGCTCGAAACGTGCAAAAGTGAGTTTATGCGTTTTTTTTTTTTTTTTTTTCTTTCTAACTTTATGGATTCGTAAATGCGAGCCTGTCGACGGCGACATGTTCCGCTGGGATTTTTTATCACCAATGAAAATGATCTAAAACATAAAATGCAAATGTTTTCCTTTTCTGCACACTATTCTGCTGGTCTGCTTCTAGAATGGCCAATAAAGAATGAAAAATGACAACGTTACAAGCTCTTCTATCTATTTACACGAAAAGTTAGCAAAAACTGTGAACGTTGCAAATGTATGTCTGTCCATCCCGTCACAGACTTCTACGCAGATCAAGTTTGTTTTAAAACCCGACCACGCCCCTTTTAACGCCCACATGCCGCGAAACTCTGTGTTGCCCACACTTTTAAGGGGCCTTCACCTGAATTTTTTTGAAAAAATCGATTTTTTTTTTTTTACATAAAATGAAAGTTCTATATGTCTAGAATATATGTACCAAAGGATATTTCGATACGACGCATAGTTCATGAGCTAGAGCGTGTCAAACGCACCCATGTCACGCGCGCTGTGGCACTTTCGAAAAACTTTAAACGCGTTTTTCTCGAAACCATGTTTTCTGAACTCATGTCAAGCACAGGGCTCGTTCTATTGATCCGATTTCCTTCATTCAACAAGCGTTTGAAAGTATATACTTTTTTGTATGGCTTATACCTAAAATTTACATGAAAAATTGTTTATTTATAATTGTTAAACAAGATCAAAATAAAAAAAAAGGGAAAAAATGTCAATTTTTTTTCAAACGCCCATAAAATTGGTTTATTTTCACCAAAATTGATTGTCGTTAGGTATAAGCCATAGGAAATTTCATAAATTTTAATAATTTATATACATTTCTAAATACAGTTCACTACCAGAGGCCCGACACTTGACAAAGCGGAAAAAACGAGGTCGACGAGATCCGCCATTTTGAAGGCGCCATTTTGAATTTCCTAAATATCGAATACTTTTTTTTATCGTAAATAAACAACGAATCAAAGTTCAAAAGCTCAAGTTCGTATGTCTTTTCATTTTCCCGCAATCCATTCTCAAATTTTGCTTCATTTTCGGCCAAATCCAGGTGAAGGTCCCCTTAATGCATGAGAAAAGTGGCCTTAATAAAAGTTGTTTGTATTGGAAACATCTACACAGATATTTATTTTATTTTATTTTGCAAATCAGGCAGGTTCAAGAAACTGTGTTAAAAATTGTGCGTTAAATATTTTTTGCGCTTGAAAGCAGGGTACACTTTTTTAAGAGGGCTAGCGACTCAAGTCTTTTTCATGTTTTGTTTTTTTAAAGAGGGCAATGAGTATCGCAAATTTGATAGTCGTGAAACTCAACTATATCGTTCTTTCTTGTTTTTCTTTTTTTTCTAATTGTTTGGATTGATGAATAAAATACCATCCTTTCTGGACGATTGTAATGGGTAGTTCAACACACTCACAAAGAACATATGCTCAAATTGTATAACGATTCCTCATTTTTGAGTTGTTTCACCTCCACCAGGTCGAAAAACGTCTTTAAAGTTTGTGTTGTGCCCAGCGCTTTTGAGACGTCGCTTGATAAAACGGCCGATTACATTTGAAATTCTGAAGAAACTATCATGAAATTTTGAGAGGAAATTCTCAAAACATAAAAAAAAATTTTAAAAATTATATTTTTTTTTCCTAACAGATTAAAAACCCCCTTAAGGGATTAAACTTTACAAAGAATGGTTAGCAGGTTTATTATTTACCAGTTTGAATTTTTTTAAATGATTAACACTCCCGATATTGCGACTCCCAATTTTTGTGCAAATAAAAACAGTTTTATAAAAAAATCCTAGGTATGGTGGTGTTTTTGTATGCTGAGATTAATTAAGAGTAATTTAAGATTTAGTTCTCTAACCTTTGTTTATTATAACTTAAGATATTCGGTATTTATTTAACATACAACATACAAGAGATTCTTTTCAAAAATTTTTTTTTTTTTGTTTTTCTTAACTCTACGTTTATAGTCAAGGAACCAGCATTGGCCATCCTCTTCTGAAGAATTCGCGGTTGTTTCTTTGTGTTTTATTTTTAATTACGATTTTAAGAATCATTAATTAGAGATAATGGCCCCCCTGGTTGGCCATGTTTAGAAGAATTCGCGGTGTTATTATTGAGTGCGATTAAAGGGACCATGGTGGGCCATCCTCCTCTGATGATATTGCTAAGAACACAACCGAGAATTCTTCAATTCCGTTTGAACGCACTTTTACGTTTGTATTTGGAAGATGAACCAATAAGAATGGTCTACAAAAAAGTTCAGGATGTTTGATTGAAAACTGTAGACGCTGCAGCGAAAGACTTTTATTTTGATTTATATGAATACAAATCAAAAATAACTCTTAAACTTTATTTTTTATAATAAAAATCGGGTTTTTTACACAGGAGAAAAAGAACCATGTTTCGAAAACTCTTATTTTCGGTCCCTGCTTAAAATACCATCCTAAACTATACAAATAAATATATACAGGGTGGCGGCCTATTTAAAAATTGGAATTTTATTTTTCTATAAAATGAAAACAGTTAAATATTTTTCAATGGTTGAACACTTATTTAATAGGTTGATTCATGACATTTATTTATGAAAAATAATTTCGGTCGAGTGTCGATAGACAAAAGTATTTTGAATATACTGTCAAAATTTCAGATCGATCGGTTAAGATTTGTGCGAGTTTTCTACTCGGCCAACTCAAAAAAGTGGTTTCGAGAAAAACGCGTTTAAACACAAAAGGTTCCATGGGATATACCTGTGAGGCATCGCCGCAGAATGGAAAATTTCGACACTTAGACACTTTTGCCAGACTTTATCTTTTGGTATGTTATTTTTAAGACCATAAAGAATTATTTAAGCGAAAAAAAAAATTTTTCGATTTTTAAAAAAAGTTACTCAGATGTCCCCCCTTAAGGGGGGCACCCCATGTCACATTTCAAAAAGTAGTTGTTTTTTTTTTAATTTTTTTCACTTGGAAAATAAAAACACACGAATAATTTGTTGCATATATTCGAAGACATGTTTGAAGTATAAAAAAAAGCCTTGTTGAAAATCTAAAAACAAACCGGCGGACTTATTGAAGGTCACGTGTGGCGCGACGGCTGACGGATTTATCTCGGTACAGAGTGGAGCCCAAAGTTTTCATCTGAAACATATAAAAAAAAATTTTGTATTCTTCAGCAGGGTTCTCTGAGTGCATGAATGTCTGCAACTTCAAAAAATTCGCTTCTTCAATATTAAAATCACGTCTTTCAAAAAAAAGTGGTATTTTTTCGTAAATTTCTTTTGCTAAATTGAGCTGATAAGTGTATAAAAAACCTCTTTTCCTTCAAATTTTAGACATTCATGCACCCGTTCAATTTATAATCTGCAAAACACTTTTTAGAAATGAAAAATCGGTTCAGTAGTTTTTATAATTATAGTTTTGAGAAAAACCGATTTAAAGTTTTGAGTTAGCGCCAAATCGCGCACAGAGCGCGCCCAAGCGCGCTGGTTTAATCAATCATATTTTCCATAATATTAAGAGTAGCGTCATAAAGCTTCAGAAATATACTCTCACGACCTTATTACATCAATTTACGAAAAGAAAAAAAAAAACAAAAAAACATTTCTTGAAAATTTTACATGCGAAGCCCCCCTTAACTTAAAACTCTGCAAACTAAATCTGCGATAGGTTTATAAAGGTCTGTGTTGAAAATATGGTGGTATGACCTCGATGGTCATACGGACAGACGGAAACAGACACCCAGACATTTGGAACGTCCTTAATGTTCCCTCATACTCTACGAGTAACGGGTAAAATGAGTAATAATGTCGCATATTTTTTTAGCAATGGATAATAAAGCCTTATACTCTCAGTTTCAAAATGGGGATGTGTATGGTAGTTGCATCTTCTGTACCTTAAGAATTCGCGGAAAATGGTCATTACACATTTAATTACTTAAAACCAAAAAATGGGCGATGAGAGTTTTTTCGGTCAGAAAGATAAAACATAACATGCACCGGGTCCAACAAATTGTCAAATGTAAATCCATTTTAAGGTTGGTTCTTAGAGTGACAGCATTTTAAAAATTAACGGACAGTCAAGAAATTTTGATTAATATAACTCTTAGTTATTTGTTTAGCATTTACTCATTTTTGTGTACTTTTGTAACTGCATTTGTAATAGCATTTTGCCCTGTCTGTAATAAAAAAAAAACTAGTAAAGCTCAGTCAGTGGTCAGTCCTGAATCTGTTTGGGGATTTGCTGAGCACTAAATAACTGTATAATAAAAAAGTTTTACATTTTGGTTTATGTTTTTTAACCATGAGTTTTAAGATATTTATATTCATATTGCCACAAAAGAAGTTTAAAATAAGAATTTCGTTACTCATTGCCCTCTTTAAAAAAACAAAACAAAGAAAAAACTAGTCGCAAGCCCTCTTAAAAAAAATTGTAGCCTGCTTTTAAGCGCAATAAATTTTTAACGGTCGGGTGGTCGTGGTTTTTAGTGGTCGGGTTTTTTAAACAAATTCTGCGTGGGGTATATAGAAGTCTGAGGAAAATTGTTGTGGCTCTATCTCTTATGGTCTCCGAGATCTCGATGTCGTACGGAGAGAAGGACAACGTTTACAGTATTTGCTTACTCTTCGAGTATCGCAAACAAAAAAACTACAAAACTATTTACAAAGTGAACACACTTTTATAAATATATATAGCCCATTTTTTTGTTGGCTTTTCTCGGGCTTGAAAAGTAGTGCTTTAAATTAAATTATACACTTATTTGTATATTTATAAATGTACACACTTTGCTAACTTCAAAGGAAAATGGGTTGGAAGCAGACAAATCGACCATTAATGCTGACATAGAAACAAAATTATTAAAATAGAAATGGTTATATAAATAAAAGTTTAAAACTTAATCAATAAACTTCTATATTTTCAAGAGAAAAAAAAAAAAAAAAATTGAATGCTAGAGGAGTCTCTTAATCTTCAGAACAAAATTTGGCACTTTGGCTTTTTTGGTTCACAATAGGCAAGAGTTTTTACCGTTTTCTTAAAAAATTCAGAGAACAAATTACAGAAGTTACAGGATTACATTTTTGGGGCCATTTTTGTTTAAACTGCAATAAGTCTTTGTATATAATTAACATTAAAGATATCTTTTTGACTTTTTTTTAACAAAAATCCCTAAAACAACAACAAAAAATTTGTAAATAAAAAGTTTTTAAGTGTTTTTAAAAATTTTGTTCATCGAGAAAAAAAATGTCTCGTACAGGTCTGTAGATAACTAATAAAGACTAAATTTGAAGCACCCTTTTTCTGGTAGCCCCAAACTACCAAGAAATACTTTTTGTCACATTTATTCGAATTAAATCTTTAGAGCATCTGAAAAGATACTCCCTTCTAAAAGAATTCGCATATTATCCTAAGTTCTCGACAATTTTTGTTTGTTGGCCCCAAAAACAGTTTTTTTCGGTTTTTCAAAATCGTAGGCAGTTGTGAAGCACGACTGTAAAATACAGAAAATAACATTTTTAGTTGAGATTACAAATGACTGCATTAGGTAAAACATCTGAACAAAATACGAAATATTAAAATTTTAAGTAAAAGAATATGAAAAGTAACTAGTTGCAGATCATTCGGATTCGCAATGAACACATGTGTAACCTTCAGCCAATACTCGAGCACACTTTAAATGGACTGCTCGGTCGCATCCATTGCAGTGAATCGCGTTGGCCTTGGTCAATTTTGATGCAATGATGCAAAAATCTTCTTCGTCAGAATCAGATTCCGCTTGTGGTGGTGCCGAAAAGGTGCGACGACTACGTTTCGCTGCTGGTGGTTTGATAATTTCTTTTAACTTCTTTTGATTCGTTTTGGCCTCTTTTGCTTGTTTTTTTCTACTTTTAAATTTAAGATGGCCACATTTTCTGGTGAAGAAAGTATAATGCTTTTCATCGGCTTGCGACCACAATTGGATTTCTTGACCGGAGTAACAAGCTTTATGGGGCCAACTTCTTCTAATGAACGGCGATTGAATGCGCCAGATGTGCTTGGTATCAATTTATTTTTCTTATAAAAATGCTTCAGATCTCCCCAATTTATGTGCTTAATTTCTCCCCATTTGTTACTTATTTTTAATTTCCACCGTGTAAGTAGCACATCAAATATTTTTGCATAAATCCTTTTGCCGGTCAAAAACCTTATTGTTGCGGATTATTTTGTATACTAACCTTATTGATTCACTTGAAAATGTTTACCAAAATGCCACACACGCGAATGCTTAAAAAAAACTTTTCGAACAGAATTTCGTACACACTGTCTTGGGAGACAGAAAAAAATGTGATATCGGTACAAGTGCTAAAAAAAAATTCAGCATTGGGTTTGACAAAATGTTGACAGTAAGTATGCGCAATCGGAATTACTTCTAGGCGACATCTATGGTTGTGCTTCGCAACTCCCCATGCTTTAAAGCTACCCCTATCCCCTACTCTTCTTAACCACCAGTTATGTTCGTTCGAAAAAATTTAATTTTACTAACGTTCGAATAACGAATACAATGAGAAATTGACTATAAATATATCGAGTCCAACTACGAAGGTAACGTTAGCGCCAAGAAAATGTTTATAATTTGTTATAGTTCTGCAAATATTTTGGAATAAAAAAGTTTAAACGTTTAAAAACTAGCGATGGTCTTTTGACGTTATGGGCTTGATATATTTATTATGTAAAACATTTTCAAAATAAAAAGAAAGAATTAGGTTAAAGAACAACTCCATGAAGTTTAAAAAAAACAAGCGTTTCATTTTTATAAAATAGTAGTTTTTTGGATGTCGATTTTTTTTCACCATTTTTGAAAAATGTAACTAAAAAGTTAGCTAAAAATCAATTACAAACAAGAAAAGACGCTATAGTCGGGTTCCCGACCATCAGGTTCTCGTTACTTAGTTCAATAATAACTTCCCTTATTCTTTGTACCATATTTTTTTTTTTTAATTACACAAATCATACGTTATTAACGATTTAGTTCCGCCACCTGTTGGCTGTGAGACAAAAACACGCCATCTGCTAATAGATTTCCAAAAACACATGTATTTAGTTTACATATACAATCATATGTATGTAGATTATAGAGGCGGCAACGCGAAATGTTTTAGAACTATTAACAAAGAATAAATGGAGCCTTAAATGGTTAGGTACATAGTTATTTAAGTGCACAAATCATTATATTCCCTTTAAAACCGTTTCGATTGCATAAATGTTGAGAGTGCCACAGATTTTTGCTGTTTGTGTGCGTTAAAAGGGTTGTGGTCAATTTTTAAAACAAAATTGATCTGCGCTTTGTTTATAGAAGTCTGCAAGCAAAATAAAGTGGTTGTAGATCCTATAGTTCCAGAGATCTCGACGTTCGTACGGACTGACAGAATTTTTAACGTTCACAGTATTCTCTTTTACTCTACGAGTAACGAGAAAAAAAATAAATTTACCAAAACATCATACAAAGTGAAAAAAATTAAATTATCCCAAAATTCGCATTGCATGATAAACAATAGAATTGCAGATCGGACAAACTGCTTCCATAGATATGCAAATTTGATTTGCACACTCCATGCAAAACATATTGTGACCACATGGAACCAAAGCAGTGGTAACATTATTTTCATTACATACGAAGCATTCGCGATGAATCAAAAATTTGTCCCCGTTGGATTGCAGTTGGATGGTTTGTGCTTTTTGGTTGTTACATATAGGCTGTTCTTTAGTGTGATGCGGATTTTTTGAATTTGCAGTATGTTCGCCCAGGCCTAAGAGCGAGTCCGTGGGACTAACTGAGATTGTGGGAGAACAGTGAGCTGTGGGTACTATATTTGATGGCTGATTCCAAATGCTAGGCGAATCCCCTATACCTTCATCGACATCAATTGAATCACTTATGTTTTTCCATATATTCAATATTTCTGGGGGTGTGTTGGCGCTATTGTTCGTACTCTTTGTTGAAGTTGTTGAAGATGCAGATGAACAAGACCTTGTTAGAATATTAGCATTAGAGTTCGAATGCATTGATGCGGATGTGGATGTGGGAGGGCAAAAGGACAAAGCTTTGGTGGTAGTATTTCGGAATACAACATTTGCTTTAGCCAAGGGTATGGGAACTTCAATTCCCGAAAGATGTTTATCGCACATCGCTGTTGCCGTCGAGGTTGGTGTCATTACCATATCAGGGAACTCCGTTTTTTGATTGCAATTGCCAATATGATGTCCTTGCATGGGTTTTACTTGGTTGCTAACGTTTCCAACCATCTTCATTGAATTATTTCCATAATCCTGTGCAGATGGCAATGCAGTTTTATATAATGATGATAATATTTCTGAATTCAAATTATCGTTAAGTATTTGGGTTAACGAATTAATTGTCGGCAGCGCGCCGAATTCATTCGGCTCGACCAATTCACTACCTTGTAAAGTACTGGCATCAACATTTCCGGACCCAGTTCGAAGGGCAATGTGAGCTTCAATTTGCTTTCGTGCTGTATCTACGTTGTCTGGCAACCCAGTCACTTCAAAAGTTGGTTCCTTTTCGCGCGATGGTGTCACAATGTAAGTTTGAGTCTCTTGCTGAATATGTTTAATCGTAGCACCTTTGGGCCCCACAACAAGTCCAACTACTCGGTAGGGTACACGTACCTGTATTGTTACCTGTCCTGGCATACATGGTGGACCAGACTGCATGCGGGGAAGTCCACCACTGCCAAAACAGGAGCCACTCGCACTTCCTACGATTCCGCCACTGGCACCGTCGCTTAAAGGTTTGCGTGATGCGCGTATTAAGCTAAAGTGGTCAGCAGCGGAGAGTATTTCCCTTTTAGCCTTGTTGACATCTTCCTTTCGACCAGTCACTACGAACACCGGCTCCTCTCCTCGAACTGGAGTTTTAATGTAAGTGTTTGTTTTGGCCCTCAAAGCTTTGATTTTGCAACCTAAAAAGAGATACAAGTCATTTATAAATAATATAACTATAAAATACAGTCAAACATTTTTCGGACAGTGTAAGACATATGGACACAAAACATTCCCAATAGTCTTTTTTTATGTGAGGGTAGCTCAAGCTCTAAGATTTTTACGATCGAATGACTATGTCTTATAGCTGCAATACAAATAGTGGACTATTTTTCTGTTTTAGTAAACTTTTTCGATTAGTGCAAGACCTATCAACATTTGAAAATGTTAAATATGTACACTTTTTTCGCTGATTGTAAGACCTATCAACTTAAAACTTTCCGAACCGTATAAACTAGGCCTACTAAAATTAGGCCGGGCAATATCAAGTTGGAAAATCTTGGTAATCCTTTAGTTGTCATTCAAATCTTTGATTAATTTTCTGTTTCAGTAAACTTTTGTTTGACAAATATTTTTTGACTCGAACTTATTCCTCACTTTAAAAGCGAACCAGCATTTAAGTTATTTAACATCTGTTGTAGAGCTTGATCGCTCAGAATGTTAGGTGTCCGTCTATTATTAGACGAAAGATCAGAGTTCATTTCCTTCTTGCTTTTTGTTCTCGTTACTTGTAGAGTAAAAGAGAATACTGTGAACGTCTGTCACACAGTTTGTTTGTTTCAAATCCCGACCACGCCCCTTTTAACGCCCACAAACCGCGAAATTTTGTGGTGCCCATATTTTTAATGGTAGAGAAAAGTGGTCTTTATAAATGCTGGTGTGTAACTTTATATGTATAAAATATCACAAATATCAAAAAATTTTGAAAATCTGGCCAGTTTTGGGAAATTGTGTATGTATGTAGGGTAAATCCGGGACATGTGCCCCACGTTTTTGAAAATCGAAATGGTTGTTTCACAAATATGTTTACGAGGGCTTTTGTGATTGTTGTAGGTCGAGTAGTATATCCAGAAGTAAGAACAACATTTTATTCATCAATATTTTACGTTACAAGCTTTCTGTGGGATGATTAATAAAAAGTAGCAAATTTGCTAGTTCAAAAATCTTCAGGGACAAGCGCCCCGCTTTTATGCTTAGGATTTAAATTATTTTGCAAACAACAACTCGGAAAAAAGCCATTACATTGATTCTACGGTACTTTCTAACACACATCAACACTTAATAATACTGATAAAAATAACAGATCTGGTTTTTAAAGATAATAAAAATAAAAGACTGAATTTGTCGATCGAGGTACCAAAATTGAATCACAATACGAAAAATTTTATTTATACAAATAAAAACATTAATAAACAATTGTAAATTATGTAAAAACACCATATAGAATATTTTTGTTAATAAATAATAAGAAACGTTTACAACATAAAATGCTCAAACCAGATTATCAGTAGGGCGTTTGTCCCCGAAAAAAGTGGGGCGCTTGTCCCGATTGCATAGCATATGAAAATTATTAATTAAAAAAATATTGGCGAACAGTAAATGTAAAAATAGTTATCTGCTAAATGATCTTGATACATAGGAAGGTTATGATACTTCATCTGACGTCTGTTGACATTTTGACGATGAAATAACAAACATTTTTGAATCGCTAAAAAAATTTTCGCCTGTTTTTTGACCTACTGCGTATGGATTTCATAAATTGTGAATAGTTATCTTACCAAAGTACGAATTTTTCACACAAGTTTTTCATTTTGACACTTAAACACAAGTTTTCCCGAGATGGCGCTGCAATCTTATCGATGCATGATAACAATAAACAAAGTGGGGCACTTGTCCCGGCGGGGCACATGTCCCGGATTTACCCTATGTTAAAAGTGTGTTGCGCTTGAGTAACCAGAATCTGATAGTCGGGAAACCCGACTATAGCGTCCTTTCTGGTTTTGGTTTTACTTTATTACGTACCAAAACGTACCTACAAGCCATACAAACCAATCGCTTCACAAACGTCAAAGCTTTTAAAGCTCGGGATATGCTACCCTGTATATTAGAGTGTATCGAAAATCAACTTTTTTCGATTTTCGATGACCCCGGGTGCGGAAAAGTTGTAAAACCATGTCAAATGAAAGTACAAAAAATTTCAGCCCGAAAGGATAATGTTTACTATTGCCACTTCGTCCTTGAAATTTTGAAACTTTCATGGAAACTCGATTTTTTTTTTTTTTTCGATGATTTTGGGTGCGGAAAAATTGTAAAAAATGTCAAATAAGAGCACAAAAAAGTTTCAGCCCGAAAGGATAATGTTTACTATCCCCGCAACGACTTTGAAACTCCGAAATTGCATGAAAACATGCAAATTTGCTTGTAGCTTTGCACGGCGACCTGAAGATCGGTAGGGCAATTTCAGCAAATGCGGCAACATATTCAGTTTAATCTATATTTAAAATTATTTGGACTGTTAGATAATCTATCGAAATCATACCTGCGAAGCTGAAATTGCTGAAATTGCCCTACCGATCTTCAGGTCGCCGTGCAAAGCTACAAGCAAATTTGCATGTTTTCATGCAATTTCGGAGTTTCAAAGTCGTTGCGGGGATAGTAAACATTATCCTTTCGGGCTGAAACTTTTTTGTGCTCTTATTTGACATTTTTTACAATTTTTCCGCACCCAAAATCATCGAAAAAAAAAAAATCGAGTTTCCATGAAAATTTTAAAATTTCAAGGACGAAGTGGCAATAGTAAACATTATCCTTTCGGGCTGAAATTTTTTGTACTTTCATTTGACATGGTTTTACAACTTTTCCGCACCCAGGGTCATCGAAAATCGAAAAAAGTTGATTTTCGATACACTCTACTGTATATTCTTGATTAACGTCACCAGACACGTCCCAAAAACTTTTTGTTTCAGCCCTCGCCAAAATCCAGTTCGTCACGGTGAGAGAAAATTTTAAATGCAGATGGAAAGAACAAAGTGTAATGTGTAAAAATGAGGCATCATTCCCAGAGAGATCCTCTCCTGGAAGATGAGCCGTTGGATTTTCCAAAAATGCTCACTTTTTTGCCTTTTCGCTCCTGTATCATAACTATACGACACTTTTGCTATTTTTTTTTTTGTCTCCCACGGATGTTGGACAACAAAATGTTGTTTACAAAAGTGTAAATACATGTGTTAAGAGTAATTTAAGATTTAATTCTACAACCTTGTGTCTATGCATTTTTTTATATCCGACTTATAAATATTTCAAAGGACTTTAACAAATTAGGTGACCCAGGATCCTTTTTGGTTTTGATTTAGGCCTTAACATTCGACAACACCATCATACAGAATAACTAAAAAAACCGATTCCAATTCCCAACTTTTGCTGCCAAAATCTGAAAAAGTGTTTTTTAATGCAATTTTGGTCACTGTTAACGCCATTATTAAAATAACCACACTGTAAAAAAATTCTTTATTTATTAGACAAGTAGCCCCTAACCATCCTTCGTAAGGCTGCATCATTGGATTGGCCAGAAAGCACATGGGAACAAAGTTACACCCGCCATTATAATGCGAAAAACAGCTGTTTCCCATAGTACTCCAGGTAGCAAAGTTTGGGTGGAACTTTGTTCCCCTGCCTCGTCCATGTCATGTGCTTTCTGGCTCAATGCATGTATTACACTTTTGTAAACAACATTTTTGTTTTGTCCAACATTGAGTTATTTGAGCCAACATAAAAAAAATAGCAAAAGTGTCTTAAAGTTATGATACAGGAGCGAAAAGGCAAAAAAGTGAGCATTTTTGGAAAATCCAACGGCTCATCTTCCAGGAGAGGATCTCTCTGGGAATGATGCCTCATTTTTACACATTACACTTTGTTCTTTCCATCTGCATTTAAAATTTTCTCTCACCGTGACGAACTGGATTTTGGCGAGGGCTGAAACAAAAGTTTTTGGGGTGTCGTATAGTTATGTGCAGCACCTTAGACGTTGTCCGTCCGTCCGTCTGTCTGTTTCAGTGAGGTTTTTCCGCTCAGTGTATGAACATCAAATTTTCCCGAACGTTTTTTTTTGGTGCAGGCTGATCGAGCTCGAAGATTTTTACGAGCGGGAGTTCTGTTCTATAATCTTAAATTTTTATTTGCGATACTCGAAGAGTAAGCAAATACTGTAAACCTTGAAATGTCTGTCTGTCTGTCCGTCTGCTCGCACGAACATCGAGATCTCGGGAACTATAAGGGCTAGAACCACCAAATTTTGCACACAGACTTCTATAAGCAAAGCGCTGGGTGCGGTGAAAGCAAAAAAAAAGTATAATATTTACTATTTCCGCAACGTCCTTGAAATTTCGAATGACGTTCGAATGACGTTTTCGGACGGTCGAGGACGTTCAAGGACGTTGCGGGGATAGTAAATATTATCCTTTCGGGCTTTTGTGCTTTCATTTGACACTGTTTTACAACATTTCCGCACCCAGCGTCATCAAAAAAAAAAAAAAAAATCGAGTTTCCATTAAAATTTCAAAATTTCAAGGACAACGTGCCAATAGTAAACATTATCCTTTCGGGCTGAAATTTTTTGTGCTTTCATTTGACATGGTTTTACAACTTTTCCGCACCCAGCGTCATCGAAAATCAAAAAAAGTTGATTTTCAATACACTCTAATATACACTCAAGTTTCAAGTCGATATCTCAAAAAATAACGAAGTTATAGACCTAACAGTGAGTCACGTTCGAGCGTGCCGTACCAAATTTTCAATCGCTTTTTTCTCGAAACCATGTTTCCCAAATCAGTGACCACGATAACTATAAAACCACTCTACCAATCAACTTGCATTTTTTTGTGTCTATTATATACATAATTATCTACTTTTTCTCGTAGGTGTTTTTTCTTAGAAGCCTAGATTCTGTTTTATCGACAAAATAAGATCGATTTTTGGTCTAAAAATTGCTACTCTAAGTTTAAAAAGTCACCAATTTGTAAAAAAAAAATTATTTCGAAAAACCCTTACGACAAAAAGTAGATAATAGTCCAAATTTTATTGTTCTTTTTCATTTTTGTCATTCTGATGATTACAGATGAAGGACTTCACTTATGTCGACAGTTGAAAGAGGACGCGTGTATTCAACTAATAATGTAAATAAAATCCTCTAAAAAATTAGACATGTTCAGAAAAGTAAGCGTTTTCATTTAGTGAAAAAATCTATCCAACAATGCGTATTGGTTTTCTACAAAAAATTCATGAAAATAGCCTTTTTTCTGCGCTTCTAGGTGTATATTCCCCCTTAATAATATATACACTGACTTACGACATATCAAACATTTTTTTAAACTCTTCCAGTGTGATGCCTTTTTAAAAAGCCCGGAATGTACGCAACATAAAGCCGAAAACGTCCCGGTATATTCGGAACTCTCCTTCTTGTTCTCATGATTTTACACAAATACCCATCAAAAGCACTGTTTATTAATATAGCAGTGCTTGCTCCTAGCAAAGACGCTGTTCATTGAAATAGAAGTGCTTGCTAGTTATCAACCAGACCGAAATTCGCTCAATTTTACACAACATATTGCATCAAAATGTTGAGTTTGGACTTTTAATCATTCTTATCCTAATCCTAGTTTTGGTCTGCAAAGCATTTTGTCAGATTGATAACTATCGTCTTTCGAGTTAGATGGGCTTCACATGTCATGATCTCGCCATCTCGTCGACGGTTTCTCC
>JAECWM010000112.1:0-40000 GCA_018150695.1 Drosophila oshimai
TCACTTATGATCTCGAGTTGAACAGTCGTCTCTTCTGCTAGATCCGCGTAGCCTAATAAACCGCTTACTATTGTTATCTAAACCCGATCTTTTCACGTAAACAAACAAACGAATAAAAGAAATTAGCCAAAACATAACGGCAACCTCAGCCGACGTAACAAAAACAACAAACACAAAGAACAAGTGAACCAAACTCACGTGTTGTAGGGCCCGAGCCCAACGACACCACCATGAACCAACCACCCGACCGACCCTTGACAACGAATAAAATGATACCAAACGAACCAAAATACATTATAATTGCCAGAACGGACAATAAAACGTTCGAAAATGTGTCACCCTTTATAATCAAAAAAGTGATAGATTTTGCCTGCAACGGAACGATTGACACTTGCAAAAAAACGCGAGCGGGAACCCTGCTTATAAAAACCAAAAACTCATTACAAGCCCAGAAACTACTTAACATGCAAAAATTCCACGACTTCCCAGTCCGCGCCGAAGAACACAAAAATCTTAACACCTCTAAAGGGGTCATCTACTGTAACGATCTGCGGAACATAAAGGAAGAAGAAATTTTGGAAGAATTGAAAACACAAAACGTAATCGAGGTACGAAAAATTCTAAAAAAAGACAACAATGATAACAATAAGAAGACAGAAACAGGCTTAATAATAGTGGTTTTCGCATCAATTAACCTACCTGACAAAATGTGGATAGGGTATGAAGTGGTCAAAGTACGACCATACATGCCCCCCCCAATGAGATGCTTTAACTGCCTTAGATTTGGACACTCTTCCACCTATTGCAAAAGCCCTAAGACATGCGCACACTGCTCCGAAAAAGAACACACACAAGAAGATGAACCATGCACCAATACACAAACCTGCATCAACTGCAAATACGAGGATGACGAAATGAAACACCACAACGCAATGGACAAATCCTGCCCAGCTTTCACCAAGCAAAAAGAACTGATTGCTATTAAAATACTCCAAAAAGTGGACCATAAGACAGCCAACTCAATCTACAACTCACGCCACACTCACCCACCAACACCTTACGCCATGAAAGCGGCACTGCCAGCACACAAAACACAAGCTACAGAAACAACAACACACACAACCAAACTACCAAAAACAACATTATCAACACCGATCTCTACCACCAGACAAATCATCACCTACGATGACCCCCTGGAAGAACCTATGGACACCACTGCATCTTCATCAAAATACTCAACACGCTCTGAGTTATGCGACGAACTAAAACTCAAAATATTCACAGCTAATAAATCAAATAAATTAGGATTGCAACTGAAATCTAAAGACAAAAGCAACCAAAAAACTAAAACAGAAAAGAAACCTAAGAAAGAGAAATACGATCACAAAAGTACAATGAGTACAGATGAAGATCCCGACCTATAAAATCAAAAAAATTAAAAATATATATAAAAACCTTATTAAACTAGTTTTATAAAATAAAAAAAAAACTTATATTAAAAAAAGATACATATATAAATCGTATTAACTAATTCTAAGCTAACTTTACGCTATACCCTTATTCTTAACATGCTAAAAATATTACAAATTAACATAAATGGATACCTCAATAATTATATTCACCTCCAAGTACTTATAAAAACCAAAAACCCTAAAATAATTTCCATTCAAGATACCCACCTCCACTCTACTAATAATATTCCCATCCCAATAAACTTCACTCTTTACCACATTAACAACTCGAGAAACCCCTATGGCGGGGTAGCTCTTCTAATTCACAACTCCTTGCAACAACAACAAATTCAAATCCGCAACATAAGTTTCGACTCAATTGCTGTCACTGTACACTCTAAAATCAAGTTCACCATAATTTCTAGTTATATACCTCCCAACAAACCATTTACTTTACAAGAATTACAAGATACTTACAACCTTTTGGACAGCCCCCTCTTAATAACAGGTGATTTCAACAGCTGGCACAAAAGCTGGGGATCACAGTATAACAACTCACGGGGAAACCTACTGTTTAAATTCATAAACCAATCCTCGCTAACCACACTGAATAATGGCTCACCCACCCACTTCACTACACACCACACCTTCACACACATTGATCTCTCACTTGCTTCACCCGAATTAACCTTATACTCGAAATGGACAATCGCCAATCAACTGTCAGGAAGCGACCACTTCCCGATCACAATCGATCTTTTTAAAGATGATACAACTGACACCCCCGTCATCAAACCAAAGTTTAATATAGAAAAAGCCAACTGGCCACTTTACCAAATAATTAGTAAACAATCTTCCGACGACAGACCACCCAGTACACAAATAAACCAAGAAACAGCACATATCTGCTCTATAATAAGGCATAGCGCCCATTTATCCATACCACAATATCACCCAAACTTATCCAAACAAGTCCCCTGGTGGGATAAAGACTTACAAGAAAAAAAAACAACAATAAAAATTAGCCTGGCGTCACATGTGCAATAACATAAACACAACTAACATAATCGCTTATAAAAAAGCTAACGCAATACTTAAACGAGAAATAAAAATAAAAAAACGCAAGGCCCTATACGAATTTACCTCAGACATCAACTCACAAACCCCAGTTCCAATGATATGGAAAAAAATAAACAGATTCTGTGGCCTCAAAACCCACATCCAAATTCATTGTCTTGTTAGCCCCAGTAACACATCTGACACTTATACAAACAAACAAGATATATCAAAAGCCCTGTGCGAGTTCTGGTCAAATGCATCACTCGACAATAACTTTCATTCTACCTTCAGGTCACACAAAGAAAACTTAAACCATAACTTCACTCACAACACATCCCCCCTCACCCAATCCTTAGAATGCGATATCTCTTTTATAGAATTAAAAAGCGCCATAAACCAACTCAAAGGCAAAACCCCAGGTAGGGACCGCATCAGCTACCCAATGATAAAAAACCTGCCAGATTCAGTAATGCATAGGTTACTCAAACTTTACAACAGTATCCTTAACGCACATATTCCACAACAATTTAAAGTAAGTAACATAATACCAATTCTAAAACCCGACTCAAATAAAACTGAAATAACCTCTTACCGACCCATATCGTTAAACAGCTGCTTATCTAAAGTCTTGGATAAAATCATATCTAAAAGACTATGGTGGCTAGTTAACAATAGCCAGCTACTCGATAGTCGTCAAATGGGATTTAGAAAGGGCAAATCGGTATCAGATTCTCTAGCAACGCTAGACTACCTGACTACCTCCACCCTATCAAAGAAAAGCCACCTCTCTATCATCTCACTAGACTTCTCAAAAGCATTTGATAAAATAGGAATACACACAATAATAGACGAACTCGTTGACTGGAAATTAGGACCAAAGATGATAAAATATATTATGAACTTTTTAACAAATCGTAAAATATGTGTCCAGACTCAAAACATACAATCCCAGCCCTTACCGCTAGAAAATGGTATCCCACAAGGATCACCACTATCTGTAATACTATTTGCAATTGCCTATAATAAACTTAATAGAACTATAGGTCTACACAAATCATACGAATTTACTGCATACGCAGACGATTACACAATTATAAAAAGACAAAAAAAGACAGATACAACTTTAAACATAAATCCACTAATCGCAGACATCCAACAATGGTGCAACTACTCGGGAGCCAGTCTCTCCATACCAAAATCAAAACATTTACATATATGTCGGAAAAAAAGATGCAACTTTAAATTACTTAGCAACTTCAACTTAAAAAATGAAAAATCTTTAAAAATACTAGGTATTACTATAACTAATAAATATAAATGGGATGCACACATAGAACAACTAGTACTACAATTAGCTAAAAGACTAAATATTATTAAATGTCTCTGCAGCTCTAGATTCAACTGTCACACCAAAACCATTATTTACGTAATAAACTCAATAATCATGTCAAAAATAGACTATGGGTTAACCCTATATGGAAGAGCACCTAAATCAAAAGTTAACAAAATAAAAACTATATACCACTCAGCTATTAGAATGGCCCTCGGTGCCTTTCGCTCCTCACCAATCAACAACCTGTTATACGAATCTAACATTAGACCAATAGAACATAGAACCCAACACGCTATATTAAAAAACTTTAAAATTATAGCCACAGCAAAAAAAACTCCACTAGAACACATCATTAAAAAAATTGGCAAAGCGAAACGTACCCCAAAATTATCATCAACAATAAAAGACACAATAGACCACTGCAAAGCGATGCTACTACATCCTGTCCCCATAACAAACAAAAAGGAAACCACTCCAACGTGGTCTTTCAACTTCTCTAAAATAAACAAATCCCTTCACACTTCATCAAAACCCAACACACCACCGATAATTTACTCCCAACTTTTTCTGGAATTAAAAGATACACTCAAACAACACACGTTCCTATACACAGACGGCTCTAAATCCGATACCGGAGTAGCTTACAGTGTAACCTCCGCAGAACACATCATAACCCAGCAAATGCTCCCTTCTTATTCATCTATTTTCACCGCTGAAATCGCAGCAATTCTTTACGCATGTAAATATGCGGAAAAACAAAAAGGAAAATTTGCCATATGCTCCGACTCACTCTCAGCTCTTACAGCCATAGAAAACTTTAACAACCATACTCATTACATATTAGAAATTAGAAAAATCATTTCAAAATACAAATATAAATTCACTCTGATATGGGTCCCAGGACACTGCGGAATTATTGGGAACGAGCTTGCAGACCAAGCAGCCAAGCAGCCAAGCAGGCACTCACATTTCCATTAATACTAGAAAAAAACCACAACATACCAGATACCCTTAAATACATAAAAAAACACATGAAAACCCAATATGATACAATCTGGAACAATACATCTCCGCACTACAAACTCATTAACCCAAAAAAACTGTTCAATACTGAATCTTTAAACCCAACAATCTCTCGAATAGACACCATAAAATTTACGAGACTCCGAATCGGACATTCCAAACTAACACACAGCCACCTATTTGACAAAACACCTCATCCTTTTTGCCAACAATGCAATCAAAACCTAACATTATCCCACATATTCCTAGAATGTCCTCTTTATGTTGAACAAAGACATAAATTCCTCCAAAAAACCTTAGAAAAAATAGTAGACCACAAAAACATAGTTACAACAATCCAATTTCTCAAATCCGTCAACCTTTACAATAGAATATAAGTTTAATCTTAGTTTTTGCAAATAAAATTAAATCGATATTGTTACTTTTTACAACATAGAATTTAAGCAGAAGGCCTTTGCAGCTATTGCTTAACAAACAAATTCCAGCACTTTGTAATTGCTGGCATTTTCTTTATAATAATAATAATAATAATAAAATGTACAATGTTCATACTTATACACATTCACAATAACTCTTTAGTTTAGTCTTTGGGAATTTCGGCAAACACACCTCAGGCTATGATAGTTGATAATATATCAGCATTTTAACGACCACTTAATTATGAGTACTAAAGATGTGCAAACAATAAATAACTTTAAAGGATGCTAATACAAAATCACACATCTCAGCAAGTAGTATTAAAATGTATCTAAAATTATTCATGCACCACATGTTAAATTCAATTTGCTGAATTTATAATTTTCAACTTGAGTATAAGGTATTGTTATTGTTGCATTTGTTTAATTTGCACTTGCAAATTCAAATGGCTAAGTCCATGGATCATCAAACCATAAACAAGCCAAACGAGGAATGCAAAAAAAGACTCAGTCTTTGGCCTTCCGAGTTCTCTTTTTTCCCATTTCAGTTCACAGGACTGCCGTTCCGATTCGCATTTTGGTGCTCCTGTTTGGGCCACTGGTTTTGTCATTGTTTTTGGCTTGGCAGTTGCTTCGCCGCTCTATCTCTGGGCGCAAGGATTAATGGGGTCAATTTGGCTGTGACACGCACCACCCACCGCCCACCTCACCCACCACCCACGCCGTCACAGCTGCAAGTGCAACTGGCTCATAAAACATGCACAGAGAACAAAGTGTAGAGCTTAATAATAAAATTTATATATTTAAATCCAGTTCTGTGTGGTCAAATTATATTCATATTTTTATTTAGCTAAGGCTTTCGACTTTCTAAAGGCAATAAAAAGTATCTGAGAACAAATAGTCTATTAAAATTTCAACAAAATCATTCGAAAACATAACAAACTCATTTAACTAAGACAAAGGAAATTTAATTTTATAGTTTAGCACTGCAAAAATGTTATTATAATTAAAACCACATTATTGTATTATGGTATACTTAGACGATAATTTTATAGAAAATATAGGAAAACCAATATAGTAAATGTCTTAAGCCTAAAAACTATTTCTTTGTGTTGGAATATTTTTGATTTACTTTTGTGATATCTTTGCTCAGTGTGTCAACGGGATGCGGCTCATTTCTCGCCAGTGAAGAATGCACTTGGCATCGAGAGCAAAAGCCAGGCCAACAAGCCGGGGACTAACCCAAAGACAAAGATTCCATTTCAATTTACTTTTTTAAATTGCAAACTTTTGCGACAAGTTAAAGCCGCCACACACATACACACACAGCTGCAGACTTTTTAGAAGAAGGGAAAAACAAACATTTCCCAAAGCTACACACACGCACATCGCCAATAACACGCAACAAGAGAAATGCGAAAAGAAAGTTGAAAAACGAACCCAACTGAGGACGACAAATTCAACATGTCAAGCATTAGAGGGGGACAGATAGAACTATGTGGGGGGAGAAAGAGAAAGGGATAGAGGGGCGGGAGAGAGAGATGGGGAGCTGTCACGAAGATGAAACTATTATCCACGGAAATTAGCGGGTTCCAATGACAAAAACACATGAAATGCAAAAACTTTCCCCCCTTCGCTTCGCTTCAAGCTCAATTTCCAAATTGTTTTCGACATTGTTATTGTTCTTGTTGCCTCCTCAGTCGCCTTGTTGTTTTCCCACAAGAGGTTTTGTCTCCTCGTGTAACTTACTAATGCGCATTTAAGAGCAAGTACGTCCCAGAACCCACTAACCCACGACCAGGAACTTTAAGTATACCCACAGTTTTCCACGCAACTGGCTGCCTCCAGCGCATTGGATTTACGTTACCTGGGAAATGTTTACTATTTAATAGTTTAATCCAAATCAGAATACAGGTGGTTTCTTTTCATACTTTCCCTGATTATAACATCACTCTTATTACTTCAATCGGTTTGCATAAAATATACAAAAACTATTTAAAATATTTTGTGTTTAAAATACAAATTAATTTCGTTCTTAAAGGTAGTTATTTTATTGTTTAAAATTCTTACAAGCGACAGAGAAGTAATATTTTTAATACATTATTTAAGTTTGTTTTTGTGTTGAAATAAATAAGATGATTTTAACATGACAACTTTTTGTAATCCTTTATTTTATGTATCATTTACAGTAATACTTTCTTTGTTTTATTAGTAGTCCGAGGGACTATGTTTATATGTATTATGCACTTACCAGGCCATGTCACCTTTCATTGCTGCCGCACTCAATCGATTTCCATATGTCAAGGCAACCTCTTTAAACCACTTTTTGTATTTACAAGTACAGTTATATCTCTTTTGTTTATTTTTTTATATCTTTATTTGTCAGTACTTCTTGAACGACATGAGAATGGCCCAGAAGGCTGTTTTCTTTTGACTTTGAGGCCATAAAATTGCCGAAAAGGGAGAACAAAAACGGAGGCACATAAAATATGCGTAAAATATATGCGCAAAAATAGTTGGGTCATCTAATGGCTGAAGCAAGTCCAAGACCAAGATAATTGCGATCTCCCAAATTTGTCCTGTGTCCTTTGCATTTTCTATTTGGAAATCCTCAGCACCAAGAGATACACTCAAAATTTTTACGACCCTAAATGGCATTAAATATCCAAACGTACTTGACGCGACTTTCTTGGCTACGTGAAGTTCTCAGCTCAACGCTGTTTTCCCATCAATTTCCTTTTTCTTTTTGCTGGATACAACTGGGTTAGTTTTCGTAGTTGCAAGTTAAGTGGGAGGGAATGGGAATGGGAACGGGAAAAGTCCCCAAGTGTGGGTATCCTTTTATTGCCGGCCATCAAAAAATGTTAAAAGCCCCGATTTCCATGCCCATTGTCTGAGTCTGTAATTGCTTTGGCTTTGGTCCACTGAGCGTCAGCTTAGTGGGAGTGGAAGTGGAAGTGCGAGTGAGTTTGAATGAGTGTGCTCCGAGTCACAGATCTCAACTGCTGTTCTTGTATGCATTAAACCAATTTCACCCTATATAGGTACTAGTCTTCAATAGTTCTGGAGCACAAGAAGCTCTTTTAAACCAAACTACAAAATGAACAGGGTATTACAACAGGCTTGCGGCTAAAACAAAAGACACACTGGTTTACAAAATGCTTTATAAGAACCTTCATGTGGCTACAAATTTATTATTGGAACTTGTTACATTTTGAGAAAATTCATGTTTTCAAATGGTCTATTTTAAATAAGTAGAATACATGATATCAGGTAAAACATGTTGGCAGCAGTATTATTAAGAGCACAAAATACGCTTACAGAAATTTGTTAATTGGAAATAATTCGTGCGCACCAGTTATTTAGTTTAGTACAGCAAAATAAGTCAACATAATCCTTTTTTACACAATACATCTGCAATATTGATAAGTGAAGAAATCCATTTCCCCAAAATTCAATTAAGCTTATTATCACCCCAAGTAACTTAGCGATGTGCAGAAATTTGTTATCTTAGTAGGAACACCCATCTCACCTGGGTACGCTAAAAGCTGTAAGCCAAATTATACAATAGAGCTATTAAGTCAACGTAATACATATTAAGACAATACATAAACTATGAATGGTATCAAAATTTATAATTGCAGACAGCCGTTTCCCCAAAATTCAATTAGAATTTAGTCACACCTCATGTAACTTAGAAGTGTGTGTTCTTATCTTAGTTGGAACACCCATCTCACCTGGGTACGCTAATTACTATTGATTAAAACGAAACAATAGAGTAAGTTAAGTCAACGTTATCCATTTTAGGGCAAAACATCAACTATTGATGGTATATGGGCAGCAAAATTTATAATTGCAGAATGCCGTTTCCCCAAAATTCAATTAGAGCTAAGTAACAACCCAAATTAGTTGGAACAACGTAAACGTAATCCATCTTAACACAATGCACCTACTATGGTGTATTAGCAGCAATATTGAATAGCCGTTTTTCTCAGAATTTCAGTGGAGTTAAGTTACCACACATTCAAATTAGAAGCGTCTAGCGTGTTATCATAGTTGAAACACCCATCTCACTTGGGTTTACTCCAAATGGGAAGTAAAATAATTAGTTTTACACAATATGTCTAGGTTAATCATCGACAGCCTGACTGTTTGGAACTGCACTAGAAACCTTCTTATGTGCCTAACTAAGTTAATTAGTTAAATTTAAAAAACTTATTGGGTACAAATAAAACCATGTCAAACTGTTATTCAGGTTGCAAAAGAAGTTGTATGTAAACATTCAAGTTATGTTAAAAGGAAGTTAACAGCCACTGTCAATGTTAGCCGCGGTAACATTTTGGAGACTTTTTAAAAGTATTGTAACAGATTCAAAGCTTAACAGACTGGTAACAGGAATGTGCAAGGAATTATGTTAAAAACGTAAACAAAGTATCAGCAAAATTGATTTAAAATAACAAATAAAGGTATTCAACTTTTTAGATACTGTTGTAAAATTCCTAAAAAGTAACTTATACTTTTTTTTGTTTTTTTTTTAACATTAACTGATTTAAAAGAAGTGTTAAATAAGCTGTCTTGTAATCTGTCCCGCCTAACTGACCCAGAAACGAGAAACCCGTCTAAGAGAAGGCCGGCGACAAAGCTACAAAAGAGCAGGCACCAACGATGCTCACCACACAAGGCAGGATACAACTCTTGATTCTGTCACGAAGTGCTTAACTTCGTCCTTGATTTCGTCAGCATCAGAATGCTGCCCTGCGACAATATGTTGGGCTCACTATATGGCCGCTTGACTGACTGGCCGCTCAGATTCTTCGGCGAAAGCCAAAGGAATGGCACAGGACCTGCTCATGACATCAGCTCTCCTCCATCCCGATGCTGCTGCAGCGCTGCTCCGTCTCTGCCGCTGCCAAAGGACTCGGAATCCTGAGCCGTGAGGCCGCAGCTTCAGTCTCGAAAAGCCTGCTGTGCGTGCAGGGGTTTTCAGCGCGCGACACACGCGGCGTATACGCAACGCAACGCAACGCAACGCAACGCGGCAAACCAAAAAAAGTCGAAAAATTGCGCTAGCCAAAAAGAAGGCAACTGAACTGAATTTGTGAGTGCCCGGTCTGTGTGAGAGCTTCGGTTTCGGCCTTTTCCATTTCATCGTTTGCCGGCTGCCGGTTTACCGTCTGCAATGAACCATGCCAAAGGCATTGAACTGTGCCTGCCACGCTGCTGCTGTTGTTGTTTATTGTTGTTGTTGTTTTTGCGTTCACTGACCAAAAAATGTGTTATAAATCCAGGAATTATATTTCTGTTTTAAGATAGGTTTTTTTTAAACATTATCTTTTTTTTAATAACTATAAATTGCAAATATAAATTGTACTAACAGTAGTTTGAGTCACTGAATTATATTAATTGTTCTGCTGACTTTTTAAGTATTTATTCAACCAGTTAGTGTTAGTAAAGTTTCTCACATTTCTTAAAGTGAAAAATTCCAAAATTTGTATGACATTGAACGTACATATGTGTGCTTTAATTAAACTATAAATTTGTAGTTTTTTAACTGAAATAAATCTCTAAATTTAATGATAAAGTGTTAAAAGCAAAAGATTCTCGTTACTTATGTTTTATAACAATGATAATAATTTATTATAAAAAATGTCAAATTTTATGTTAAACGAATTTAAATAACTTTCACAAAATTTTGAAAGGGATTTACATATTTAAAAAAGTAAATAACAAAAAAAATAATATTATTTGTCACCTTTTTTCGACAACATAGAATACTTTTTTCTCAGTGTCATTGGAAATTGGTATCGATGCCCATCGGAAAGTCTTAACAAGTCTGAGAGGCGGTGGGGCTTAACCCTTGCCACTCGAGTTTGGCCGCCTCGAATGCTTTTGACAGTTTTGGCCGACCCCTTACATTTAATGTTTTTTCTTTTTTGTGTTGAGCAGCCGTGTTCACTTGTCTTCTCGAGTGTCGGCAAATTAATTAACATGACAATGACGAAGGTGAATTGCTTGTTTTCAAAATGCTCCAATCAGCTCTCAACAAAACATTTCCACGTTTTAAATGCGGCAGCCTTTTTTTCGACGTGTCGATGATGCCCGACAAGTCTTTCGTGTGTTTCAAGGCGTTTACAGGATTTTAATTAGACCCTTTGACAAATTACCGTTCGGAACACGGCACAATGGCCTGCAATTAAATGTTTATTGTCGGCGATTTTTTGTGGGACCGAAAGGCGTGATTGGAGTGACTTAATGGGCGGTGTGTAATTATCGGTTTGGATAAGTGAACCACTTGCAGGTGACTCTCGCTGAGAGTTGAAAGGGCTGTATTTACTTACTTTTAATATATTTTCTAGCTTTTATGTATTGGATATAAAACAACAAAATACTGAGCTTATAAAGCCAATAAGAGTTTAAAATCAATTTAAGTGTTATCAACCAATAATCAATTTTTTTAAATTGATTTTTCTTAAACGGATAGACATATTTCCTATCTTAAAATTCACATAAAACAACGATGACTTATTTTTCTTTATTCAACGAATTAAGGGTCTGGCTTTTGTACTGTAGTAAAAGTATATTATTTCACCTTTCCTTTTTCAAAATTTAAAGCAATTAAATTGTGAGAGCCTAACAGCTTTTACTCAATCTTAAATGGTAGAGTTTCCTAACAACAAAGCGCAATTTTCTATATTATTTATGGCATATCGAAATCAATATCGCATTAAATTTTCATTTTATGGTTCGTTCCGCCTTGCACTGCCGCAGGACTCGCTTTAAACCTGTTCCCTGGCAACGTGAGGAAGTTCCCTGTCATGCCCCCCAACCATTCAGAATTTCCATGCCCTCCTGGTGCTTTCATACATATTTGTCTAGCATTAGGGGTGAGGACTTTCAACTGCTGCTTTTGCTGTTACTGCTGCTGATTCTCCTGGTTCAAGTATAGCCACTTAAACCCTTTTGACAATGTCAGCCATCAGGCTCAGATGATGACGACGATGATGATGATGATGATGGCGATGACGATGACAAAGTGGATGATGATGATGTGGCTCAATTCAAAACAGCCGTCGCACGAGCTCGCCAAAAAGTACAAAAAAAACATACAAGCAGTTTCCATGCATGGCAAGAACATTAAAAAAAGAGGGAATAAGAAGTGACTGGTCCAAATATATCCCTAAAAAAAAAAGAGACACAGGGAATAACAGATATGTGGATGGCTTCCTTCCACTCACTTAACCGTCACTTGAGCATCGTTGCCTTGGTTTTGAACAGATTCTCAAGCATTCGGCTAATTTATTTTGCAAGCCCAAAACTCATTACCCCATACATTTTTTAGGCAAACAATGTCCGCGTACTCAACTGAAATGCACATACACAATCCCTCAAAATTCAAGTGGAAAATGCTTAGAGCGCCGAGGTGGAGTCAGAGTGCTTTGCAATAATAATTTATAAATGAACGAATAAAGGGCGCACAGCAGCGGCTGCGGCAGCGGCAGCCAAAGGCAAATAAAAATAAATAAATAAAAATGGCAATGCGGCATAAAATGTGCCTGAGAAGCCGCGTTGAGCCTCCATTCCATATTCCAAGCCATTTTATTCTTTTTTTCTCTGCTGGTTTGCTGGTTTGGAGTTGAGCAGGCCGGAAATGTAACTGCGACGCGTTTATTTTATTGCGTATACGCGGCGCAGCAAAGTAGGCAACAATTTCTGCGGAGTGGGTTTTCGCCAGCTTTGTATTTGCTCATCTGTGTGCGTTAGTGTGTGTGTGTGTTATATGGGCGCCGCAGCAGCGGCTTAACTTATTTTCCACAAAATTAAACCATCAAAAATTTGCCAACAACAATGTTGGGGTAATTTATTTGACTCATGTGCTGCTGTTAGCTCGCCTGTTGTTTGGCCAAAGAAAGCCGCAGCAACAGAGGAATGTAAAAAAGCAGACACACACTTGCATGCACTGCGAAAAAAATGTAATTTAATTTTGTAATAAGTGAATATAAAATTCAAAACCTTTGATCGTTACTCAATTTTGCTTGCTTAAAAATGAAAATAAAATACTCTTTATAACTATGCAAGTAAACAATTTAAAAACATTTTTAAGCTTTTGTTAATTTAGTATTTAAAAACCACAGTATACCTTTTGTTTAGTGCAAATCAAACTTATTGATTGACTACAGTTTTTACAACAGATTTTTAAGAATCATAATGAAATCTTAACAACCCTTAGTGTAAGGAAAAATATTTTTAAAAAATGGGAACTTTTTTTTAAAACCTCAAGCTTAGAAAAGGTTTTTAAAATAATTTTTAATAGGGATATTTAGTTCCAGAATTAAAGTCAACTTTTTGTGAGTGTAATACAAGCACTCTCACAGAGCCCCATCAAAGCCGTTGGCGTTAGTTGCGGCTATGGTTATGTTGGTGACGCTGCCGCAGCCGCAACGGCCAACACGTACACACACACACACACACACATAGCAACACTAACACCCTGCTACACACACACATATGCAACAGACTCGGACCAACTCATTCACTTCGTCTTGTTCTTTGTGGCATGGCGTACTTTTTTGTTGTCAAAATTAAATAAACAGAGCAGGCATCGCAGGCAGCTAAACTGCCTCATCGCTCAGCCCCGTGCCCCGTGCCACGCCCCCTCTTCCGCCGCCCCCCTGTGATGATGAATTGATGATAATGCCGCCGGGGACTTAGCAAAATATTGCACAGAGCACAGAATACATATAAACATTTATATTTTTTTTGGCTCTACGAACTTGGCTCTGAAAAGAGTTAAGCGTTTATTTATTAACATACATTTTGGTGCTTTTTTTGGGCTCGTGGTGCCCGGCGGGCTCAGTTTATTAAGTCTCAAGTGGAGAGCCCAAACTCCGATTGCTAGTCAAACTTCTCTCACTCTAACAAAGGGATTTAGTGCACTGAAAAATATTTAAGTAACATTTATTAGCACTTAAAGTAAGACATAAACATACGTTTTGCTCTTAATTAGTTGCACTTTTTAGCTATTAAACACGTTTAAATATTTATATTTTTGTACCTTATTGGTTGTTAGTTTTTAAAAACCACACAAACCTTTTTTCTAAGTGAGATTGAAATATCTGTAATTGGATTTCAATTCCGATCTTTATCAACTTCTGGACTTATCTCGCAGTGTGCTAGACTTTGTGCAAGTTCGCTTTGTTGGCATCGCCGTTGGCTTAAACACAGCCAATTTCATGCAAAGTTGGATGCGCCCTTTTCCCCATCCCCATTCTAAGGGTGACCTGTTCCATGTCCTTGATGGATGACTTTTGACGCCAGGCAACGTTTGGCGGCCAATTTGATTTTGGCCGCATGGGAAACAGAAGAGCTCGATGCGGAGGCCCAGGCCCAGGCCCCTCGGCTGAGCCTGCAGCAAAGAACTGTCGATTTGTCAGACATTTGGCGTGGGACTCAAGTCGGCCAAAGTGACAGGGGAAAAAGCGAATGGGCCCAAGTAGCCGGCAGTGTATTACAGATTGAGTTTTGAATTGTTGGCATTCCTGTTGTCTGCAGCCAGGGAGCCAAGTGTGGCACAAGATGAATGGGCTGGAAAACTGGCAGAAACTAGAGCGATAATATAGCATCTGGGTCCATTTAAGGTCTCATGCGTCAGAATTTTTATTTGGGCAAAGATTTAAAACAAGCAAAGCTTAACAAATGAAAATCATTAACTAAAGTTTATATTTGGAATTAAAGTAAAGCTTATTTAATTGTTAAAATTATGTAGAAATATAATCTTGTAATTATTTAAATGCAAATATAAAACATACGAAATATTAAAAGTGTAATTACCACTCCAAAAAAAACTTGTTAAAAAAGGTCCATAGTTTATGTATTACCTCCAACTTCCAAAACATGATTCATTGTATTTTTAAAATAGAAAATAATAGCCTTAGGAGAATATATCAATCCTCAAATTCGGTTTTCCACTTGCATTTGTTCACTTTTGTGGCCGCTTGCGTGGCACAAAAACAATCTACATGACGTATACGCCACGTTAACTGGGATCTGGCAGCTGGGATGGAATGTCTCTGTGCCATTCCAACCAACCTGCTCTGCCTGTCTCGTCTCGCCTTTAAGCCAATGACATAACAGGCTAAAGCCAAAGTCAGAAAGTCGTGCGTCGAAACAGACAGTACGCAACAGTGTACAGAGAAAAAAAAACCATATCTATCGTCAAGAACAATGTTCCTTATTGAGAAGGGAAAGTTTATTGTTTTAACTATTAAATTTGGAATACCTTACAAAAATTCTTACTGCAATTTAAAATTCAGTACATTTTCTGAAGAGCAAAAAGGGAAACCATTTTGTGTCTTAAGTTAAAATAGGTTTTTTTACCACTCCGTTCATTATGCATTATTCCTTTAGCTTGTTTTACATGTTAAATTACTTATATAAATTAATTGGCCATAAAATCAGGTAATCTTTAAGACCAAATGGCTTACAGTTTTGTTTTAAATAAGACATCACCCTTCTATGTAAAGTATTTTGGGATTTATTATATTTTTTTAACAACAGTCCCCTTTAAACCTTTATTATTTTTTCTTGTGTAGCCATAAAGCCATAAAGCAACAACAAAAACAACAGCAGTGGAGCAGAGCCCAAGAACGATAAATCTTTAACGTAGATTTCATGCACGTAAGCTAGCAAAGGACTTTCAGTCATGATATGATGCATGAGCCGAGAGCCAGCGGGTTTAATATGTAAACCTCTTAAAAGTGCTGAGATTTCAGCAGCGAAAGTGCAGCAGCGTTAATTTGCCCAATAAAATGCAACCAGCCAGGAGGAGCAACTAGCGCAGCCATAAATATCATCAGCCACTAAAAGGCGGCGAGCATTGAAATAAGGTTTCCCCGGAAAGACAAAGGAGAAACAGGGAAAGCTCGCCGGGTGGCATCCCGCTTTTAGAGGCAGTCAAACTGGCAGCCGTCGGGCTCAGTGCTTCCTGGGACTGAGACGGAGACTGAGACGGAGACTGAGACTCTGATCCTGCCACCCAACTTCCTGCTCCTTCTGCTGCCGCCTCCTTGAGCCAAGCACTTCCGCTTCTTATCGCGGCAATGTAAACGCGTTTCCGTTTAGGACTCAATCCCAGTCTCATTTCACAGCATCTCGGCAACGGCATTAAGCCAGCTCCAGCAGCTCCAGCTCGGCGCTGGATTACAAGTAAATTGGAAAGGATTTGAAGATGAGCCTGCTGCGCCTGCTTGGTGCCCTGCTGCTGGCCACAATCAATGGTGAGTGCACTCAAAAAAATCTTTAGATTTAACTTTAAAAGAACAAATAACATTTTAAAATATTTACTACATTAGATATAAAATTTGTTGAATTTAGCATAAATGAAGGAACAACACTTAAGTGTTAATTTGATTTAATTAATTACATTTTATCGTATAGCAATTGTAAAAACAGTTTGACCTTAAAATTACACCATTAAACACCAACTTCAAAATGAGTCCCATAAAAAAAATTACAAATTTTATAATCAATAAATATATTTGTTTAAATAAAAGGAGTTTATTTTGTATTTCTTTTTTAAATACATGTAATTGAAAGCTCATTAAAAAAGGTTCGTAAATCAAAGATATTTGTTTATTTATAATTATATTAAATTATAGGTACATTCAAAAAGGGTAAATTAAATATTTTATTTCGATATCCTTCTTACCGCTCAGACTGAAATCGTCTAAAATCAAGTGACCCTTTATTTTTCCCAGTGTAGAACGAAAAGCTGTTTGAAATTTATGATAATGATTAACGGTAAACCCCTTCGCCACCCAAAAGTGTCATAAACGCTTGGCTTTCGCCCGCTCACTGCGATTTATTTGCGCTCACAATTTATTTGCACAACTATTTACGAGCGCATTGCAATCATAATAACAACAAAGCCATGGCCGTGGCAGCAACAATTCAATAAATGTGGCAATTTGCATCGACAACTACAATAAATTTATCTTAAATGAACAAACATTTTTCTTGCAGCTTTGCCGCCTGGCTGGCAAATAAAATGCGATATGCCAAAGGCTTATCGATGCCACAAAAGGCTGTGCCAGCACCAAAAATAAGTAATAACCAAAGCTGCACACAAATTACTCCATGGAAAAACAGCACTCACAATGCATTTCAATTTGTTGAAGCATTCACTCACATTTTATAGTGGCCATAGCCAATGGCCGAGTGCATAAAGATCCAATGAAAACAGTTGCAAAAGAAAAATGCAAACTTTCAACATGTAAATTACGGAATTTTGTGAAGCATATTTGTCAAAATAATAAACAGATGTGTTTGCTTTTGGGATTTTCTTATTTGAATGTGAAGCCTTTTTTTTGCAGACTTAAAAGAAAAGGCCTGGACTTCATCCAAAAAAAAGAATTTGTCTAAGGAATTCCAATAAAATTGCAATAAAACCTTGAATTTGATGACACAAAAAATTCCCTTTCGATCTCTTTTTCGAATCAGTACAAACAACTAATTGGCTATTTATTTGTGGTTTTTGATTTCAAAAAATCAAACAAACGTTTTAAGCTCTTTTTATATTTTATTTTTTATAACCTTCTTTCTTATAAATATATATATTTAAATAAGCAATTAACAAACTGATTTAAAAGATCTCTTAAGATATTAAGCACTTTATTTAATAAATTTAAGTATAATAAAGAACTAAACATCAAAACTTATAAATTAATATTTATGCATTAATTGACAGCTTTAAAAATACTAAAGGAATTGGTATACCTACTACATATAAATAAAAAATTTACTTAAAAATTCAGTTCTTCTGAATTAATTTCCTGAGGTGTTCACCAATCTGTAGCTATGTTGTTTTGATTATTATAAAATACTTTGGTGTTAAATAAGACCAATGCAAAGAGCTTTTCTGGTCATCACAAAGCCACACACAATGACAGCCAAGCCAATATTAAAACATATGCGTGCCCTATAAAGAATTTTGATTTCTCTGGGCGCGCAAACACGCTCAATAAAGAAAATATGTCAAATGCAAATTATGCATATAAATAAGATAAATATATGAATCAACAAATAAATATGTCGCATAAAAGATATGTGTGTGAGTGCCGCACCCGCATCTTTGTGTAAAAGTCAATTTGGTGTCGCCGCCATAAACATGGCGAAATGTGCGTGAGACCGCAGCGCCGCGGCAAACGCCATTTGCGAATAAATAAAAATCGGGCGCAAGAGCGGAAAATGCAAAATAATTGCATATTTATGTGCTCCCAGCCACTGAGCCAAAGGAGCTGAATGCTGAAACGGGCTAAAAGGACGAAAGAGCTGCGCGTGCGAGCTGCAGCCATAAATCCCGAGCGGCTTGCCTGCTTTTAATACAACGAATCCAAGCCGAAATGCGCAAATGTCTGACTGCTCGTAATATTCGCAATTCGCAATTCGCAATTCGAGCAGACAGACGTCAAACTGGCCGGCTGGGGGCGTAAATTTATTTCAATTAAATATATGTGCATATCCGGATTTTACCCCACAACAAATGGCACTTCAAGGCCGGATTTATGAATAAAACAGACAAACATTCTTAAAACAATGTGGTAAAAGATTAAAATTGCAAAGCACAAGATTGTTTCATTTTTTATATACAATTTGACCCATTTTTTTTTTTATTTTTAATTATGATTCAGTTTCTAAAAGCAGAGATTTTCTTGTCCAAGTTGTATGAGTAGTTTTAAATCACAAAAACAAAAGTTAAAGAAAATAAAAATGTTGTTCACCACAATTATATAAATTTTAATCTTTAATTATGTATTAATGTTAAATAGTAAAATGTCAAAGTGGGTGATATTTTTGGTGTTTTTACACCTTTGACAATAATTTAAATTTTAGCTTCAAAGTATATATTGGCTTGACATATTTAATATTTTGTATTTCATTACCAAAATATACAGTCAAAAAAGTAATGTGGTTATTTAACACACCTTAATTAAAAGAAACGGAAATTGGTCAAAAAAGATTTTGCACATTTGAAGTTGTCTATTTTTTCTGTCAATATTTCTGCTGTATTTCTTTTGCCCCTTTTTTCTTAAATGTATTTTTAACAAGTAGTCATTTTCATCATACCCCGAATGCACTTCCAACTAAAGACCCATCATAGGGTCCAAAATCAGTGGAGGGGATTTCCTTAATTAGTAGAAAATGACCGACGCTTGATTGCGTAATAAACCCCCAAAATCCCCCATTGGGTGAGCTGAGCTGAGCACAAAGCCAATGAAATTAACTAAAAATCAGTCAAGAGCATGAATGGCTGCGTTTTATCTGGTCGCTTGTCTTTCGGCCATTATCTTTGCGTTTTGTGCGGCGGAAGAGGAAGCGCGTTTTGATAATAATAATAATAATAATAACAACAGCGCCAACACTTGGCCATTGTTTTAGTGGAAGCCAAGCGAAAAAGCAGCAGCAGCAGCAGCAGCAACAACAAGATGACACTTTAATAGCACAAATGCGGAACTAAACAAAAACCGAAATCAACTAAAAATGGGTGGGGAAAGGCGACTCCCGCCAGCTGTCATAATGAAACTGTCAAGGACAATAGGGGGCCACCGGAAATACAAAGTGTACGTGTTCCCCACTGGAAAAGTCCTCCCCCTTTTCCCTATTTTTGCAACACCACCAAAAAACCCCCCCTGGCATCCGCCACTTTCCGGTTTTGCGATAAAAGCGACAAACGAAAATTCCGTCTGACGGGCAGAGGCCATTTATAAGAGCATCAGTTACAATAACACTGCAGGGTGGCGGTGGGCGGATAAGGGGGCGTGGCCCTCACAAAAGCCGGGGCCATTGTCATAAATTAAAAATGAGGAAGTGTATGAAAATAAACAAAAAGCCAAGCGGCCCAGCCAGCTAGCCGCAGCGGAAATACAAAAAGCGTTGATAAATAAATTTCAAACAAAACAAACAGCTTCGAGAATAAAGGCAAGACCCAAAGACTCAAAGTCAAACCCAAGGGTCCAAGAAATGATATGTATGGTGACAAAGGTGTTAGCCAGGTCAAGATCTGATAATTTACCCATCAATTAATGGGTTAAAATGACTTTGTAAAGGAGATCAAGTGATCAGAAAGTTTAAGTTATCTATATTAAATGTCAAATGCTAAAATGCTAAATAATGCTATGTTAAATTATAGAGAAATTATATTTACATTCTTCTGTTTTTAAAGCTAAAAAGTTTTCTTATGATATGCTTACCGAGTACAAAATCGGATTCTCACACTTAAAGCTTTTTGCCCCAAGCTAAAGCTTCCAGTTTAGTGCAATGCCGACATCCAACGCGTGCCACAAATTTCGCAGGACGCATTTTATGTGTCGCAGCGTCCAGTGCCCTCCGTTTTCCTACCAACTCTTTTCATGCCACTGCAACAGCATCGCTACATTGGCCAAGAGACTCTGGGGCGCAGTGGCCAACTGGAATGTCCAAAGCCGCTGCGGCTTTGATGGAATTTGCAAAAATACTACACGAAAAAAAAACAAAAAAAATACAAAAAAACCTAGTAAGCAACGAGCTTAAATTTAAAGCCGACCTTCAAATTCTCTTTGTGGTTTGATGTAAGTCAAATATGTGAAGTCACTTATCTTAATATGCTTTGTGGCCAAAAAGTAAACAAAAACTTAAAAAAAATACCAACCAAAAAAAAAACTTACCCCTTTATATTAATAGGTAACATTTAAATTTTAATACCTTTTTAAAAACAATCCTCAAGTCAAACACAAATTAGATGCTTTAATAAACACTTATTCCAAAAAGTCATGCATATTTTAACAGGGAACATTTAATCTCTTTCACTCATTTAAACCAACTCTTAACTTCCGCAGGATAAATATGTAGTTTTAAAACATAAAAACTCTAATAATCCGGTTCGCTTTAATAAGAACTGCAATAGGGTTGGCACATCCCGCACATTCCCGAATCCCGTATCCCGAACCACATCGACGACAGTTTCCGTTCTGCTTCTAAAACCAGACCCAGACCGTTGACCATATCCCAAGCGTTTTATTCTATATTGTGTACGATATTTTTGTTTCTATTTTTTGCGGCTTATTTGGCTCGCACGACACGTCCAGTTTTGGGTTTTGGGCTTGGGTTTTCGGTGCAGATTCTCGTGGGGCTTTATTTTGGCTTTCGGCATTTGTTTAAATTCAAGATTATGCACAAGTGAAAAAGTAGCCATGCGAACGCGTAGAAGGGGAAGCTATTTGAAATTTAAATATGCGAACAAAGCCCGACCTTGGGCCACGTGGCGTATGATGAATTTGGGACCGCATGACGTCAATGGGAGGAAAATCTGTTCGTCGTCGTCGTGTAAGCCAGCCAATGGCTTTAAGTTTGCTGACAAGTGGCAAAATGCACAATGAGAGCACAATAACTGTAATCGTAATAAGCCATTTAGCACTTCATCTTTCCTCCAGCAGCCTTTGCATATATTTATAATTCATATTCATATTGTTAATTCCCAGGGTCTCCTCCTGGTTCCCCTCCTGGAAGCCCCGTCGCCGAGGGCAGCTGCCATAAAAGCATCATAAACATTTTACAGCAGTTGCAGTTGCTGCAGGAAACTGCCCCAGCAAGCGGAAACGGTGCTCCTCCGCTCCTCTGTTCCACCCTCATAATTGCAGCCAGCCATTTCACATTTTGGCCTAGTCCCGGGAAAAAGGGGAGGTGAGGGGGAGGGAAGCCGGGAATTAGGATGGCTTTATCAGAGCGAGAAGGAGTATGTGGGAGTGTAAAGGATTTTTTAAGCTTTTAAGCTTGTTGTTTTTTTTTTTTCCCCTAGGCCGGTAGAAATGTCAAATTTTTTAAATGGAAATGTTCCACAAAATACTCGTCAAGAACCTTTTGTCGTTGGTTCTTTAAAATTTTGCAGGACACAATTGTTTATTCTTGAACATTTATACAGAAACTTTAAATTTCGGCTGTTATAGAAGCTTTTAATCTGGGTATTTTGTTTCTGTATCAAAACTATTGCAATCTTTTTTTATATGATAAAAGATTGAACACAATTCGTGTTTATTCTTAACTATTTCTCAACAATGCACAATATTTCCAGCTTATAAAAAACCCTCCTCACCGAGCCCAATGAGCAACTTTCTTATGTTGTTTTGAACAACTTGCTACTGGCCCAATTCCCCAGTAACCAAACTTGTGTAACTGCCCTCGCGGCTCGCATTGTTCAACTGCTTGTTAGCCTCAGGTGTAAATTACAAATCTGAGCGTCGCATAATGAATGAAGGCGCAAAAGAGGCGACTAAATGAAATGAAATCGCAGTGAAAACGCTTTCATTAAACATGCCTGAATGGGAGAGGAGGTGCAAAAGTTTTCCCCACCCGCAAGGGGGGCGTGGCAGGGCTGCGGGAAAAGCGGGGAAAAGCGCGACAAACTGCGGCCAAGTTGATTAGAAAGCCGAGAACAGAAAGTCTCGCCTGGGACTGGCAGGCAGCCTAATGAAAAACTTGGAAATTTACGGTCAACGAGTTGTCAAAGCGGCTCCAGCTCCAGCTCCAGCTCCAGCAGAGCGGGGCAAGTAGGGAAATGTGGGAAAATTCGGGGAAAGTGGGCGAGAGGCTGCCCCATAGTTTCAGAAACGCCAAGTCAAACAATTAAGCCCAGCCATGTTCGAATGGCGGAGGGTGCGACAGGCGGTTTAAATAAATAATTGCCATCGAAATTAAGGGGCCTGCTGATGGTCACTGAGAACAGGAGTGCACTAAAAAAAAAGACATATTTTTATTGAAAATTTTATTAAATTCGGATTGATTAAAAATAAATAAGACGGATAAGGTTCCTGCCATCATGAATATTAAAAAGAATTCCCTTCTTTTCTGCCCTATTCACTGTTACTTTATAAGTATCTTTTGTTCCCAGTGTGAGTGCTGTAATCTCGCAGGCCCAGGACAGTTGAGCAAAGGAGCCAGAGGAAGGGACGGACAGGACAGGGACAGGACGACAAGGTAATGCGCGGACACGGAAACGCGGAGACTGGGACACGGACGATAGCAGGAGTAATGACAGGAAGTTCCGATAACGGAGACAAAGAAAACGCATGCATTAACACAGATAACTGGCAGTGGGAAAAAGCCGACACCCAGGGCGCTTTCAAGTGGGGTGGCGGGGTCACGGGGTCAGGGGTCAGGGCGCAGCACAAAAGTTCATTAGCGCTGATCAAGGGCCCACGGCTATCCGGAAGCAAGAAGAATTTCAGCTGGACCGTGGCCAAAAGTGGAGTCCCACACGGCCCGTTAAATGCTATGTTAATTTACCCACTCATTAATATTGCTAGCCCCCTGCAGGAAATGGATTGTGGCCGATTTGGCCAAATAGCAAATATTAAATTGCAATCAAATATTCCCCAAATTTAAATAGAAGCCACAAAAAACCTTTTAGGCCCCTAAAACCCCAAATGCGAATGACAAAAGTTAATGCTTATGTGGCACATATGAAAACAGAAGCAGATAAGCCCCTCAGTTTTTAGAGAGGAGTGCGTGTGAGCATTATTCAGGGGGTAGAATAGTATGGAGAAAATAAGTGAGTATAAAGAATCAGCATTGTTAAATTATTTACTGACCAAGTAATTACATTTTCAAAATTATTTCTGAGCAGAAAACCACATTAATCCTATTGCATTCCTTAAATGAATATGATTAATCAATTATTTATTTCTATGTTGGAATGTTTTAACTTACTTTAGATTTTTCAAGTAAATTGTGTTTACGTTCGATATATTATATGATGTAAAATGTTCCTTAAATTCAGCAATTAAGACAAACGATTCAACGCCTACACAAACCCTTTTTTGCATTTCAATTTCGCACCAACCCACCTGAGGTCAAAGGCTAATTGCTAGACCCTCACCGTAGTTTTCGTGACATACCCACTGGTCACGTGCTCCTCGCTAGTTCGCACACACACTGAGAAACGGGGGTGGGATTGTGGGGCTGGCGTTTTGGCGACCCAATCTTGATGCTATCATCAATTGTCAAATAACCAACTGTGTGAGATTTGCGCACCAGCTGTGGCCAGAAGCGTTGAAGCATTCATGGCACTGCAAATCAACGTATATGGAATATGCACACACACACAGATGTAACACAGTTAGGCAAATGCACTGAAAAAAAATTATCTGAGAAAGTATAAAATATAAAATGCAAAAAAACTCAACTTTTAATTTAATCTGTTGCGACCTGAGCTTTAAGAAGTAAATATAAAATCAGGAACTTTTTTGAAAACTGAAACCCATTGGGATGTTTTAATATGCTTTTAACAATTAAGATGTTTTAATTTTAATATTAGTTTTTTATAAACAATTTAAGAACAAAAATTCATAAAAAAAGAAATCTTATCAATCATTTTTTTTGTCTATGTATTTACGCACATGGGGTTCCTCTCCCCATGAACAACTCACTTTGTGGGTTATTTGTTTTGGTCATACGCTCATTTCGCTTCTGCTGGGAAAATCGAATGCATGACCCAAAAGCTGAGGAAAACAAAAACCAAAAAAAGGGAAAATGTACGGAAAAGAGCAAAAGGGAAGGGCAAAAAGGTTCGACTAAACGATTCAAGGATTCAAGCACAAAAATCAAGAGCAGCAGCAGAGTAAACAAACGAAAAGGGGAACCGCAAATGTACAACGGACAACAAGCTACCAAAACCGAATCATGACCAAAGGTTCTTGCATCCCTCGCCAGAAAATCCTGGAAACTACTCGTCCTGTTTGTGTGCTGCCAAAAAGAACAAAAAAAATCACAAGACCCAAGCCAAACTGAAACTCAAACGACGAGCAACGAGCTGAGCAATCGTAAATCTTCTTATGTGCAGCAGCATTTTAACGATAATTTGCTTTATTGAAGCCGTTTAGATTTGGCCAGCAGAGCGGTCCACACCGACTCTGCTCGGACCACAAGTCAAACGACAACTGGAGCGTACCCATGTGTCCAGACTGGGGTCCAATCCCTGCTCCCTCCGAGTCCTTCCCTCACCACACTGAGAAAACAATATTATCTTGGTTATTAGGCTAAAGTAAATATATTAATAAGAAATAAATAAATCATAAAATAAATTATTATTTAGTAACAGAAAATGATCATCAAATTGATAAATTTCAAGCTTGTACACTCATAAAATTAATTTCTAAATTTTAGAAATCTCGCCTTTAAACTGCACCAACCTTTAGAAATAGTAATATATTTCTTGTTTTTAGTCAGAAATACAGAAACCCTTTCTTAATTTGAGTTTTTAAGAAAGAACTTTTCACAAAAATAGAAAAATGAAATTTTGTCTGTCTTTGAAGGCGATGGCAACAACAACATTTTTAAAGTTTTTAAAGGTGAAAATCCCCTTTAAAGTTTTTAAGGCAATTGCAATAACAACATTTTTGTTGGGACTTTAAAGGTGAACATCGCCTTTAAAAATCAAGAAAGGGAAAGCATTTAAAATTAGAAAATATTTTTTTTAACATGCGAAAGTAAAGAACGAAAGAGAACGGTAAAACGCGACCGCGTCGGCTGTGGTTTCGGCGCGTGTCACTCAGTGCAAAAGTGTATGGCAGTGAGGATGGAAGAGCTACTGAAAAGATTAAAAGGTCAAGCCTTTTCTTTGCAGGTAATTAAACATTTCTATATATTTATATTGTAAATATGTAAATCTAACTTGTATTTAATTAATTTTTCAGAACTAAACGTCACGGAGGAATCGTTGGGGTGTCTGGGGGGTAGATTGTCCACACATTCCAAAGCGATTATTTGGGAAGCAGTAATTTTCTTCGAAAACATAAAAAGTGGCAAGCAACAAAAAGGTAGTTAAACAACGCAACTTTGTCGTCTTACATGTGCACATATGTACATATGTTAATAAGTAGGTATATGTATGTACTTTTGTATGTTTCTCATGTGCATAGTTTCTTCTCTCGCTCGCTCAGTAAAGAAGGAAAAGGGAAAATAAGACGCACGCTCAAATCGGTATTCTCCTCTTCTTTTTTTTTCGGGGGGGGAGGAGAGAGAGATAGACGCGACGCGAATGTTCCGTCTAGAAAATTCGTTTGAATTTCGCTGATCACTTTGTTCGCGTTTGTCAAAACTGAAGTTTTGTAAGGCACTGATATATTTGTTGTGCGCGATTAAAAGTAGCTTTAATATACATGTTTATGTATGTTTGTACAAGCTATTATTTTTTATATATTTTAAATTTCATACATTTATTGTTTACTTATTTGTTTTTAATTTTTGTTTTTCAGAACAACTTGCTCATCGAAAACAATTTAGTAAGTATGGAAAAAAATATCTATTTTTTTTATGTATGTAGTAGTTTTATTTACAAAAATTATTATTACAGGTGGACGTGTCGCAAATATTGATCGAGGCGAAGTATATATTTAAAATATGAAAACAACAAAATGTATTACAAACAAATAAAATATTTAAAAATAATTTTTCTTTGCAGAAGTTTTATTTCAGAAAAATATTTCATGTTAAATAAAAACTAAATACTTTTACTAAATTTGAAGGCGTCTTCTAAAGAGAGGTAATTTTTAAGAAAAATATTTCATTATTAAAACATTACCTTATTTATTACTTAACGTTTTAAGAAAATATATTTCAGGTTACAAAAATATCTTTTTACTTAAAAAATAGGTACTGTTTTAAGAAAACTTATTTTTCGAAGAATTTTTAAGAAAGAAATGACCATTAATTTAAGAAGTACATTTTTTTATCCTGCCTTTGGCTAAAATTTAAGGTCAATTTTTATTTTGAAGGCGAAATGAAGGTTTTTTATGAGTGTATTTATATTTTAACACCAACTTTAGTGATGTTTGAATTTTACAACTAAAACATTACTAATATATTTTTTTTATTACAAGTTACAACTTATTACTTATTGTTTTTTTAATAATTATTATTAACTTATTATCAGGTAAAATCAGTTAATCCTCGTATATAATGTTTAGTTTTATCGTCTTAGCAAAGTAACTCTGTTATAAAAAAATTATTATTATTTTATTTATGAATTAGGTTTGTACGGTGTAGCTTTTGGCAGCAGTTCCGTTTTGAATGTTTGAATCGTTTCCGTTTAAATGGTTTTTATTGCAAATTTATGTAGAGGAAAACACTTTTAAGGTTGACCAAAAGGACATACGCAGGAATCCATAAAAATAGTTCACCAAACACAGGCGACCCAAGCAAAATCGAATCGGATTGGAGCTGGTGCCTCTCTCCCTTCGCCATTGCTTAGGTGTGAACAAAGATTTGCCACTTTTGCCGGTCGTTTGACTGGGATCTCGGTAGTAACTGGGAACTGGTAACGGGTCTCCGGTTTCTGGACCAATATGTGCCATGAATAATGGCCGGGCAAATTGCTCAGCAGCTTTTCAGCTCCAACTGGATTGCAGAAAATTGCCCAGTTGGCTGCTGCTGCAGCCAGACATCCTGTTAATGTTTTGCCGGTGTTTGTCGCCCCGAAGCTGTAAAAATGTTACCACATCATTGGAAGTAATTACGGTGTCATTTGGCAATTGGCTTTGGATTGGTGTATGGTCGTCGTTGATTTGTTGGCCTGACAGTTTAAGTAATTACATCTTATCGGTATAAAGTGTGTGTGTTAAATGTCAGAGGTTAACTGCAAGCATTTCAATTGATTTCAAAAGAGAGTCAAGAAATTAATCTTGAATGGCTCTTACAGGCTCTACAGCAACAAATAAGAAAACATTTTATCTTTATATCTAAGTGAAATTACTCAATTCGTCAGCAATCAACCGCATTTAATTAAAATATTTTATTAATGTGTGTCACCAGACAGAATGCCATAAACTCGCTTTATGCCATACATATACACAGTAATTGTGAAAAATAAGAACGACGCACAAGCAACATAAATTCCGGACAACAACGAGGACACAGTCATATATTTGCAAGGATACGAGTAAATTTCTTTACTCCTTTCCCAGTCGATACTCTTGGCCTGGTCATTAAATAAATTAATAAATGTATTTCAGTTTTACATTAAGCCAAAGAGAATGGCATGTGCATTTAAGTCGCATTACGTATACGCACTGTGCCACACTTATTTAACTTCAGAATTCCACAACAGTTAAAATGTTAATGTTGAGAAAGGGAATGTCAAAAATTATCGATGAGTAACTGTTTTTATTCCTTATTTCATACTCATACTCATTTTTAAACATATGGCTAATAAAACAAACATTTAGCCACTTCAAATTCCACTAACTTATTTATTTTTGCTGTCTAACAGTGTAGTTTTTCTCAGCAGTAGACTATTTATTATTTGACTTTTTTCATAAATGCAAAAGGTTATTTGTAACCTTTTATTAAAGTTTTCAAGATGAGTTTGCTTTACTTAAAGCATTTCACAATATATGGCGAGAGCTCCCTTCACTGTTGACATTCCATTCATAATCGAAGAAATTCCCCTATTTGTCATGTGTAAAAAAATTAAAACCCTTTGTTGCATCCTATTACTCAGTTCCTTCTTTATTGGATTGTGTGCATTGTGCAAGAACTACTTATTTTACTCACAATGCTACTCACATATTTGAAGCGAAGAAGGGCCATCGCGTGCTGAATACAATAAATGAACTTGTAGTCCGAGATAAATATTAAACGATTTTTTAAATCAACGCTTATATTTTATTAATATTTTATAAAATAAATAACATCATACATTATAAAATAAATACATAGAACAATATAAAGAAGCCTTTAGTTTTTCTTTTTAGTATAATTCAACTAAAAATACTTTTGGCTTTACTCGAATTTTTAAAGCCGCCCTTGACTCCTTATTTCGTCTTAATTCTCGCATATTGCCGTGATGGCTGTATTCTTTTTCTATTTCTAACTCGGACGGCTTTACTCAGCTTACTTTAAATAAGAAAAATAATAATAATAAGAAAAATAAGAGAAGGTTTCTTGAAAATTTATTTATAGTTAGTAAAGTCAGTTGAAGTCCCTTAAAAAATTCTAGTGAACTGGGGGACTTTTTGCTTAAGTATTTTTGACTCCCTGTCAAAGATTTAAATGTAATTGTTGGCCTTCAAGATGACACACTTTCTCCGAGTGTACCTTGTTCTTGCTGGCTCTGTGACATTCGCCGGTATAAATGTCAACGACTGTTTGCTATTGTTGTTGTGCCGCAGGCGTTTGTTGTTTGTTTGTTGGTGTTGCCAGGTTGTTGTTCCAGCAGTGTTTTTGCTGGAACTGTGGAAAGTGCGACTGCGGCTTTGGCTGTCAACAAAGGCTGATGCCAACAATGTGACCGTCGTGCCACGGGCACTTCCCAGCACCAAGACTTTGCCACCGAGAGCCACTCAAACTTCGCCAAGCGCCACCACACACACACGACATGTTGCGTATACGCCGCGTGGTAATTGTAATTATTCCCGGTATTCAGCCAGATTTGTTAAGCCATTAGGCAACAGGTCGGCATCCATATTAATACTTAATACTTATGCTTCGCCTGCCATGGGAATCCCAGAATAATTAAATTCATTTATGCGAGACCCCAAGAGCAGCGCCAACTTTGGCCATAAAAACCCGAAAATAGCCACAATAATGATAATGATATCAATAACAACTGGGATTACTTGGCAATAGTTGAGCGCGCTTCATAAAAACCAGCTGTTAATATTTTTCCATTTTCACATCGATGCAAAGCAACAAAAAAAAAAGCAGATATAACAAATTGATAGAAAGGAAAAGCGAAAGAAAGCAGGAAAAAATGCTGCTGTCTGCGGTGCCATAAACTGCACATCAGGCCAATGTTAATGACCATTTAAAAAAATATATAACCCCCCGCTTAACGAGCAAATTGATTCATAAACAATTTGGCTGTATTTTAAGTCGAGACTTTAACTATGGCTAGGTAATAGAATGAAAAATGTATAGAAAATTAAATAAAATGCACAAAAGAGATTTATTTTCATAACAAAATTGATTTACCTATGTCAGAAAATCAATTTCCAAAGAATTTATAAGCCTTATACTCTTACTAAACGTTAGCCTTTTTTTTAAAGACATGCTTTATTAACTTAAACAAAATTGTATTCAATTTAATAAGCATGTCCATCGATTAAGTACAAATCGTTCGGGACCATATAATGCTTTATTTGTACTCGCCACTTGTCCTTTGTTAAATCATTGTTACACGGCTCCGCTTAAAGTTGATCCTTTCCATTTATCAATGGCAGCTCCTTGAACCACTCTCGCTGCGAAATATGATTTATGTGTCCCGCAGCGCTTGACTACCCACTCCGCCGCCCGGCCTCCGCCCGATTTTCCCCCAATTTTCCCGCAATTTTCCCACCCAACCTCCGGGCCGTTTGAACTGTCGAAAGTTGTACAAGTAAGTGTTGCCAAAGCAGCTTGCCGCTGTTGCTACTAAACGAAATCGAAATCGAATGCCATCGTAATGGCCTTTGGGCAGACAACGGGTATAATTTTACACGCAGACTTTCAGACGGACGGGCGAACGGACATGAAGGCCAACGGCTCGTTTGTCTGACTCAACTTATTTTTCTAAGCAGTGAAAAAAATTAAGACTCTATTGCTCCATCTTGTTTTTTAAATAACTACATTTTAAAATAATAAATTTATTTGGTTTAACTTAATTTCTTTTGTAATTACAATAAAGATTCTCAACAAGTTGAGCCCACATCGTTTCTTGTTATTTTTAAATTTAAGTTTTCTTTATATTTAAAATTTAAGAACTTGAAGTTTAGCATTTAATCACACCTTCAAGTTCAATTTTAAAAATAATGAACTATCTTTAGGTTTTATAATTTTAATCTTTTTTGGTAATTTTTTAATTAAATCAAATAAAAAAGAGGGTGCTGGTCAATAATATTTAAACGATAATCCTTTTTTTTTAATCAACAACGTAAAATAAATGCCAAATTACATTTACCTCAATTATAAAAATTTTAAACATTGTTTTGGCTAATAATTATATAATTATTTAAAGTTTAAATCATTTTCGCAAAGTGCACTCCCTTATTAGCAGGCAGAATGAAAATTTGAAATTATAATTTCATTCGGCGGGGATACCAAATTTCTTTTGACCATCCAGCCGTCTGATGTCTTGGCGCCGACCCATAAATATAAATTTGATTTTTTTATATGGCACTTTGATATGTGTGTGCAGCAACACCAACGCCTGGGCAAACTTTTCGCATCTCATCTCATCTCATTTGATCTCCGGAATCGGGACCCTGTTACAGCTGTCAGAAACTAACTGAAGAACACACACAAATCGTATATTTACAAGGGAAACACAGAAGGAATAAAAAGCTTTAAATGCCGCTCAAGTTTCATTTGCATCATTTCGATTTGCATTAGTGGCCATAAAATATGTTCAAACTTTGGCAGTAAAATCAAATGGTTTAATTTAAAAAGTCGTTAATTTTATTCACTTCCGTTTAACGGCAGCACATAAATGAAATGTTTGTTTCGACGCTTTGTGGGATTATCTTGGCAAGTAGTTAAATATACTTTAATGTGAGGTACAATTGATTTTAGTTATTTGCTTGAAATAAATTGATATTTTTGGTTAGGTCGTTAATTGGCAATCAATAGAATTTAAATTCTAAGGCACATAAAATAACTTATGAAGACAATTTTAAATATACATAATTTCACACACTACAATTTGTTATTTAATCTTTGAACTATTTTTGTATTTTTGTAAATTAATGAATATTTAATCCTTAAACAAAGATAATTCTTGAACAAAACTTTATCTAAGTAGCCTGGAAAACAAGTTTAAAGGTAATTTAATTTTCCAACAAGTTGCGTAAGTTTTAAGCAAAACTCATAACAGCAGCAGCCGAGAATCTAAGCTAAGCAGCTTATCAATTTAAATCAATTATGTGCATCAGTTTAACCTCCCAGGAAGTCTTAATATGTGTTAAGATTATGTTTATAAAGGAATATATTTGCCCTGGGCATAATGCATTGTGCTTTGTAGACGCACTCAAACTCTACTAGCCAATAGCCGTGAATTTTGGTTATTTGCCAAAGCTACGACTGCCATTGACAGTGATTTGCGTTTGGCAAAAACTTTTGCACCAATTTCGCCGCAAGTCGGAAAAATGTCAGAAAAATACTCGGCCCATTCATATGCGTGTTCAGTAGATTTCTAAGGTGTAGGTGTGGGTAAAAGTAGAAATGCAGAGGGATCCATTCGAAAAACGGGAGAAAAGCGCAAACTTTTTCATTACGCAATTTTTGGCCACGCACCTCGACGCTCACAGGCACTGTGAGGGACTTTTTATCAAAATCACACTCATATATTCAGCTTTGCTTAAAAACTTTTCTAATTCCATTAACGTAACGCACATGCTCAGGCTCCCTGGATGGGCCATTGTGGCCGATGAAGTTTTGCGGCCCACTGGCCACGTGCATTTGGTCGTGGACCAGAGAAAAACACTGCCAAAAACCAGCAGCAGCTTCTTGAAGTTTTTATAAACTGCTAAAAAATTGTTTCGGAAATATATCACTTCATCTTGATTTAAGATAAATATTTCATAACATTTCATTCTCACTTTACATTACATTACATTTGAACAGCTTACGTTTTCCTTTTAACAAGAATTGCAGTCCAAGTAATTTAATAAACTGTTTAAAAATTGTTTCGAGAATATATCTTGATTTATGAAAAAAAAAGTCCTTACATTACATTCTCATTTAAACTGTTTATGTTTTCCTTTAAACAAAAAATATTGCAGTCGCATAAAAAAGAAATTCTTTTCTGTAAAAGAAATACTATCAATGAGTTAAATTAAATTAAAACATAAATACTCTATAGATTTTAAATATATACCCTAAAAGAAATAAAGTTTAATTTTTTGACAAAAAAGTAAAAAAAAAGACCAAAAATATATCTTTAAAATGTTGGTGTGTTTTGATGCCTTACCAGCCTTAGGAAAAGTCAAGTGTAATTTTCCCTTTTAAATTCAACCAACACTTTCAAAACAAATTTTAAACAAAAGCTGCTTTAAGAGGTCAGCAGTTCATCGACAAGATTGATTTATTTTCTCATAGTGCAACTTATCCATGACTTTACAAATTCATGTAGCTTTTTTTACTCTATTCTCGCCTTAAAGTAAACAAACAGGATTTTGTAGCAGACGGACAACGTCTATAATGAGCCGTAGTTGCGTACAGATTTTCTCAGCTTTCCCAAAAGTCATTTTCCGCCCGAGGGATAAGTTTGGTTTTTTGTGGTGCGCTTTAATTCTGTTACGAAGTTTAAACACATTTTTTTTTTTTTTTCTGTTTGCGTCTCATTTCTCAGCCTGATTGCCATGGTGAGAGCTGGATTTCGGGTTCCGCTGTAATTTGACTTAATTTTTGTTAATAATTATTTTCGCATTTTCGGCATTGCTTGCGGTCGGTGGCAGCGTTTGCCAGCGTTGCCCGGCGAGGGATCAGAGTTAATTAGTTTGTAATTATTATAAATTGAGGATGAATGCTTGTGGCAAGTTTAATTGGATATTTGATGTTTTTAAATTACGCAAAAATGAGCGTGAAATATTAGCGCCCGCTTCTCCTATCTCGCTATCTTTTTCGCTGTACTATAAGCTAGTCCTGGCCGGGGGTAAATTAATTTTTAATGCCCTGGCTTTGTCACTCGGCTCCATATTTATGTTCTGAGCCACAGCAGCTGCCTCATGCCTCATGTCCCATGCCCCATGCCCGAGCTGCATGCTTTTTGTGTCATCGACCGCGTTGGTGTCACACGTGCCACACCCACACCAAGTACATACTACACAGTAAAGCCTCGAAAAAATGTCCTTAAAAAAATAGATATGATCTTAATACTTTACTTGGCAAAACAAAATTAACAAGCTGTTTCCTTAAATCTTGTTAAATCAGAATTTTTGGTTAGCAGTCTCTTTTTTTTGACTTGTTTTACTGATCTATTTTTGTTAGGTAACCAGGTTTAGCTCGACGTTAAAGGCGGCTAAAACTTACAAAACAAAAATCTACAAATTTTAAAATTTATAAAAATTAAAAATAAGTTGTTTCCGCACACTGAATTATGGAGCACCAAAGAAAACAAGGTTTCCCATTATTGTTTCCTTTTTTTTTATATAAATTTAATTTGTTTAACTGTAAATAATCACTTTAGTTTTATTTTTTATATAAAAACAAAATATTTTTGTACAGTTTTATTTTTTCTATAAAAACAATGTTATTTTTTTTGTTATAAAAACTTACCCTTTCATCCTCCACTGTAGATTGAAGTGGAAGGGACCGCGTTGTGTTCGGTTTGTAGAGAGGACGCCCAACAATTAATCATAATCTTGTGTAGTTGCACAGCCAAGTGGCTGGGCCACGTTCGCAGCAGTTTTTCATAGAAGCGAACAATAAATTTTAGAGCCGCCGGCCGCGTCTTGAGCAGTCATAACTTTGAATCAAGAAAGCCACGTAGCCTTGTACATATACCATCTTACCATCTCCCCCGCCAACTCCCAGCTGAGGGTGAAAATATGTTTAAATTTTGCTTTAGTTTGCCCCTAACCTGTTATTGTATTATCATTTTCCCTATGTGAGCCACCGAGCCACGTACATTTGTAATAATTTAACATGAAATATGCTCCGGAGGGTGTGGGACAATGATAAAGTCATCCTCTTTATTTATCCCCCATTGCTAATTCAATAAGGTGGCAATAGGGAATGACTAACTATTTCCAGCAGTAATCAACAGAATATTCCAACGTTATAATTTCTGAAAATAATTTTCAAACAATTGCATTTATAAGCTAAAACCTATAAACAATTTTTTAAGACGAAATGAAGGTCTAAACAAGTCATACAATTTTTAAAATGCAGGCTTGGAAATGTGTAGTAGTTTAAATGTAAGTTAAGTGTAGCTACTTTTATCGTATAAAAGCCAACTTTGTAGAAATATATTTTAATTTCTAGTACCTATACATGTTATACTAAGGAATAGGTACTGCCGTTCCAGGATATACTTTTGACTTTAAACTGTTATTAATAATACATACAAATGAAAAAAGAATATTAAAATTCTGTAGTTTAAAACTAAACAAACAAATTTAGAGAATTAGTTTTTAGCTTAAAACACCCATTTTCGGTACAGCTAGGACAAAGTTAAACATTTTCCTTTTCTTGACATATATTTTCGCCATAAGTTTTTTTAATGTTAGCATGTTACATTATTTTGACAACATTAAGTGACGTTCGAAGTGATATTATATATGTCTTTTTCCCCAGTGCATTGCCACATTTAAAATTCTTTGATATTTGTTCCTGCACTTTTGTTATTTATGTATTTTTAAAGCATTGCCTGTCCCCCTGAAACCAAGAATACGTGTGTAGACCACACTGAGCCCCATAAGTACGCATCTGTATGCAAAAGTACACAAGTTCGGTTGGAAAACTTTAACCTTTGGTGTTTGTTTTATTGTCAATTGTTTGTGTGTCCTGCCAGTGAGACAAGCTTCGTTTCCATTTGCATTGCCATTTTCATTTTCATTTCCATCTGCCCCTTCCCCTTCCCTATCACCAGCATCAATACCCTGTTGTTTTCCTTGGAAGCCCAAATTGATTCTATTGGCTTTGTTGTGATAAGGTCAAAAGTTAATGTAAATGTTGTGGCTCCGTGCAGTGAGACAGTTTGCTGGGGGTGGTTTTGGGTGCCCAAATGAAAACTGGGAACTTTACTATTCTTTTTGATGTGGCCAAAGGGTCCTGCTCTCTGATAAACTCTGATCAAAGTTAGAGAAATGCAACTTCTGACCAAAAAAACAAATGAATGGGCCTAAGTAAAATAACAGTTACAAGGTTCGAAATAAAAATTATTGTACTTTAAAGTTCTTTAAAGTATTTACACATATGTACATTTTTAAATTAAGCAAAAGCTTTATTTATAAATTTGAAATGTACTATTTAAACTCAACAAGTTTGTTCATTGTTTTTCTTAAAATTAAATTTTTTAATATTCTCTTAAATATGATTTATAAAACTATTATGTAAACACTATAAGTACAAAAATATTTTACCTTCTAGAAATGTTTAGGTATTTTCCTTTATTATTAAAAGTACAAATTTCCTTCGAAACAACCTGCAGTAAGGACTTTATTGCTTTCAGAGAGTCTCTGAAGCGAAGCTAAACTTAAAGAGTTAATTTCCCCTTCACTCATGCCGCATTCTGTTGAAACCACATACTGTTGAAACAGACTCTTGCAACGGAGGGCGGCGGGTTAGTGGGTGGTGGATGGTGGGTTGTCCAGTGGGTGGAGTCACAACGAGGCAGCTAACTGACAGCAATGCCGTGTCGATGTCGAAAGCATCCATTCTCCATTCAATCTGCCCGAAAAGCTCCATCTCTCCCCACTGAACCATAAAAAGCAATGCCTGCTCCTGCTCCTCAGTTTCAGATCCACGTCTTCGTCTCTGTAGGAGTCTCAGTGGTTGGCTTTGGCAAAGTTTTGTGCGTAGCATGAAAAACTTCGATAAATTCACAGTTGAAACAATTACCATGAATTTTATCAAAAATGATACGCGCTGTTCGTATCCGACCATGCAGCAACAATATTTTTTAATGCACTTTGGGGGAAAATGAAACGCAAGGAGGATGTGGATGAGGATGAGGCAGCTGCTCGGGATAAAGATCTGTAGGGCGGAGGGTGGGGGGAAGCCCTGGAAAAACCAAGAGGAAAACAGAGGAAAATGCCTGACAGATGGACCAGGAGCCAGAGCCAGCGTGAACTTGCCGGGATGCCTTCGCTGCTCCGTAAAATGTAAGCGCAAAATTGCTTGAGAAAACTTTCTCAACTTTTCAGCTAATATTTGACTTTGGCAAAATAAGCAGACGATGTGGAAAAAACAACGCAGCGACATTGCATCGAATGGGAAAAAATATATATTTTCTTCAACATTATGCGACGACATTTGCGCTGATGTGAAAGTATCTTACGGATACAGAATTCTGTTGCCCCCCCTCCTTCTTTACATTCCGCAAGATACTATATGCAGCGGCAGGCCAATGTTTCGCTCCGACATTTATGGCTGGGGAAAAATGTGGGAAAAAAATACTGTAAAAATATTTATGCGAGCGCAAAGTTTTCGCCCTAAACGCTGCAATTGAAAACGAACATTTTTATTGATATTGGCCCACAAGGCGGACAACTTTAATGGCTGTCAATTGCAGGCGAAAGTTCTTCCCTTTTCTTTTTTTTTTTTTTTTTCAAATTTGTGTAAACTTAATATTTTGTTATTAGTTTTGCAAAAGTGTCCAATGGTTTTTATTCCACTGCAAAAACTCGCTGCCAGCGCCGGCAACTCAAATAGATTTTGAGTAGCTTTTCAGTTTGAGTCGACGTTAAATGAGAAAAGTTTCCCCGAGTGTTTGTTGCACTTTTTCGTGTAAGTTGGCCCCAACTCCTTCGTGGCAGGTGAAGTGTCCTCTGCTCTCCCTTTTCTCTGTTTTTTTTCATCTCGGCTTTTTTACAGCCGTTAATGGTTTTTAAACGGAGAATTTAGTGTTTTAAATGCTTAAAAAAATAGATTTTTTATTAAATTCAATCACTTTTTTTTTAAGTATTTTTTTTCAAAAGGTTTATATCATTATTAATGTTAAGTTTCTTTTAAAAAACGAACTCATTTGTGATTGTGTCCAGAGGAATTGGACAGCTTAATTTTTTTCCTCTTGTTTATAGTTTCTTTTGGGGAACTGCCTTTTTTTCTATTGTGTTTTTAGAACACAAGTAACTCTCGCATATTTAAAGATTGAAATAAACCATGTTTAGCCATAACGTCTGCAATTGGCACAGTTTTCCATCGGTTGCATTTCTTCCATTTATAGGCCACCACCACATCTCACTCAGAACTCTCGGCAGAGCCCAGTTTACTAATTTAAGTTTTGCAACTTCTGTTGTCCAAGGCGAACATACACATACACGCAATAAATAAACCCTAGCATCTGTAGAGACCGTAGAAACAAGCAAACTATGGGACGTGGGAAATCTACTGGTAACAAAAACCACGCCGAAAAAAAGTGGGAAAAAAAGTCTCAGAAAAAATTTTAAAAAATATAGAAAGAAACGGAGGAAAATTAAGAGCAAACAAAAAGGCGAGCGTCGCTCTCCCAAAGCCGAGCATATTGTATTGAGAGTTCGTTTTAATTAAAAGCAAAAGGAATGCCAAAAATGGCAGCCGCAGATTGTGGATTGAAAAAGGTTACTGCAGCGCTGAATGTATAAAAATAATTAAAAAAGTTGCGAAATTCAAAAGGCAGAACAAACAATCACAAATATTGCACAGGGCGGAAATAAATTAAAACAAAAACTGCATTTGTCAGACATTGAAAAAAGCGACGCACCAAAACAGTATTATACTCCTTTATAAAACTAAAAAAATATATGAGGATAAGACCTTAAGCGAAATACGACCATAAACAATGCATAGCTGAATATTTGCATTGCGTATACGCCGTGTAATAAATAAAAGTACAAGTGGGAATGGGCGAGTGGCTGCTCCTCGATGCCGTTCCTGCAACTTCAACTTGCAACTGGCAAACAGTTTCCAACTGAATGGCTTTATATCCAGCGACTGGAGCTGCATTCGCCACAGCTGCCAAGGATCTCTGGGCATCCTTGTGGACTTGCCCCGCTTATGTTTCGCCTCTCTTCATTCACTTGATACTCTTTAAAGGGGTTACATGAAAATTTGTTTTTATTTATTTATGTCTGGAATTATTGACAGCGTATATTTCATTTAGGACAATTTTTTAAAACCCAATTTATTTCTTAGGAAAATAAACCATCGCTTTAAATTATTATTATGATTTTTCTGTCCAACAAAATAAGGTAAAGGTTTCATGTAAATTAATTTAGTAAATTTGTTAGTTCGTTGATTTATTTCATTTATTTTACCTATATTACATTTAATCCCTAACAAATTTTTTAAAACATTTTAGCTCCCAAGGTCTATACAAAAAATTCAAAATATTTCTTGCATTTTCAGCATCTAAAAATTTTACAAAACCCTTAAACTGAAATTATGGATTTGCAGGAAAAATTCCTGATTCGGTGTAGAAAACCCTGCCTTTCCCTCCCTTCCCCTCATGCCATCATCATCGTCATCTTCGTCTGCATTCAACTCGAAGCTCGTTTGTGCCAGTTTTGCTCGTTTACAGGCTTTTACCTGAAACTATTACCTACTTGCCGGCTTGGTCGGTCGATTGCTGCCACGCCCCATTCCACTTTCAACTTAACCCGCCTCCCATTTTTCCTGACTAGAGAGTTCTTCCTGCTGCTGCAATCAAGTGTCGACTCGCTTCATCTTTTAGTTGCAAGTGTGCAGTTTTTTTTTAGCTGCTGAGCAGCTGCAGAAAGTTGCTCATCTGATTACATATTTATTCGCAATTTATGCATAATTCTACAACAGTTCAGTTCATCCTGGACTGGCTTTAATCAGCGGAGAAGTGAGAAGTGAGAGACAACCTTCCGGAATCGAAGTCATGCCAGTGAACATGGCCCAGGGCAATCTATCATGGCGTATCATGTTCGGGGAGCCCCCAAAATCCAGAGCCCCACCAGTCCCCAAGTGTATAAAACTGTCAGGAACTAACACACGCCGCTCCCATGGGGAAAAGAAAACAAAGTAAAACACTTTACCAACCGATACACCACCAC
>JAECWM010000112.1:45000-92642 GCA_018150695.1 Drosophila oshimai
ATGACTTTAGTTCTCCGACATATATTTAAGCATTTGTTAGTTTCTAAAACAGGCTTTCTAGCCTAAATAGTTTATACACATGACAAAAAATAGTATCATTAATAATAAAAATAATATTAAATAATATAAAATAAAAAGTAATATTTCTAATAAAACTCTTAAAATTATAAAATTAACATTTAAAAACAATATTTCCCTACTTTACATCTACATTAGCCCCCATTACATACATATTATACCCAAGTAAAAACATAAAATTCTGATTCTAATATTTTTTCATTTGTTCTAATGCTTTTCACGTTTCAATTTTTCTCAAAATTTCATTTCTTCGTTATATAATGTGATTTGCAAGTTTTATTTACATAAACTTAGTGGCCCATTTCACCCCAAGAAAATGTGGCCCATCTCTCCCTATTTTGCAAGGTTGATTAATCACACGATAAAATGATACTAAAATTATTCAATACAGCCGAGATAGCCAACGTACCTTCTTAGAGGTTATGATGACTCGTAAAGTCGTTTCGATGCAAAATCGTTGATTCCTTCCTAATAACACGGGAAAATCGACGAAGGCAAACAAATTTTCCGGGATTTTCGGAGCGCAATAAAAAAAAAGTTGTTTCAATTGAAAATAACGACAGTCCGATTCGCTTGATACTTATTTTTGGGTGGGCATCAGCTGACATGCTCACACGAAAATGGGCGCGATTGTGTACGAAGCAAAAATGGCGGAGAGTGGCCCATCTCCCCCCGGCCCATCTCACCCCATTTTACCCTATAAAAATATGCAAAAATTTGAAGTTATAAATTGTGAAAACTTTTCGGTTCGGTGTTTATTGAAATAAAAATAACAAAGCTTATATATCATTGTTTAGCAAACATAGAATACAGGAATTTTTTATTTTACTGCTAAAGTTTTTTCGTTTATCTCCACTACACAAAATAAATAAAACTTTAAATTGACACAAACAAAAAATGCACGCTTTAAAAAAGTTGTTTGTTACTGCAGCTGTAAAATAATTCTTTATTGTTTCATTATTTCTAAACAAATATTCGAACTTAATGTAAACGCAAAATTTATTAAATAATATAAAATGTATTTCATTTAGAAATAATATAATGATTAAAACGATATAGTAAAGGATTAGTCCAAACCAAAAACTGTGCCCGCACCTTTAAATTTTAGTACAGTGACACAAAGCGCTTTTGAATAATCAAATGTTAAATTCCGAAGGATTACAAACTGTGTCACGCAGATTAGTCATCGTTTTTGTTCCTTGGGGACAAGCATCATCATACCGTAGTTGTCGTGGCAATAAATTCAGGACATCCGGCGGGAGTCGCCAGAAAACAGAAAAAGTCATATTACATCGCTAATTTATGTAGCACATAAGTTAATTTCTGTTTGTCTGTTATTTGTTGTAATTAGTCGACGTTCAAGCCGTTGTCCCAGGGGCCATTAAAACTCATCCCTGGCCGCCGGAAAAGCCCCAGCACATAAACAAACGAAAACTGTTGCTTCCGCCAGCTGCGTGTGAAAAAAGGAGAGATATTCTGGCTATATGAAACGAGATGTCCGTAGTCCGTAGTCCGGGCTAATTATTTTGTCGGTCAGCCAAAGTTCATAGTTCACACAAGGCCACAAATAGTGGGATAAAGGGACACAGCACCACCCCACTCTCGTCTCCCCCTTTTTCTCTCTCCGTATAATTTTTATTATCAGGCCAAGTAATATAAACTTAATTAATACCCGCGTCCGCCGACGGGCTGGGCATTTGATTCATGGCCTGCATTTGCGAGGCCCGGCTTAAATGCAATAATGAATGTGGCGACGCGGAATAAAAAATAAAAATAAAAGCAAAAGTAGGTGTGTGAAAATGTGCAAAGTAAGGCCGCGGCACAAAGTGTGAAGGCGAAAAGGTCGAGAGCCGGGTCAACGCCGAAAATCAAGGCATTAACGACGCGACGGCGACGGCGACCTTTTTGGCACCTACACTTTTGAAAAAGGGGTTTTTTCTTTGGTGTACAGTGAGACCAGCCAGGGGGCAACATTTATGATAACAAGCATTTCTAAGAAATGTTTGGTATTTATTTATACTTTTTTTGTATACCTACTTTTCTATCAGAACAATCTTAACAGAGCAGCACAAATCATTTATTAATAAAGAATACCTTGTCTTTATTTTTGTTAAAGTTTGTAAAAATATATGTATAAGCGCAGAAAATTAATATAATTTAAATAAAGTCTTTTTATCAATTAATTTTTATTTAAAAATGTCCTTAACATTAACACCGTAATATTCGCTGTGAATTCGGATGGTTTTCACACATCACTGTATATAAAGCTCTTTTCGATCCCTTCACATGTCCTCTGCGTTCGAGTATTTCAAAACAAAAAACAAAATCACTTAACAAACAACGAAATCCCCTCAGATATCGAAACAAAATCTATTATTTTAAGTTCTTCATGGACAGGTCAACCTGCCCATCCGCGATCCGAATCCCTGATTCATACGCCCTGTGAGCCCGCGGGGCGAGCTCGCACTTATCAACAGCTTACCGAAAAATCCAATAAAATCGCAATGTATTCAGTGATGAGAATAGACAATCTTTCAAGCCAATAACTTTAATATTTTATTGGTTATAAAACATTTTGCTTTTTTAGCAAAGCATTAGCAAACCACCATAAATAAAGCTTTGTAGCCTTGAAAATTAATATTTTAGGTATTAAAACAAAATATGGTGGTGACATTATTATTGGTTACAAAATAAGAATTTAAAGCATAGTTTTATATTTTTAAAGTAATATACAATATATTTTTAAAGTAATATAATATTAATATAATATAAAGACACAAAACTGTGACCAGGTTCGCTTAAGCTATTTTCAATACCTGATTTATTTACCCGAGTTGACAACACTGTTGCACTTTGTTTGCAGGAATGGCACCTGTGCCCGCGGAGGGATTGCACCTGTCCAACCTCTCCGTTCCGCGCATTATCGACGTGGCCCAAAAGGCGAAGCTGTTCTGCAGCTACGCGATGGGCAATCGGACGCTGAACTCTGTCAAATGGTACAAGGATGGCCTGGAGTTTTTCAGGTGAGTTTTTCTGTGGCCGGAAAGCAAATAAAAATGGTCCACCCATAAAAATACAAATATTTTCCGGCATTCAGTTTGAAATAATAAAATGAAGCCAGGCAGAGCCGGGAGATTGGGAGATTGGGAGTTTGCGAACTGTGCCGGCGCATTCATGCAGATTTTATGGCCCAAATTGAAAACGTCATGAAACCTGCAACAAAGTAAAGTTCCCTCCCCAAAAAAAACAAAAATAAAAACAAAAACAAGACAATGGAATGGGTCGCTTGAAAGTGTCGCAACTAATTTAAATGCTTAATTGAAATGGATTTTTATGGGCGCCTGCAATTGCGGCCAGGTGACGCTGCCATATCGGGCCCAAATATGTGCAAAGAGGGCTTTTTATTTAACTGGCTTAATTGTTGCACATTGCCAGTGCCACTGCCGTATATCCAATGTGTGAAGAACCGGATCCGAGCTCTCCATCCGGGGCTTAATCGAGCGCGAAATTTTTAACAGAGGTGTGTGTTTCGGCATTACAACTCTTTTTTAATGTTTCGGTTATTGATTTTTTTTAAGGCTTGCTACAAATATGGCAGTGTCAGGCAGCAAAAAATTATTATTTATTCCCAATAACAGGACCATTAAACGGTTTATGGGCTTTGCGAAATGGCCTGACACGCCCACTTTATTAAAATTACACAAGGAAAAACTTGGATAAACTTAAAATGCGTTCTCTTTTTACATTTTTTTTTACCTAACTTATTTTATTAAAAATTTGTTGTTGGGTTTGTTTAAGACCATTTTTAACACTCTTTTTAAAATAAAAATAAATACAATACGATTTTTCTAATACAAAGTGTCAACTTTAGCTATTTCCATTTTTTTCAATTTTTTATTTTTTTTTTCTCTATTTTCTATATCAATAAATACGACAGGCTATATAAATCGACAATTTATATTCATTCATTGATGTATTCAAAATTTTAAATACAAATAGGTTGCAAATAATTATAATATCTGAGGTAAAATTAAAATTTTTTTCTTATGAGGTTATTGTATGTAGTTATATAAGAGGTACCTACAAAAAGTAAGTGAAACATTTTATTTTAAGTGACCTATAAATAACAAGGGTATAATATCAGGTTATCAACTCAAGAACTACTTAAAACTAAGCCATTAGTTTGAGAAGCTTTTAATTTAAAATTGTGCAACGCATTTGATCATGACATTTTCTTGCTCAGTGTCAACCGTGCCCCCTGCAACAAAGTTGCATGTAAATTTGAAGCATTTTGGCGACCACATTCGATTGGTTATTGTTTTTGACATATTCACGATGGGCGTGGCATTTTATGACCGCCGCTAGAATTCTGGGGCTGCCCTTCCAGTAATTTACTGCCATAGGCCGTTGGCTTTTATCAATTACGCTTTTGTGTGAATAGTTTGTGCGGTCTGTACTCGGCCTCAATTATTCATGTGCATTTGACACTGCGGTTGCTTCAATCTGCAACAAAAAACGCCACAAAAGATAGACGCATTTCGAGTGTAATTTTGAATTTGTTCGGCCGTGCTTTTCTATTTGTTAAATTAAGTGTTTACGGACAACAAATCAACTTAACAATAAACTTAGCTCTCATGTTAACAAAGAAAACACTTGAAGTGTGTAGTTAATTGTGGTTTTTTGATAAATATTACTTTTAGCACGCTTGACTTGTGGTAAAAAAGTTGTCAAATAGAAAGCTTTCCAAAGAGAATATTTAATAATTTAATATTTTAAAATTTATAAAAGCTAAAAATAAGTAAAGGACTAGATGAAAGGGTTGACAGACAATTTTTAGAATACATATTAATAAAACACTAAATGTTTATATCCCAAAAATAAATAAATAAGCATGCAATATTTGCAAATAAATTCCTGAAATCAAAATCCAATCAAATGAATTTTAGTTTTATTATTTTATCTCACATTTGGGAAAACAATTAATTTTATTGCCTACATGTTTGGAATAGTAAGTAAGACATTCAATTTAAATTGAAATTTTCAATGCAATTTCATCAACTATTATCGGATGTCTTAATAAGCAATGTTGTGGAATGCAAATGCATTGTCATTGGCTGCAAATTTTCATACTAAAGTGTTAATACCCTTTATATTATTCCTGCCTCCTCTCATTCCAACTGCGATTTGTAGCTGTGCGAAATATTCGACATTAAACTTCCCCAAAACGCCACGCTAATTGCTGTAATCAAATGCAACATTCCCTGCATACGAACAGTACATAAATATGTATTTGAATGGAATTTGAATTCGCATGGAATTTGAATTTTATTTGTGATTTGAAGGGATTTGAATGCTTAGTTGAGTGGGAACTGCATATTATTCATAATAAAGTCGGCAGCCCTGCCAAAAAAATTCGATACAATTCAGCGAGCGCTGCAGTTGCAGCTGCAACCAAAAATGGATATTTTTTCCCATGATTCCCTCATCAATATTTCATGGTTTCGGTTTTGTCGCAGCACTCGAGCCCAAAAGCTGCATCCCACCCCTTTCTATTCCAACGTCCTGACGCCTCTGTTGTCTCCGTGTCCTTGCAGATACTCGCCGCTTACACCGCCGACAACAAATTGGTTCCCGGTTAAAGGTGTCACCATCGCCGACGGTTCGCCGCACTGCAATCAATTCATCTGCAACGTGGAGCTGGAGAAGCTCAGCGCCCACTCCTCGGGGCAGTACAGGTGCGAGGTGTCCGGGGATGCGCCCGAGTTCAAGCTGATCGATCAGACGGCCAATATGACAGTCGGAGGTATGTATCCACACAACACAATCCAGTGCCCCTGGTCACCTGCAGTGAGCATGGCCAATACAAACGAATCCTGCATCCAAAACTTTAAATATTTCAGTCTTTGGTCGGATACAATCTTATGTTAGTTCTTATATGATTGGAGATTTAGAAAGAGCCTTTATGTATCCTTTGATTTCTGACCTAATTCCAACAAATTCTGTTGTAATGATTTGTATATAGTATATTTTGTCATAGGTATGTAGGGATATCAACGAATTTTGTCATCTCTTCCGTTTATGAAAATAATAGTCTTAAAAAAAAGTAGATTCGGTAAATGAACAAATAAAATAAAAATTAATTTATTTACCCATTTTTGATTATACGAACAAAATGCAAATACTTTGCTTAAAAACCTTTAAACTATGTACATTTAGAAATAAGACTTCTTATCACTTTGGCTAAATAAAAAACTAACCCAACTGCCCCTTTCGCTCCACTGTGCCATTTTTGTAGCTGTCTTTGATTTATGTTTTGCAACAGAAAGACAACAAATTATGTGCAATTTTGCAAACACTTAATAAAATTATAAATGGTCCTTGCACGGCGACCAGAATTTGGGGTCGGGAGTTCAGCCGGCAACTCCTTTCCATTTATCAATGCCACACCGGCGGAGTGTTTTCCGGGCGGAGTGTGGAGGGCGGATTGGGCAGGGAATCCGTGAGGATTATGGGATAGATGAGAGGGAGAGGTCAGGAGTAGGGGCAGGAGGGTCGCTGGAGGGTCGCGAACCTAGCAGTAGGCAGTTCAAAAGGGCGTCGCATAAATGCTGGAAAATTGTGACACGCGTCAGCCATTTGTATGAGTAATGATTGTTAATAAATCCCGACAACCATCCGAAACGCCCAGCCGCCGTGTACGCTGTACAGTGAACACCCCTCCAAATGCCCCGCTGCGGCACCTGCCGCTCCAGTGAACAAATTCCACTCAATTGTGAGTTTTGTACGAATCAATTTATAATCTACAATGCGCGCGGTCGTTTGCCGTTGTCACGTGCTGTGCTGGGCTGGGCCTAAAATACAACAAATGTGACAGGACCAACTCGTTTGCGGCACTTGTAGTTGGGTTTGTTAACGTCAACGCCGCACCACCGAACCACCCAGCCAGCGAACCACCAAAACCAGCGAGCCACCCAACCACCCAATCAGCAAAAGCCGCTGGCAACGCTTCGCCCATTTCGCTTTGATTGGCAGCGTACATGACGACCCAACACTCTGCCCTACACTGTAACAAATTTTTCCATTTTAAAAAAAAACTTGAAAATAATTTTGAAAGAATTCTAGGACCAAGTTTTGGCTTGTTAATTATGTTATAGATTTTAAGTCAACATTTTTTTAATTAAAAAATTGGTATGTAAGCAACTTTAAATAAATTAATGGAGTATTCTAAACAATGAGAATTTAATTAGGAGATAGGTAGGTCGATTCCTTTCATTTTTAATTTAAATTGAAAAACTTTTGAATTTTTTACCAGTGTAAAAATGCTTAAATTCCCCTTTTTTGTGGTTGATTGCGGGCAGGAGAGACCGTCGTCGGAAAAAGAGATTTTCGGTCGCTGGGCTGGCTCTACTTTGAAATTCAAATCAATTGATTTCGGTCCAAATGGAAATGGCCTGCTTATGTCTTTTGTTTCTAGTTTCTATGCGGCTCAAAATGATTTATTTGTCGCAATTTCGCCGCTCAGCGATTTGTCTCCTTTTGTAGCCTGTAGTCTGTAGTCCATGGTATATGGTATACATAGATGCTAAATGGGTGGCCCAGGGCTTCAAAATTCGGGACTCGAGCTCCAAGTGGGTTTCTGTGGGCGTCTTATTTATTGACGTTACTTTAAGAGATATTGATTTGCATAATGCGCACTTAGGCATTTGTTTACGCGTAACAATCAAATTTGAATTCGCATTTTCGTATTTGTATTGCGTCTTTAATTGGATGTTTGGCAGAGGGCAGACTGTTTGTGTGCTCGCTATTTGCATGTCAATTTGACTTTTATCTGTTCAACGTACTTAAATAGACAAAGTAAGCCATGCTCAAGTGGTTGTACATGGAAATCCCAGTGGCTAGATTAAGTGCCACTCAGCAGGGCTTAGTAAAACGTGGATGGTTTTCCCTCTGCCCTCAGCTTTCACATCCCGATTCACTTGTTTTTGCACACTATTGAGTATTCTCTTTTATTAGTTCTCCTTTATTTATGGCTTTTTTGATTTATGCTGATTGACTGCGAATTGTAAAATATTGAAACAAGTGCAGCGGTTGGAGTGCACAAATCGATTTTAAAAGAAGTATCCTTGCAATTGAAGAGTAGCTGGTGATCTAATAAAATGAGACAGTTTATTTATTGCCCTTATTTAGATGTTAGTTTAATTATTATTAAATTATTAAAATATAAAATTAAAGCTGTGAAAAATTAAATATTAAAATCAAGTTATCATGATATTTTTTTTATAATTATATTTTTAAATGAATTTAATTTTTTAACATGATGGAAATGTGAATCCTTTCACATTTTCCCCGCTTCCCTTGCTGTTTTCTACTCCAGTTCTGACCCGCAATATGTGCAATTTAAATGAAACCTTTTCGGAAATGATGAAAGGGTGCAGAGACCCTATAATCATAGTGGCTGCATTGTCCAACCGGCGACGAGTGCCTTTGGCATATGCCAGCATCAGTGGCCAGTTGGTCTCGTCATTTTAATTTATTTACAAACCCAGCGAATAAGCTGCAAAAAAATATACAAGAACACAATGCCACGAGGGGCAGCAGCCAAACAAAATGAAGCCAACCAGCCATGGCATCAAACTTCATCAACGAGATAGCGGCAAAGTTAAAAGTCCTCTTTGGGTTTTGGCCAGAACAATGTGTCCGTGGGTTGAGTGCGGAAAAGCCGGGGAAAGTGTTGGGAAAACCGGGGAAAGTGCGGTTAAAAGGGGGAATTGGATGCACGTAGTTTTAGCTGGTAGCTGGTGTCGCCTGTTTTTTGTTTCAATGAAGGCGAAGCTGTTGACAGACCAACAATCGACTTGGGAATTTTGTCACTAAAGTGCCATCGCCATCGTAACCACCTTAAAAACTTTGTCACAACAACATCGGCTCGAGAGCTCTCTCTCTTTCTTCCTCTCCCTATCTCGATTTTCAAACAGCCATCGCCCAGGACGCTTTGATGATGCCAGGAACAGGCACAGGAACAGGATCAGGGATGTACGGGAACACTGAAAACTAGGAAAATGGGAAAATAGGATCAGGGGCCCGAGGGTTTAAGGTTTGCTTCAAACTTTTGCTGGCCAAATATTTTGTCGCTTAGCTGCGTGCCGTGTGTCATCACACTGATTAACTTTGCCAAGTTTTCACAGCTCAGCAGTGGGCCAGGTTTTGCCAGGACATGCCAGGACATGCCGGTGTATGACAGAGCAGAGTGTGTCCAAACACAGCCCATAAAATGGCTACTGGCCCCTCTTAATTACTTTGCAGATTTGACGCATTTTTTGGGACAAGCTGGTTTGGTGTTTTTTTAGACCTTATGCATCAGGAAAAATTTCATTGAAAGCCCAGAAATATATTTTTTTTTTAAACCTAAATTAACAGCTAACATAGATATCCACACTTTTAGTTGCAATATGTGAACTAACAAATAAAAGTCCTTTTAATAATTTTTAATCAATTTTAAGGGGAAGAATTTTACATTAGAAAGAAAAATTAGAATATAATTTATACTATACTAAAAATAACTATACTTTAACAACAGCCTAAAACTAATAACGATAATTATATCTTAACTATTTATAATGATTCTGTTAAAATTGATTGATTTTTAAAATGTACTTGATTCTCCAAGATTTTCCAAATTTGATGTCCTCTTACCAGCTTTTGACATTTTAGAGGTTATCATTTGAGGCTAGATTTCCCTTCAAAACAAACACACTTTTTGAAATGGTTACACCTGTCCAGACTCCAAATACTCTACTTGTTTTTTTGCTCGTTTAGCATTTCAACAACACAATTTTCCCCCTCTTCCATAAACTGACTTTGCTTTTGTTTTTTTTGTTTTTTCTGAGGGGGGTTTTCCCCTGTTTGGGTGTGTGTATTTTTTCAATTTTGTTTTTGGTGCTTTACTGGTGCCTGGGTATACTACAGTGCCATTTTTGGTTTATTTACCCTAGCTGATTGCTTTGTTTTCCTTGAATTTTCATTTCTGCTGCTTTTGTTTCGCCCGCAATGCAAGTCACACAATTGTGGGTGGGCAGTGGGCGAACATGGCCGCAATCATCAACTTCAACTCCGACCGTCAGTCCGTAAGTTGTACTTGAAACAGGTCAGAAACTTTCCACCAAAGTGGTTTGTATTAAGTCAATTAAAAAGTTTACAGTCCTGCCGACTGCCGCCCGACTTCGCCCAGTCCCCACTCCATTGTCTCTGGAGGCCTTGGGGGTCCTTAGCATATTTCACAAATTCCCCACAACAACATTCGTTGGGATTCTGGATTTGTTGCTGCCGTTGCGGTGGTCATGAGATGGAGAAGGAGGAGATGCCTTTGCCATAAACTAAATTACGCTTGTTTTCATCAAAAAACTTTGTCCTGGGCAATTATTCGTTAAGATTAATTAACACTTCAAATAAATATTTGGTGTTGGCGTGTCGGTAATTGTCTGAGTGCCGGCACTACTTTACCATACTATACATACAGCATCCGCTTCCATGGCAACGCAACTAAGCTCGGATTTCACCCCGACTTTTGCCACTCTAATTGGGATAAGTTTGCTGCCCGAATGGCACTCTGCATTTGCTGCTGGCCGAGTTGGACACAAAAATTAAGTTGGGCCAACAGAAAACTAAAATGAAACTTTATGCACTTTTGGCAAATGGACAATTATGCATTTGACATTTAAAATTCGAAGCCTTTAATTCTGGTTGCACGAGTTCATTAAGGATAAAGCAATACAATAGGTGCAAAGTATTTTAAGTTTTTCAAAATTCCAAAAGATACGAAAAATATGTTCTAAATTCCTTTATATAATAAGAAAACAAAAACAAATTAACAAATTTTTGTTAGTGAAATAGTTTTCTAATGGTACCAATTAATTAATTTTTTAAACAAGTTGTAATGGGAGCTGTTACTTTCTTTCATTGATTTTAAAAAATCTATAACTTTTTGATGTGTGATCTAAAATGTTTTTTTGGATAAAAAGTAAACTAATAATAATATCTGATTTCTGACTTAAAATTTTGTTATAATTTTTTTAGTGCTACCCAAATTTGATCCATTTCATCTCTGGCGTGCGACGTGCCTACAAATATCACGACTATTTGGTGGCCAACTGCAGCTCAGAAATGTCGAGCCCAATGGCCAAGTTAACGTGGTATATTAACAATAAAACGGTGAGTACCTATACTTTAACGGATTGGACCGTATTGGCTGATTTGTTCTGGGAAAAATTAAATATAAACTCCATAACACATCTAGTCTTATTAGGATTTTATTATACTATGTTTAAAATGTTAAAGAAATAAATTCGGATTATATGTACATGAGCAAAAATACATAAGTTCAAAACCTAAAATTATTACTTTTTTGTTATTTATTTAAATTTTTGAAAAATATTTTGAGGTGCAGTACAGATTAAAAAAATCCAGTTGTATTGATCAAATTAATGCTTGATACTGTTAAAAATTGCAATCTACCTTCTTGGAGCTACTTTCTTTTAAGCCCATTTTTTTATTGGCCTTCTTTCCTTAGTATGTTAATTTCTGTACGGCTTTTCCATGAGTGTTTGGGGTGTGTCTCAGACCCAGACACATCATTGTGGTGAGGGGTCAGTTTGTCAATCAGTCAGACTGACTGACCCGTTCACCGAACCCTTCCGAATGTTGACAGAGACCTGGAGAACTGGCAGCGGCTGAATGTCACGCCCGCATGTGGTCAAAAATTTGGCTTTAAATCCTACGGCTTTCCTTTTCCATTTTCGTTTCCGTTTGCTTCCGGCCACAGGCACCTGGGCACAGTTTGCAGCCGCAAATCAACGAAGTCACACGCAGCGTCGACGGCTTCCACCTGTTCGCCAGCCACCTGCAGCTGCGCCTGCACCTGGACGACCAGCGGTTCATCAGCAAGACCGACATGCTGGAGCTGCGCTGCTCGGCCGACATCATGGGGCTGGCGGCGGTGCGGAAAGAGAGCCGCGTCCTGACCACCATCCTGGCCCTCAAGGACGCCGGCACCAATCAGCGGCTCACGGAGAACGGTTCCTGCATCACCGGCCAACCAGGTGAGTTTGTATTGACTGGCCTTAAAAAGTATGAAAGGTTGGGGGCGAATCCTGTATCTCTGGCACATCTGAGACATAGGTGACTTCAGAAAAAATCTTTATTTTAGAGCTCACAAAGTGTTGTATACTCTTGATTCAATCGAAATCGTAAAAACTCTTTAGGTTATTTTAAAATCTATGTGGTTTTAGGCGGCCTGTTTCGCCCCACTATCCCTTACTTTTAAATCAGCTAGGGAGTTGATATCAAAATGATTCTTGTAACAGCTTCAAAACATTTAATTTATGTTGAATTTTTATATTCAAAAGTTAAAATAAGTTTTAGGTGTTATTTTTTAAATATAAGAACCTGTTAAAATAAAGGTAGACCATTTTTGATTAATTATTTATAAGACATTAATTGTTATAAAAATAGTTGAAAACAAATGTAATGGTTTTAGTGGTCGTAAAGTTAGAAAAAAGTTAGGCCGTTTATAAATATGTAGATTTATAGAAGCTTTTTTATTTTCTTTGGAATTATTAAATCAATCATAATTATAACTAACTTTTTATTGTTTTTTTTCAGCTTCTCTGGCCACCTGGCTGCTGAGCCTCGTCCACATCCTGCGCTGGCATGGCTCCCAGAGTTAGTCGCTGGCAGTGACGGGCGCTCTATTTGTAGCCTAAGTTTCCAGGACTTGTCTCCCAGTGCACACAATCCAAAGAAAAGGAAAAACATGAGACAGACACGGGCACCAAGTAAATTGGGCCTTTTGCACCATTTCGAGCCATATGAAAAGTTAACACGCCAAGGCAGCAACAGTTGAATTTGTACATAGTCGAGGTCGAATTAGTCTAGGTTCGTGAAGGAAGCCCAGTCATTTCCTACGTAAGTGTAATGCAACAATTGTTTATGTGTGAACAAGCCATCGGAAATGCAAAACCGAAAAATCAACACAAAATGAGAAAAATAAAATATAATTTAACATATAGGTATCTAAACGTCTAAACGTAATATTTGCTACCAAATACGATGATATGTCAGTCTTATTTCAGCAGAGGAGTAAAATTCGAATATCAAAAAATTTACACAAGAATATTTGAGCACAGTAAAAGGAACACACACAATCAATGGCAAGTAAACTTAATAATTGTATGTGAATTGTTAATTGTATTAAATGATGTATGGGAAATAAATAAATACAAGTAAAAAGTACTACATTAAGGTGTCTTCATTTGTATAAAGTTCGTTGACTTACAAAACTAACGACGAACAATTTTTTTTACTGAGGACATTTGGAAGTATATAACCAATCTGAAGGTAAGTTAGAATAGTTTCTTTAAACTTCTTTATATTTGTTGACTTATAAGTGGCGTAGAAAATTAAGCTGAAATTGTACGGGACGATAGATTTTTCACCTTTTCAGAGAAAGCTTTAAGTGATTAAAATTAAATTTTTAATCAATTTAAATTCTGCAATGTATTTTTTTTTAAATAATAGTTTTATCATTAAGTTGTTTGTGTGTGACATTTTATAATTTAAGTATATATACAAAAATTAATAACAGTTAAATATCGACCATATTATTTTTCATAATTTATGCAATCTAGTTTAAAAATTGTTGATGTACCAATTGTCCCAGAGTCCACTGTCTGCAAATACCACATATTTCGATCATAAATTATTTACAGTAAATTTATTTGTTTCGATTTGATGCTATAAAATGAAAATCTGCAAAATGCTTTACAATATCTAAAAGTTCATTGATTTTTAGTAAATTTTGTGGGTGCCCTTTACAGTTTTCAAGGAAATAAAATCTCTTATTTCACTTCCCTTACGTTCAATACCGTCACTTCCACTTAATTCCCAAAAATCTAATAGAGACCCTTGGAAAAAACCGCTTATGTCCCTCATTTCCTATCCCGCAGTCGTTTACCTAACTTATGGCAAACAGATACAAACAAACAACAACACAGCTAAAATGAAAGGAAAATGCCAACAATGGAAAATTCGATTTAGCAACCTCCCAGGAAATAAATATAAAACCAAACACTTTACAGGGCAGTGAAAAATATTCAACGCATTAGGCCAAATCCGGGCTAAAATATGCAATGGCCAATGGCCGCCGCAGGTGAAAATGTCACCAGCAAAAAAATCAGTACCAAAAATAACAAGAACAAAAACTGTCAGGCATTGACCGAAAATTATGCATAAAATTGCCCCGGGATAGGGAAAAAGAAAGAAAAAATTGGGAGCAAACAAAGATAAGTTCCGCCGTCTGTTGGTTTGGGTTCGACTTGAGTTCCAGCTCCAGATCCGGATCCGGAGGATCCCCTCCTCCGCCAATTTGCCGCAGGCACATTAAATGACGGAAGTAAATAAGCTTGACAAATTTCCACTCATCATTTTTGCATTAATTCTGCCTCCTTTTTGGGCCAACCGACAAACCAACAGCCAAGAGACACGGACACTGCACAAAAAAATGTCCTTTGATTAATCAAAAAATTTACCACGGCCAGTGGAATGGGATAAAACAACAACAACAACCTGAAAAAAAGAAAGAAAGGAAGAAAACCAACAAATTGCCAAAGAGGCGCCAGCGGTGCTTGGAGAGATTTTTTGGATCCAGGACAAGGCGGCATGGCAAAAACACGAGCTGTGGCCTAGAGGACTCGCCAGAGTTGACTCTCTCCAAAGTTTACACTCAAATAATAATGCTGGTATTTTGCTCTTATTATCTTTCTGGTGTATTTATTCTGTCAATGGATTAATATCCTCATCTGGCTGTTACTTAAAAAATCTAACTCAAAACCTAAGAATTAAAAAATATTCATTACAAATATATAAAAGAATATTTGCGAATTTAAATGTAATTGTTTTTAGCCGTAAAATTTTTAACTAAACATGTGATAGTAAAATGCCGTCGGTCTTTTATTTAATTGTGCAATATAGAATCAACCATAAAACTGGTACCTAGTTTTGTGTTTTGAAAATTAAAATACTATAAATTTTCATAAGAAAAAATACCTAGTCATACATTAACTTATAGTCAAATCACAAAAATTAAATTTTTTAATAAGTAGGCCATTTTAAAAAGGAAAAAATATATATTTTCTTAAGAGGAATTAACAATATTGTTTATTTTAATTTTTCGAGTGTGCCAGGTTTTAACTTTGGAATATACAGAAATAGAGATGGCAGCAAACGGAGATTTCACAGATTTTTGCACGCGATTTGTCAGCCCGACATTTCCGGCGACATCACCCTGGGCGGGAATTGGATTTAAGGTGTTTTTTTTTTTTTTCTTCTCATTTCTGTATTTTTGGCTGCCGCAAAACAAGTGACAGTCCCACTTGATTTACTAAGTCACGTGGCCGCGTAACTGTAAACTGCCTTATCCGGGGATTTAAATTCAGGTGTGGGTTTCTTTTCTGAATCGAGGCACAAAGTGTCACAATTTTTATGCTCGGCATTCGCCTGACTTAGAAATGAAAACTTCTGGCTATATCTTTTTGCGTTAAAGTTTTGCGTGAATTTTTCTTTAGTGTAACTATTTAGCTGTCAACGTGCATGAGTTAAGAGTTTTAAGAGTTATAAGCGAAACAGCTCCTCTTTATAATTTTGCATAGCTTTACGGGCCATACTCAAATCGGTCAGAGAAGGTTTCGCAAAATGTAACAAATTCCTTGTATTAATAAAGATAATGTTTATGATATTAAAAACATTACATTTTCACGTTGTTGTATGACACCGCGTCCAATCACTCTCACTCTACTCACTCAGATTTCCATCCAGTTGTCTTTTCCAGTTTCCACAGTCCTCTTTTTTTTAGCATCTGCTGCTTTATTTAAAATTTATTATAAAATTGTCGATGATCTAAACATATTGGGCGGACGTATGTAAAAGGTTTAAGACATTTTGAAATGAGATTCATATCAGACTTATAAGCACCTATTTCAAAATGCCTAAAACGCCTTTGCATTTAGTCTTGATATTTATTTTGTTGCTACAAACGTGAAACACCCCGGGCTTGAAAAACATAAAATCGAGTCCTAAAAAAGTCCTGAAAATAGCACATAGTTTGAATAACACTATTAACATTTTGAAATTACTTTAAAGTTTACGACGTTTCAAATATATTTTGAAAATTACAAAGAGGACCTTTACACTACCGGAAGTACCTATACCGCTTTCTAACAGCTCCGAACTGAGGTCTGACAAAATTTTCTATCGCTTTTATAGCAAACATCTAGTACACAACAAAAAATTTAAAGTAAATCAAAAAAGTAAAAGAACTTCAATTAAAATCATTTTATGAATACAACATAGGAGCCAAAGTCAATAAATAATAATAGATTACAAATTTCTTCAAAGGTAACAACTTCCAATAGTTTTATAAATTGAAAAAGTAGTGTACCAACATACCCATATATACAAAAAGGTTATAGTTATTTCTTATGAAGAATCATTTAGAGGCAATAAAAATCCTTTTTATGTAAATATGAGATAAGGCTTTAAATTTATTAAAATACTTATACTTACACTTGTAATGCTATCTTAAAATTTGAGAAACGACCCTGCTGCTTGGGTTGTACCAAATCCAAAACAATAGTTTTAATACCCAAAACAGACATGGTATTGCAGTGTATTCACAATAGCGGATCACGAGACTGTCGCTTTGGAGAACACTTGAACCAAAAAGCAAACATTTTTTGCTCAGGCCCAGCGTCAGATACCCCTTGCTTGCTGCTTTGGTAACGCCTCCATTTCCCTGATAGCCACTTTTTCCTTTAATGCCCAGCGCATCTGCACTTCGCCAATTTCCATGCGAAGGATTGGTCATTTTAAAGCAGTTTGCTGCACAAAAGTGTCAACAAGTGACAGCAAGTAAGCTAATGTAGTCAAAGGCATCAAAGCCAAATCCTGTCATGCGAAACTATTTGCACTCCACCTTTATGAAAGCTGGAAATCAAAGCACACTAGAGCTAGATATCACTAGCTGATTTTTTAGCAATCTGCGGAATTTATATTTTTTTGCTCATAAGAAAAATATTTACATTTTAAAAGGATTGAGTTTAAAATTTGGCCTTCATTGGTATGTTTAATAAATGTAAAACTGAGAGCAAATAAACAGGTGCGCTTGCTTGAGAAATCCATAACACAATTATATTGAGCACAATTAGATACAATTTGTTTTAATTATGCCAATTCATGCCGTGTATGTAACATAAATATTCATGCTTGACAATTTAGCTTAAAAGTATCAACACAATCATTTGATTTTAAGAACAACATTACATGGCGCATACTTCTCAGTATGAATGATAATCAAAGATAATGACAAATGGAGTTAAATCATTCCGTACAAATAATTAAATTGAAATCATAGCCATTTGTTCAGAAGTTAATTTCGTGAGTTTTGAGCAAAAATATGTTACATAAGTTACATAAGGGCATCTTTGCCTTTGCTTTTGTGCTCATCCTCTTGAAGCAGTAAGAATCGATTCCAATGGCTTTAATAGCAAGTGGTTGGTGCCTTAAAGAAAGCTACACAGAAAAAATTTTCGTGGGTTGAATCAACAAACTTTTACAGTTATTTCACTGTAAAATAGTGGCCATTTAACTGTACATTTTTGGTTGAATTTACTGAAGATTTGTAATCGTAACGTAGAGTTTAAAAAAAAACTGCTGCTGACAGTCAGTTACAGTTGATTTAACCTGCAATTGTCAGTTGGGGCTTTTTAACTGTAGAATTGGTTAAATGTACCTATACAATTTTTTCTGTGTAAGAAAGCTCTAGATTGTCACTGCAATAACATTTTCTTTGAGTGACAATTAAGAGTTGTGGGAATTTTGTCCTGGGCACAGTCAAGCAGCGTTTGTAATAACTGTCATAAGCGAGATTGGTGTTATCCTGCCAACACTCGATTTCCCCTATTTTTTGTGCAACAACCACCCCAACTTACATATGGGAAAAATTAAAAAACATATCCTTACCCTTGCTGTGGGTACACTCCCACTAAAAATCATTAAAAAATGTAAAAAGTATGGTTTTCTTAGATTCTAAGGTAAAACACATTTTTGTTCGGTAGAAAATGTTTTATACGTATATTAGTTAAACTATTTGTATTTCATTATTTGTTAGCTTTTTAAAAAATATATTTTTTTAGCACATCTGTACCAAAATATATTTATTTTATTTTTGACTTTGTAACAAACATTAAGCATATGTTGTGTGAAATCGAAAAACAAAATAATTTTGATTATTAAACTCAAGCTAAAACATCGCCAGAAGAGAACAAAAAGACATTTCATTTGCTGTCGTTTTATTTATTTATTTTTTTTTTTTTTTGGAATTTACTTTCCTAGAATCCTGTACAAACCAAAGAGCTCAATCTGAGCCAAAAGCCAAAACTTTTCATTCGGGTTCTCCAGTTTAGTCGACTTACTCCCCTCCTTCGTTTTTGGGCAGCACGTTCGCACTTTTTGCTGTCGCTTCATTTTGTAGCCGCCCCTCTACTCGCTTTTCCTTTTTCCTTTCCTTTTCCGGCTGTTGTTATAAGAAACTCATTCGTATTGTCAACTTCGTTTTCATCAGCAGACAGCCGACAGCCGGAGAACCTGGAGGGGAATTCCAGCTAACTGACAGATGCTTTAAGATAACAATTTTTATAACTACACGGCAGCGTCTCATCCACTTCCCTGGCGTTTGTTAGGCCTTGTGGGGGCACTCAGCGAAAAAATGTTTTGTTTTTAAGCATCCTTGGAGTTGTTTTTATTTTCTTGTTAAGGTAAAGTTTAAGCTAAATATAAATAATACTCTTTTTTTATTTATAATATATCAGAGTAAATTAAGATGTCTTATACTTCAATTTCAAGGATATTTCAATCGTTTTAGCAACAAGTTATAATTATTTTCAAAGTACAGAAATATATTCTCAAAGAATGCAATTGATTTTTCTCCCAGTGTTAAATATAAGGTTTCAAAAAACATTTTCGCACGCCTCTTCGGTTGCCCATTTATTTTTCCTGTTGTTGTTATCGTTGTTATTGTCGCTCGCTTGTCGTGTCCTGTCATAAAAAAAATATAAGGAAAAGCTGCGAATCGAGGTGGGGAAAAAGTTAAGCATCTTGGCGGGCGTATGACAGATTGCTTAAATGGTACCCATGTGGGATATTACCCGTGCTCGAAGGTCGCACATCCTAGTTGACATTTCAAAGTTTTGTGCCTTCCTTTTCCTTTTCGGAAGTTAATTGGAATGTTGTTTTCTTCGATTTTGGGTCAGAGGGTGTAAGTTGTACTGAATGATCAGCATACTCTTCACTTTCCACTCGATTTGTTTCGGGAAAACTTTGGAAAAGAGAACATATTATTTTTACAACATATTTAACTGGAACCATTATTGCAATAATAACATACCGTGGGGCTAGTTCTCGTCTGGAAAGAAATCAAATAAAATAATGTTTACCATGTGCTTAAAACAATGTATATTATAACTAAATTAAATAACTTTAATTTATTTGTTACATTAAATTTGTAAATGACACAATTTTATTTTATATTATTTTTGTTAGTTTTTTAATGAAATACATTACACACATTAAAAATAAATACACTTTTAAATATTTATTTTTGTTTTATTATTGTAAAAGTTAAATTAATATGTTAATTATTTTATTTCTAAATATTAGCTAATTAACATAATTCTTATATTGTAAAATAGATTATTAACTATGATTTGTATTCGTTTGAATTAAGGCGTTAAAAATATGTGCCAATGCCTTTCGTTTTGTAACTTAAGTTTTTTTAAGGTGTTTCGGAGGTTAAAAATGAATTTCTTAAAATGTAAACTTGTAATTGTTTTTCGTGTATTACGCTTTAAACTTGCGGTGCTAACGCAACAAGTAAAATAAATTTAAATTTGTACCCTATATTGTGCACACTTTGGATAAATTAAATGTTTTTATTTGCATCATTTTACATATTTAAATAAAAACGTGTTGCTTAAATTGGTATGTAATTTTTACCCTATGAATTATTTCCAGGCGCCTTATCTTTGGGGCCAGTGTAGGGATGTCGAAAATATATCAAAATATCAATATATCGATTTTTTTGCAAAAAATAAATATTTTTATGGTGATATTTTTTTGAATAAATATCAGGTATCATCGATTTTTCTTTGCAGATTTTTTTGATATTTTTAAGCTGACACACTTTTCGTCGGGACAAGAATAAATACATATGGGACGTTTCACGTCAACTGGCCCAGAGCTCTGCCCAAAATTCTACTGAACGAAAATGGACTTATTATATCTTAAAATTTTTGTCAATTCATACCCTTTCGAATGAAAAGTGGCGTTTTAAAAAATTCAAAATGGCGTCCTTACTGTGACTTTAAATGCACAAGTATTTGTGGACTTAGCAAACAAATATATTAAATACTTTATAAAAAACAGTATATCTCGAAGGATAATGACTGATTCTTATAGTTTTGAGGTTGCTGATTATTTTTTTGGGCAGAGCTCTGGGCCAGTTGACGTGAAACGTCCCATATATGAAACATGAGCGTCGCTAAAAACTTTTTTTCGCAAGTGGTAATGGATCAGCCAAGTGCAACATTTGTGATCGAAACATAAAAACAAGTGGCAATAGCTCAAATCTGCTATCACATTTAAAAACCAAACACCAAGACGCCTATATTAAGTGCTTAAACAAAGTAAGTAAAAAGAGCGCATATGCATATGTATGTATGTATGTTTGTAGTACAGCATAGCATTCACAGTGTAAGAAAACGCGGTCATAAAATGGGCGAAAGACAGCGGTGTATGTACATATGTACATAGTATGTACATATGCCGCTGTTTCCCGCGCATTTTATGACCTGTTCAAAAAAGTTTAATTAATTTATTAATTAATTAATATAAACTAAAAATTAAAATTAAAGATCGTATGTGGGTAAATGTTTAGGGTTTATTGCTAATGCAGCTTAAAATTAAAAAAAGAAATAATAAAAAAATATCAAAAATATCTGATAAATCGATATTTTTTTAATGATATATCAAATATTATTTTGATTATTTTTTTCAATAAAAAATATCATCGATACGATATTTTTAAATATTTCGACATCCCTAGGCCAGTGGCAAATGTGGAGTCAGAAATGACAACAACATTAACTGCACCAACAATGACATAACACACATGCCACATTCCATAATATGTCCTGCAGCGAGGGGAATTTTGTTTCTCTGCTCATTCAGCGGACGATAAACGGACGCGATTAAATGGGCAAATCGTTTAATTATAAGTCCACTTAATGCCAGGCGTAAAGCCAAGGGCTTTATAGGTTTCATTTTCTGGGGGAGATAGGGATATGGATTGGAAACTTCGATTGCCTTCGGCTAGATCGGGAATCCTGACGCGACATTTTGACAGTCACAGGGTCGACCCAAGAAGACTGGGAATGGCCGATAGCAGCCATATGTCAATGCAATTTGGCAATGATACGGCAGGCTGTGTGAAAAACCTCCTCCCACTTTTCCACCCACTCATCAAGATTCTCCCAAAACTGCCAGCAGTCAAAATTCAGTTGGCAAGAACACTGCTGCCTTTGGCAGTTCCCAAAGAGGGATCACAATGGAAATGGCAATGGGACTGCATAAGTATCTGTCTTCTGGCCTTCCTTTATTGATATTTCATTTATTACAATATATCATAGCACTCATCAAAAGGTTTTAGGAAATAAAAACCAAGCGAAGACAGAATTTGATTTCAACAAGAGAATTAAAAAGAATGTATTTAAATTATTTTCAGTGTGAATATTACTTGTGCTAAGATCCCCTTTTCTAATTGAAGTACACCTTAACTTTTTAAATACTAAGCACCACTTATTAAAAAAAACATATTAAAAATTAGATTCAATTTTTTTGCAGGTAAGTGTTATACATATGTTTATTTTGTTTCATAGTTCATAAATCATAATCAAATAATTTGTTGTTTTTTTGTTTAAAATAAAAATGTCACCACAAGCATGTGCATCTAGTTTTAAGCTTAGAGGTTTGTTAATTTTTTTTTTTTTTTGGTTTATACAGGCTGTCATCAACTTCCTTCAATGACATGGTCAGAGAATTTTAGTGTTAGCGCTGGTGTTGGAGGTGGTCCAAAAATAGTCAGGTCAGCAAGTGGACAAAAAAGAAGGGATTCCGTGCAAGCTTAAATTGCCATCATCGCGTTGAACGCATGTCGGATGTGAAGCCCTGTCAGGAGTCAGGAGGCGTGACCTCGCAACGCGTTGACTGACAGCCGGGTCTCAAAATGTAAAATCAATGCTGACACAAGCTCACACTTCAAGCCCTTTCCCAAAATAGAATCCCAACGCTTCATGGACAGTCTTTGGAGTATTAACAATTTAAATTGATGACGGTTGATAAAAGTATTTAGGTGATATCTTCTGTTAAATATTTTTTAATAATTATTGTTTATTTTAAACATACTTCTTTGGCATATCTTTTTTTTTTGCAACTTTAATTGGTTAATTTACAATAAGTAAGCTTTATCTTTCGTATTTGCAGGTTTACCTATTATATACCTTTTTAAAGTTTAAAAATCTTTAATAACAAGAAAAATAATTAATTCTTTAACAACGGCTACTCAAAATCAAATTTGTTCCATTTTAAGTCAGTTTTTGTATATGTATGTGAATAGGTCATGTTAAATTCCACCAAAATCTATTCGAGGTTTAACCATTTAGTCTGTCGTTCGCTGTTGGTTATTAAACCAAGCTTATTTTAGGAGAGGTTTTTTTAAATTAAAATATATAACAAAAAAAATAGGAAAGGATGTTGTGTGCAGCAGCACGACGGGAAAAACAGTTCTTGTTTATTTGAATTTGTGTTGACAGAGTGACAGAGTCGAAGCGTACAAATATTTAATTTAAATCAGTGTCACCGGCCATTAGGCGATGCGGGTGGAGAGATGGGCGGCAGTGATCGGGCCAATTGTAAACCAGTTAAATGAAAACACAAAACGCGCGAACGCAAATGAAAATGGTACAAAACACACAGAAAAATTCAATTCGAGTTTCGCTTTAAATTTGTTAAATGGAAGGGGAGGAAAAACCAAAACGTTGTGGAAATGCAGAAGAAATTTATCAAGAAATCGTGAGGCAAGTGGAAGAAAAACAATCCTTGCTACATGTTACCACCTGAGAAGCGACTCTTATGCGGCTGTTTTTGCTTGTGTTTCATTTGCGTGAAATTACATGGGAACCACCTGGAGATGCCGGTAGATGGAGGAGCCGTTCATGTGTTTTCATTTAATTTAAAACATTTTGTCTGCCAAAATTACAATACGCATCTAGTGTGCAGCTCAGCCATGAAGTCCTTTCAGCTAATAATTACTTGCTTTAAGCGAAGTAAAAAGTTATTATACATTTCCTCTGGTGTTCGGGAAAATTAACGACCGAAAGCAAATACTATTCTCAGTGTTCAATCCTATATTGTTTGCGAGTGTTTTCAAAAAAATGTTGTTCAACATTTCTTGTAGCATCATTAAAAAAAAATTCCCTAAAATATGGCTCATTTTATGGCTTAATACACTGGCAAAAAAAACGCATAGTGATTTCAAAAGTTTTTATTATTGATTGCTGCATAGTTTTTCATTCCCGATTCAACTACAAAAATCATTGATTCTAGTAGAAAACATAATCAAACCATAGGTCAATTATGAAAATAATCAAATCAAAGTGACACCTAATAGAAATAAGGTTACCATAATAAAATCAAAGTGAGCCGTGGTAGATTTTACTATTATAAATAGTTGAAAAAAAATAACAGAATCAAAGATGTTTTGTGTACATTTTAAATATATTTTACTTTAGAAAACAAAGTGAACCATGGTAGTTTTCAATATTTTAAATAGTAGCAGTCGCTATAGTAAAATCAAAGTTGTCTTGTAAACGAATTGAATATTTTATATATTTAAACGTAGCTCAGAGGGTAAAAAGGAGAGGACACAAAGAGGTAGAGTTAGTTTCACACGGGTTCGATCCCTGGCAGGTCGAGTTTTTTTTTTTTCATAAACGTGACAACTTTTGTTTTTATAAATGCTTTACGCTAACTGAAAAGATAGAAACTTTCCAAAGTAGTTTCTGACTGAAGAACTAAGAATTTATATACTCATAAATTTTGATGAGACAGAACACGTTTTTCCAAAAGCAAAGCGATTCAGTTCTTAGCTAAGACCAACCTCTGCTATGAGCGAGCGTGGTTCAGTGGTTAAGGTCGCGCGCGCGAGTCCGAAGGTCCGAGGATCGAGTCCCAGCCGAGTCAAATTGAGTGTGAGTTTTTATACATTATGTTTATGTTTAATAATAATTATATACCTCTCTTTATCTATTTAAATTTCAGTTTTCATATAAATTAAATTATACCAATAAGCTTTAACTTTAAATTAGTACACATAAAAATGGTTTTAAATTCAAAGCTATATTAAAGGTATATACCTTAAAAAAATTATGTTGTTTGACAAAGGCAAAAACAATACATTTTTTGACAACAATTAGTAGTTAAAAATTTTTATAATGTTAACCATTTTTAAATTTACTATGCGGCATTATTAAATTTACTATGATTTTAATAATTTTAGGTATTTGAATCTATAATAAGCATTTTTAAAAAACTTTGCTCCATAATCAATTCTAATATTGAACATACTTACATCAACTATGGGCATAATTGATTAAAAATCAATTATAAACGTAATCATATTTACTATTTTCAGACTTGACTGCATTTCATTAGGAAAAATAGTTGATTCGGGCCTGAATTTGTCCGATTTTCTAGTTTTTTTTTGCCAGTGTATGAGCCACATGAACGATAGGTATAAGCAAGCCCCAAAAAATAAAAGCAACTCGGTTTCCTAGCTTAAAGCCTTAAAGGCTAAAAGAGATTTCCTAATATTTGAATTTTCACAGGTGTTTTTTTCATGTGCTCTTTTGAAGTGCGTGCATCATTGACTGCTACTCAAAAAAGGCGTTCCAATTGCTTTGTCATTTCACGGAAATTTCCGAGGTGGAAACCTTGCTGTGTAGAGGTCTCTTTACTTGTTGAGTCCTAATGCTCTGGCTGGACGATGCAAAGTAGGCGTGGTTTAATTATTTTTCTATTCTTTTTCCTAAACAGTTTAGACTTTGAGACCTGGCTTTGTTTGTCGATCGACACTTTTTTTTTTGTACAGCGAACTGCTAGTTCAAGACTGGCTGTGTTTGTGAATCAACTCTTTTTTGTCATTTTCTCAAGCTGGAATTTTGCTATAAAAGCAGATGCAAAATAGGCTGCAGGGGTCAGTTCCAAGTCAAAAGTCGCCGATGCTGGTCAGCAGGGTCTTGAGCCTTTTTAAAAATAAATACAGTGATTAAAAACCAGTTAACTGAATTAGCCATTTAAAAAGGCTTTGTGACTTTAGATCTCTTTTTGAGTCCCGGAGCCACAAGTCAACTTTACAATGCTTGTGTTGTTCATATTTTTTGGTATTATTTATTGCATATTTTTTATCATGTTCTCGATTTTTTTTTTGAATTTAAAAAATTAATTTAATTTAATGTAAATAAATGCTGCTATGCCGAATTTTCGACGAAAATACTTTGCCTCATTTGGTCACCGCGAGGCAGAACTTCAATCAAAATATTTGGTAAGTACGTACTATAAAAACTCTCTCACTGTCTCTCTAGCTTGACTTTGATAAATATTGGAGATAATAATTTCATATTTGAAGTTTGACCAATCCGGGATTTATTTTTAAATGCGTGTTAACAACCATTTCTGTTTTTTATAAGAAGCTCTCCAAAAAGTGTTTATTGTGGTGTAGTTATCAACGATGCAGTTTCAAGGTGAGATTGAAACTCCTTTAAAAGGTGTCGCTGATAATTTTAACACTTTAAGTTACGTCAACTTAAAGGTGTGTAACGGACGGTTCATCAACAGCAGATGTTGGCGGGCTGTTATCAACACTACCCTGTTGAGTATGCGATAGTACATCGATATCGGTACTGTCACGAGAAGCTATCATCACTAGAGAAGTCAACGAGAAAAAGACAAGACGCAGTTCTTAAATTTTATAAATGTATATCCAAATATAATCAACATTACCTCAATAAACCACTCGAAAAGCCATCCCTTCACAGTTCAGAAGTGGGATTATCAGAGTTGGCTATATTTGGAGTAAAAGCGTAGAGAGAGAGTCTCAAAGAAAGCAGCAGAATCGTCGGCGTGGAAAATTTGCAATGGGATGTGTTCCCAACGGTCTGTGTGACAAAGAAAATTGCAAATAACGGATGTGTTCCTATTCTACGTGGCAGACGGATTCGAAATTTAGCGAGCAACACGAGAAGGTGTCTCAAGAAGTCTCAAAGGTGTCTGTGTGAGCCCGAGGAGAAGAAGTTTCCAGAAACTACATCAGGAGTCTGTGTGAGCCTGAAAATACACATACAAAGAGCGTGTGTGTGTATATGTAGCGTCGTGGTGAAATTCACAAGTTTTACGAGTCGACGTTGTGAAATACATATCAGCTGTCTCGCTTGCACACATGCGTGTTTGTGCGGGCAAAACAAAGCGGACTAAAAAGAGCGAAGATCGAAAGCGAGGAAAATGGTAAAAATAGCGGAACTGAAGGCAGACCAGTTAAGATTCTTTCTTCGGGAAAGGGACTTATCAGCTTCAGGGTCCAGAGCAGAGCTAGTACAAAGACTAGTGGAGTTTGAGCAATCGGAAGAAGTGGAGATGCCACAAGCAGCGGGAGTCAGTGAGGAAACGCTGTCGTCACAAGGAGCGGCGATTACACAATTACAAGTTCAAATGGCGGAACTTAAGAACATGATGGAACAGATCATTACCATCCAAACGCGGGGCGCAGCAGGAGCAGCAGCGTCAGAAGCAGGAGCAGCAATGTCAGCGGTATCAGCAGCCGCGACCCAGCAACAGCAAAGCAGAGGTGAGGTATCTGAAGAAAGCCCTGGTGGCCAGGCTACCAACAACGTCAAGCAAGCATCGGTCAAAGAGATAGCAAACACCTTGCCGGAGTTTGATCCCAGCGACGATAACGCCATATCAGTTAACCAGTTCATCGATCGTGTCAACAAAGTGGTTGGTGCGTACCAATGGGATGATAAATTCGTATTACTCGCCATTTATACGAAGCTTAAGGGTCCAGCCAAGATGTGGCTCGATTCTTCGCCGGTTTTACACACCACATGGAGTAACTTCGCAGAAGCTATACAGGATGAGTTCGGAGCAACTCCAGACGAGGCTGAAGTTCACTTCAACATGGCTAGTGCAGCCAGACGACCAAAGGAGACGGTAAAGGAGTACTGTTTCCGGATGTCCGCCCTCGGCGTGCGTTACAATCTTAGCGAATCAGCAGTTATTCGATACGCTCGAGCAGGTCTACAGCACCGAGAACTGCAAAACAGTATTGCAGCAATTCAGTTTTCAACAATGAAACATTTTCGTGATGCGGCAGAATCATATTTTGTAAACAGAGGTCGATCGTTTGCAAATAAGAAGGAGGTTTATCCAAAAGGTAGCAGCTTTGAGCCGAAGCAGGACAACGATGTCAAGCCGATAAAGACAAAGGAGTCGGTGAAGTGCTATAATTGCGGAGAATTGGGACACTTTGCTAATTCGTGCCCAAAGGAGAGGAAGAAATCGCGCTGTACCAAATGCAATAAATTTCATGCATTAAACGAAATTTGCCAAGCGGCAAATGTGATGCGATTGGGCGCATCAAATCAAGACAAGATATTTACCAGGAAAATCAGCATAAATTCGCACAGTTATATCGCCTTCATAGATACTGGAAGCCAGGCTAGTATCATTCGTCAGTCAGTGGCCCAAGAAATCAACGCTGATCGCCACAGGTGCGCTATGAGAATCAGAGGCATTTGTGGAGGTTCATGTGTCCTTACCGAAGCAATGGTTGTGGATATGGACATTGATGGAAAAACAGTTACTGCTAAAGTATACGTAGCAGAGGACGATCTTCTGCAAGAGGACTTTCTGTTGGGGCAGGACGTCATCATTAGCGCTCATCTGTCGTTGAAGTTTGAGCCAGGCGACGCTGAAGTTAAACGAGCAGTTCATCAACCGGTACCCCTTGTAAGCAACAACATAACAGAAAAACTTCTTGTCAATTTTCAGAACGAGCAAGAGAAAAGTCAAATGCGCAATTTGCTGGAGAAGTACGCCAATGTTTTCTCTGCAGGACTGCAAGGCATAGGAAAATCCAACATCGTCCAAGCCAATATTATCGTCGAGAGCAGCCAGGTGGTTTCCCAAGCGCCATACCGAGTCTCCGAGCCAAAGAAGGAAGTTGTGAGCAAAATTGTCGATGAGTTGTTAGAGCAAGATATTATTACAGTATCCACATCCGAGTACGCCAGCCCAGTTGTACTCATAAAGAAACCGAACGGTAGCGATCGACTCTGCGTCGATTACCGCCGCCTGAACAAGCTGATCAAGAAGGAAAATTTCCCAGTTCCAAATATCGAGGAGCGTCTCCAGGAAGCAAAACGTTTTAAGTACTTTTCTTCACTGGATCTCAACAGCGGCTATTATCAAATTGAAGTAGCACCGGAAAGTCGAAAGTTTACTGCTTTCATCACCACGGATGGAATTTATGAGTTCAAGCGTCTTCCGTTTGGGCTTAAGAATGCGCCTGCTGTGTTTAATCGACTCATGGCAGAACTACAGAAGCGAGTACAGAAAGGCGACATGATGCATTACATGGACGACATCCTAATTGGAAGCCAGACGTTTGACGAGATGTATTGCAAGCTTGAGAGAATCCTTCAAGTGTTGCAAGATTGCGGTTTAACTCTTAATCTGAACAAATGTGAACTGTATAATCAATCTATTACGTTCCTAGGTCATCAGATACACGCAGACGGAATCAGTCCAGGAGAGATTAAGACGAATGCCATTGCATTGTTCCCCGTACCGAGCAATGTCACCGAAGTGCGACAGTTTTTGGGTCTTAGCGGATACTTCCGAAAATTTGTTGCCGGATACGCCATTATATCCGAGCCCTTGCGTATGTTACTGCGCAAAGACCAGAAATTCAAGTGGAAGCAGACGCAACAGGATGCGTTTGACGAGTTAAAGAGATCCTTGATATCGAAACCTGTTATCACCAGCTATCGCCTTGATGCTGAACATGAACTTCATACGGATGCCAGTGCCGTTGGCTTAGCCGGAGTTTTGTTGCAAATCGAAGAGGATCATTTGAAGCCAATTGCATACTATAGCCGAGCAACTTCAAAACCTGAGAAGAACTACCACAGTTACGAGCTAGAAGCTTTAGCCGTCGTCGAGTCGTTGGAGCGATTCAAGTATTATATCTATGGTAAGAGGATCAAAGTCGTTACCGATTGTAATGCTTTGAAAACGTCAATGGAAAAACGAGAGCTTATACCCCGAATCGCAAGATGGTGGCTGCGGATTCAAGAATTTGATATAGAAATTGTTCATCGGGCTGGAACGCAGATGAACCACGTTGACGCACTTAGTCGAGCCCCATTCGAAGATGCACATGAGATGGAAACAGCAAGCTTGAAAATTTCGAAGACCATAATCGACGAGGAAGATTGGTTGTTCGCAATACAGTTACAAGACGAGAAAATCCGGAAAATTGTAGAGGATATGAAATCCGAGAAAAAGTCAGAGAATGACGAGTATGTGATCGAGCAAGATCGCTTGTTTCGCAAGTATGACAGCAAGATGCTATGGGTTGTTCCGAAAAAGTTAAGGTTCCATATTTTGCATGAATGTCACGACAATGCTGGACACATGAGCACTGAGAAAACAATAGGTCGAATTCTCAATTTGTTTTGGTTCCCAAGAATGCGGAACTTCGTTAAAAGCTACATAAAGTCTTGTGTGGGCTGTGCGCTTTATAAAATACCAGGTGGACGACAAGAAGGTCAGTATCATTACGATGATATCAATCCAATCCCTTTCTCTACCATACACATGGACCACTTGGGACCGTTTCCGAAGAGTTCGAAGCGAAACGAACATATTTTAGTGATCGTCGACGCCTTCACTAAATTCACCATTGTGCGAGCTGTGAAAAGTACAGCGACTAAACACGTCCTTGATATACTGCAGGACGTGACCAGCTATTTGGGAATGCCGAATCGAATTGTCACCGATCGCGATGTTACCCAACATCGATGTTTGAAAACATCGATGTTCGCAAAATTCGATGTTTGCTAAACTCTAGTCAGGACCCCAAGAGCGAACGGTCATGCAGAACGAACAAACCGCATAATCCTATCCATGATATTGCCATCAACCGAAAATAAGAAACGATGGGACGAGCAATTACGAACTATCCAGTGGAGCATCAACACTATGGTAATCAGTACAACCAAATGTTCTCCATTTCAGCTTTTGTATGGTTACGAGCCACGAGATATCCTCAAGAACACACTGACGAGCGCGATCCAAGGTCCGGATCAGAAGGTGATGACAGATACGGAGTTGGAAAGTCTACGAGCAGACGCTGCCAAGACAGTCAACGATCACAGGGCTGCTGCCAAGCAACGATACGATGCCAAGCATTCCAAGCCAACCGCATACAACCTTGGTGATCTGGTATTAGTCGAAAACGAGCCGTATAGCACAGGCACATCACGCAAACTTGAGCCTCGCTATAAAGGTCCCTTTATTATCAAAAAGGTCCTGCCAAATGATAGGTATCTGGTGGAAGATATCCCACATGCACAACGAACGCAAAGGCACTACAAATCAGTTTATTCATCTGATAAGATGAAACGCTGGTGCGAACTCCCTCCCGATGATGAAGAAGACGACCTGGAAGACAACCTAAGCAGCGAATCTTGCGAGGACGCTGCGATATATCAGGAAAGGCCGACTGTAACGGACGGTTCATCAACAGCAGATGTTGGCGGGCTGTTATCAACACTACCCTGTTGAGTATGCGATAGTACATCGATATCGGTACTGTCACGAGAAGCTATCATCACTAGAGAAGTCAACGAGAAAAAGACAAGACGCAGTTCTTAAATTTTATAAATGTATATCCAAATATAATCAACATTACCTCAATAAACCACTCGAAAAGCCATCCCTTCACAGGTGTTTGGAGAATTGAAAACTTAACAGTGCTATAAGTGTTATAAGAACAGTCCTTCTTTGTTAATAGTTTTGTACTAAATTCTAAAGATATTAGTTTTAATAAATTTTACAAATTCAGGCTTTATTTTAAAAGCATACTTTATATAAAAACTTTTACTCTTTTGGATCCTTGATTAAGAAGATCTCCAAAAAGTGTTTTGGTATGTTGACAATAGCGTTCAATGGTAGTATTTAAAAGTCTATGAGTGCTATTGTTGACTACAGAAACACTTTATATTACGCCAACTCAAAGGTGTTAAAAGTGCTATAAAAACTCGTTGATATTTTTTAAGAATTCCCTCTAAATGTCAAACCGTTTGTGAGTTATCAATTTTTTTTAAAAACCCAGATAGATAATTGCAATTTCGTTTCATATCCCCATACGGAAAAAGGGCTCCAGGTTGTTTGTTCTGATAATCGTGCGTCAACGTAGGAATAAATGTTTAATTTTTCTCGGAAATAATATATGTCTTATTATGTAGCGTTCCCAATTAACTTCCCGTTCATCCATTCTTTATGCTTCGAACTAGGAGTTTGCCAGTCAATATTGATTAAGTTGCGAAAAGGAGTTTAGGCACTTATCAGCAGGGGTTCATATTCTTATTTACTATATATGCTCCCTTTTTGCTAAGTGTTTAAGAGCATTTTATCTTGTCCGTCAAAAAATATAAAAAAAAACTTCCAAGGTGGAGAATTTGATAGCCGTGTTAGCCCTCTTGTTTACTTGTTGAGTCCTCATGCTCTTACTGGAAGATGCTGAGAAGGCGTGGTTTAATTCTTTTTCAATTATTTTTTCAAAAACTGCATTGTTTGTCAATCAACACTTGTGACGCATCGTTTTACGAGGCACACATTTTTATTTATAACTTCTTTACATTTCTTACCTTATTGTTTAAGCTAGTCTATAACTTTCAAACCCCATGAAGTATTCGCCTTTTGTTATGAGGTTTAAGAGAAAGATATGAAGTATTATCCGTTATTAATATTAAATTTAAACCTAAGCGCGCCCTAGACAACGTTGCCAATTATCCCGCGTTACCCGATCAACATCATTGCCAATCACCCCGCGTTACCTGATCAACCCGCTGACAGTTTGACACGTTGCCAGGTCGCAAGACATTGCCAGATCGCTACGCTGTCAAACCGCCACACTATCGATCACCAGCACCTCTCGATACCCAACGCAACCATGAGTCGATGACAACGCAACCATGAGCCGATGACCGACATCGCTCGATATTTCAACGATCGACAACGCGAACATGAGTCGATGACCGACATGACTCGATATTTGGTCGAGTGGCAACGCAAAAAGAGTCGATGTCCGAGATCAATCGAGCGGCTTCTTTCTCTTAGTTTCCGGTACAGCTGCAGGGAGCAGACGTGTGCTCCGCAACTTGGAAAAATAAGAACTCGTGTCTCAGGAACCAACGCGCGGTACAGCCTGCGTGGCTTAAATAATATTAAACGGCAACGATCGACATTGCCCTTCTCTTAGTTTCCGGTACAGCTGTAGGGAGCAGACGTGTGCTCCTGAACGTGGTAATAAAAACTCGTGGTGAAAGTGATCAACGCGCGCGGTACAGCCTGCGTGGCTTATACAATAAGAACTCGGTGCAGCAGCAGGGAAATAACACAGGACAAGGACAAATAAAGTGAATCCGTAACTATAAACAACCAAATCTTTGTGTTTTCTTCGATATTTTTAGTAGTTTTGGTAGAAAATACCCTAACCCTTCCTAAACCCGTAGTTTGATCCTTCAGGCGTGGCTACGACAATACCTGGTACTCCCAGAGAACGCCGGCGTGCTCCTGTTGGAACATATTTGTAATATTTTCGTAGTTATCTTAGAAAATAACCTGATCCCGTAGTTTGTAATCCCTCAGGCGTGGCCACGACAATACCTGGTACTCCCAGAGAACGCCGGCGTGCCCCTGTTGGAATACATTTACAATATTTCCGTAGTTTTTCTTAGAAAATAACCAGATCCCGCAGCTAATGCTCCCTCAGGCGTGGCCACGACAATACCTGGTACTCCCAGAGAACGCCGGCGTGCCCCTGTTGGAACATATTTGCGGTATTTGCGTATCTTCTCAGAAAGTAACCCTGATCCTTCCCGAGCCCGTAGTTAGTGATCCCTCAGGCGTGACTACGGCAATACCTGGTACTCCCAGAGAACGCCAGCGTGCCCCTAGGGGAACATATTCCCACTTTTCCCTCTCAGATATAGATTTCGCATAGCCAGGGGTCGCACAGGCACGCGGGAGCACTCCACGCTTTCCCCCCTCCCCTCTGGCCAGCGACGCCAAGCGCGCCATACGTGCGTAGCGTGCGCAACAACCGCGATTTAGCCGATCCGAAAACCCTCGCTCACAATTTCCTTTAAAAGCAAGTCTCCTATAGATTACAAATTTCTTGTAAGGATCTCTGGCACGACTGAGGCATACCCCGGCCAGAGAACTTCGTTACAAGTGGCGCCCGAACAGGGACTTGTAGGGTAAAATCCTAGGAAAATACCACCTTGTAGAGCAGGTTAAAATTTCGGAAAAGTAAAATCCGGTGTCGGAGCACCCAAAAATTCGCGCGAAAATCGTGATAAACGCCCAGTATCACGTGGCCGGTGACGCCATAAAAACGCAAAACGTGACGCAGAATAACGCGACCGAGTGAAACGCAGGCAGCCCACGAGCTAACGACGCAGTACCGACAAGTAACACGAGCGAGTGAAACAGTGAAACAACGCAACAGCGACACAGTGCAACAGTGAAATTAAATACAAATATAAAATAAAATACATGGAAACCTGAAAATAATATAAAACAAAAATACTTTTCAAATAATACAAATTAAATAAAACAGTGAATTAAATAAATTTAAATTTAAATTTTCAAATAAAGTTAAATACACTGAAAAAAAAAAAAAATAATAACAAATACAAATATAAAAGGAAATACACTGAAAAAAAAAAATAATACAAATAAAATAAATTTAAATACACTGAAAAAAAAAAAAAATAATACAAATATAATAAATTTTAAATAAATTTAAATACACTGGAAAAAAAAATAAAATAAATAAATAAATAATAAATAATAATAACAACACAAATAAAATTTTTTTTTTTAAATAAATTTAAATACACTGGAAAAAAAAAATATATAAAAAAATATATAGATATATATATATATATAATAATAAAATAAAAAGAAAATAAACAAACAAAGAACGTGAAGTGAAAATACAAAGATACAAGAAGACTAAAATAACCTCGCAAGAACAACAAAACCAACGAACAATACAAAGTTTATAAAAAAATTAAAATAAACACACAGAAGACGAGATGCCAGCCATGGACGGAGAAAAGGTCCAAGCGCAGCACCGAGGAGCAGCAAATAATCCTGGTGAGTCTGTTCCAATTAGACTTAAGAATCCTGGGGTGGGAACAACTTGGATATATTCCCGTCGCAAAGAGGAATTATTAGCATTTGCCGGAGAGTTTGGGTTTCAATCAGAGGGCCGCGTTGAAGACCTACAGAAAAATTTTGCCACGTTCGTCAAGCATTCGGAGCTGCCCGAAGCAATCTGGGGAAAGCTTAAGGCCCTAGAAATGCATTTCGCATCGCGTGCTGCAAGCCCAAACCTGGGCGAGGATAAAGACAATGCCACCGACGATAAAGCCTCCGTGTCGAGTGCAATGGGTAATAGGAATATGCACTCACTACTTGTCCCCGGTAATCTTCCTCCCGGTAGTCCAGGCATTACCATAAACGCACCACAGACTCAAGGAGCACCAGGGCTCGAATTCCCTAGAGGCTTTACAAGCACTCCGGAGAGAATTCGCAAGTGGGGACTACAATTTGACGGTCGATCCGACCCTTTAACTTTTATCGAGCAGGTCGAGAGTCGCGCAGTGTCCTACGGCATAGAATTACGAACACTTCCTCGAGCCATGACAGAGCTTCTGACCGACCGGGCGGATAAATGGTTCCAGACCTGCCGACTACAAGGGGCAGACTGGACAACCTTCCGAAAGGAATTTTTAGAATTCTTTTTACCTCCACGATACCTTCAACGGCTAGACGATAGGATTAGGGGGCGAGACCAGCAGGACGGGGAGAGCTTTAAGGACTTTGCGCTGGATCTTCGCGTACTCATGAGACATGCGGGTTACACCGAGAAACAAGAGCTCGACAGGCTCTACGAGAACGCCGCACCGGAGTACCAAATGTACATACGCCGACACGAATTCGAAACTATCGGGGAACTGACCCAGCTCGCCACGGAATTTGAAACCGTTAAGCAACGTAGCGTAAACCGGGAGAATTCTCGCAAAACCCCAGTCACGACCTCTCGCACTTCACCTTTGATACCCCGGGAAAACTCTTGGAACTCTCAGGCCCCTCCAAATCGCTCAGGGAACTCAGACGCTGAGCTAGGATCCCGACGACCGGCCGCGCCCATATCAAATCGGATTATCACACCGTCGCAAAGGATTGACGTGAGAAACGCCTGCGGTAACTGCGGGGAGCAAGGACATTTTAGCCGCGAGTGTAGGAACAGCCGAAGATATTTCTGTTGGGATTGTGGCAGACAAGGAGTTCGTACCATCGATTGTTGCCGCAATACACAGCCGGGAAACGGACCGAGTCCTCGCGTTGTGCGGAATACGACGGGGACCGACGAGGCAGGGAACACCCTGTAAACGCACCCCTCAGAATTGAAGACGGGAAGATAGTGGCCGCTGTAGGAATTGGAGGACAGACTAGGCTGGCCACGATAGACACCGGGGCGTCACGCAGTTTCGTAAGTCAGGAATTTGCGGATGCAGTCGGCGAACGACATCAATTCAAAGAAATTCGAACTCAGATAAGTCTTGCCGATAACTCGATGATCGAGATATCGAAGTTATTTATAGCCAGAATCACGCTCGTACACGACCTTCTCGAAGTGCCGCTGCTCGTCATGCCATCCATGCTGGAACCTCTGATTTTAGGATTAGATTTTCTATGTAGTATAGGCACGACGCTGCGTTGCGGAACGGCAAAGCTGCGACTTCCATCAAGACTCAATCCAGTCGAACTGCGAAGCATGAGCTGCAACAAGGAAAGGCCAGGACGAACATCCATTGAGCGCAACTATTACAAACCTCTTACAAACCAGGAACACACTGACCACAATCGCGCTGACCAGGACCCCCCACGCACACCAGGACCAAAACACCAACACGAACCAGAAAAGCCTGTCATGAACCAGGAAGACACAGAACAAACCCCCACGCGCATATCGGAACCATCCGAACTACCAGGACCCACAGGAACCAAGGAGCCCCAGCTACACAGAGCAATGCAAGGACAAGACGAAACTACGTTGAGCCCCCGGACTCAACCAGCACAGACCACAGAGGCGGAACAGCCGCAGAAACCGGACGCGCAGCAGGCCGCGAAACCAAGCGACGACGTTAAAAGCACGACAGAAGACACGAGGACAGCATTACTTGAGCCAAAACCGTTGGACGAAGAGCAGGAACGGCAGATACAACATTTTCTTGGTAATCAGCTCAAGAAATTCGAGGGGATGACAGGCGTATCGACTATCGCTCAACACACAATCACCATGCGAGATGACAAGCCTTGTAAGCAAAGGTACTTTCCCAAGAACCCTGCCATGCAGGAAATCATCAATCAACAGGTGGATGCACTACTCGAGCAAGGGTGTATAGAACCGTCTCGCAGCCCGCACAGCGCTCCTTTGGTGCTGGTGCGGAAAAAGACTGGGCAGTGGCGCATGTGCGTAGACTACCGACAGCTAAACGCTCGATCAATTCCCGATGCATACCCTTTGCCAAGAATCAACCATATTCTCGAGAGACTTCGAAACGCGACCTTCATATCTACGTTAGATTTAACCAATGGGTATTGGCAGATACCGATGGCACCTAATAGCCGGGAAAGCACCGCTTTTACCGTACCAGGGCGGGGACTTTATCAGTGGCGAGTCATGCCTTTTGGCTTACACTCCGCCCCTGCCACCTTTCAGCGTGCCCTGGACAGTGTGATTAGCCCAGACCTGGAGCCATATGCCTTCGCCTATTTAGACGACATAATCGTCATCGGGGCTAGCTTGGAAGATCACATGACCAATCTCCGTCTGGTCTTTAAACGACTCAGGGAAGCTAACTTGCGTATCAACCAAGAAAAATGCTCCTTCTTTCAACGGAAACTAACATATCTAGGACATGTCATTAGTAATCGAGGCATTCACACAGACCCAGAGAAGGTCGCCGCCGTACGAAACCTGAACCCGCCGGAAAACCTCCGAGAACTTAGGCGTTGTTTAGGGATGGCCTCCTGGTACCGGAGATTTGTGCCCAACTTTGCATCAGTGGTTCAACCAATGACCAACCTTCTCAGAAAGAACCAGAAGTGGACCTGGGGGAAGAACAGAAAGCTGCGTTCGACCAGCTCAAGGTACTTCTGACGGACGCTCCCGTGTTAGCATGCCCGGATTTCACTGAGAAGATGACTCTTCAAACCGACGCTAGTAACTACGGGCTAGGCGGCGTTTTGACCCAGACAATCAACGGACAAGAACGGGTGATAGCCTACGTGAGCCGCAAACTAGATGCAGCCGAACTTAACTACTCACCGATGGAAAAAGAATGTTTGGCGATCGTCTGGGGAATTCGAAAACTGAGGTGCTACGTCGAAGGCTATCGTTTCAACGTTATCACAGATCACTTGGCACTTAAATGGATGGACCATATAGAAAACCCCACGGGACGAATAGCCAGATGGGCATTAGAACTCCAGCAATACCAATACGACGTCCAGTATCGCCGAGGGAAGTACAACGTTGTCGCCGACGCTCTGTCTCGACAGCCGTTAGAGAGACTCCAGCGGATCACGGCAGAAAATCATCAGTGTAAGTGGATTCAACGCAAATTACAGGAGATCAAGGATAACCCACAAAAGTTTTCCGACTACGTCGTTGAAAACGGGGAGCTGTATCGTCACTTAGGCCATCGCCCCGACGACCAGGACTACATACCATGGAAACTATGTGTGCCAGGTGAGCATCGTCAACGGATCTTACAGGAATGCCACGACGCACCGACAGCAGGCCATTTAGGGGTACGGAAGACCATTCTCCGTATCTCTCAGAAATACTACTGGCCTGGCATGTTCCGCGATGTCGGGTCATACGTACGGAAATGTGTCTTGTGCCAAAAGTTCAAAGCAGACCAACGAAGGCAAGCCGGCATGATGCTCACGAGGCAGGTCGAGGAACCCTTCGCGGTACTGTGCGCAGACTTCGTTGGCCCGTTGCCTCGCTCCAAACAAGGAAACAACATGTTACTGGTTTTCTTCGATTCGTTCACTAAATGGATCGAACTGATACCACTGCGTAAAGCCACCTCAACGACCCTGATCCGAGCTTTTCGTGAACGTGTGCTCAGTCACTTCGGGGCACCAAAGAAACTGGTATGCGATAATGGCACCCAGTTCACTAGCAAAGCGTTTCGAACCTTTCTAGCAGATACTGGCGTAGAACTCCAGTATACAGCACCTTACTGCCCGCGTGAAAACCCCACCGAGAGGGCGAACCGAACGATCAAGACGATGATCTCGCAGTATCTAGGTGACCAACAGAACACATGGGACACTCTCATTCCAGAACTCACTCTTGCATTGAACTCTAGTGTCTCCGACTCGACGGGATATAGCCCGGTATTCCTGCTACAAGGCAGAGAGCCGCGGTTACCTAAAGCTTGGTACGACCAAGTCACCCCGGGAACGGGAACCGTGCCACAGACAGCTACGGAGAAAGCCGATCACTTAAGAGAAATCTATAGCATCGTCCGGGGGAACATACAAAGAGCCAGTAAAGATCAGGTTCGCCAGTACAATCTTCGCCGCAGGGAATGGCGTCCGGCCATGGGTTCCTTGGTTTTGGTACGACAACACCACCTTTCCAAGGCGTCCGAGGGATTTGCGGCTAAGTTAGCCCCCAAGTTCGATGGACCATATAAAGTGGTGGCCTTCACCTCTCCCAACATCGTGCGGTTACGCCTCCCCGGCAAACGAAAGGGGCGATTAGCCAATATCGCAGATTTAAAAGCTTTCCATTCTCCATCTTCCACAGGAAATAGCGAATCCGAAGACGATGACCACGAAGACGCAGAAAGCCCGTGCCTTCCAGTTCCAGCCGAGAGAGATGAGACGACGGCGCCAAGTATCAACGGGGGGTGATTATAAGAATGAACTACCAAAGCCCTGATTCACTGATAGGAGATTTGTAAGCTGCTGCCCGACTCTAAGATTACTTTTGATATACATAGAACTCTATACATTTCCTAAGCTAAATAAGTCCCAATTATAAATGTCCTGCAGGAAAACTACCATGGAACGAGAGATTGTAAATCTTTGCAGCGACAGCGATACCGACTCCAGTACGCCGAGGGAAACTACCGAGTCACCAGCAAAACGAATGGCACCGTTCGGGTCCTTTTCCCCCCGAAGTAGGAAGGGGTGTGACGCATCGTTTTACGAGGCACACATTTTTATTTATAACTTCTTTACATTTCTTACCTTATTGTTTAAGCTAGTCTATAACTTTCAAACCCCATGAAGTATTCGCCTTTTGTTATGAGGTTTAAGAGAAAGATATGAAGTATTATCCGTTATTAATATTAAATTTAAACCTAAGCGCGCCCTAGACAACGTTGCCAATTATCCCGCGTTACCCGATCAACATCATTGCCAATCACCCCGCGTTACCTGATCAACCCGCTGACAGTTTGACACGTTGCCAGGTCGCAAGACATTGCCAGATCGCTACGCTGTCAAACCGCCACACTATCGATCACCAGCACCTCTCGATACCCAACGCAACCATGAGTCGATGACAACGCAACCATGAGCCGATGACCGACATCGCTCGATATTTCAACGATCGACAACGCGAACATGAGTCGATGACCGACATGACTCGATATTTGGTCGAGTGGCAACGCAAAAAGAGTCGATGTCCGAGATCAATCGAGCGGCTTCTTTCTCTTAGTTTCCGGTACAGCTGCAGGGAGCAGACGTGTGCTCCGCAACTTGGAAAAATAAGAACTCGTGTCTCAGGAACCAACGCGCGGTACAGCCTGCGTGGCTTAAATAATATTAAACGGCAACGATCGACATTGCCCTTCTCTTAGTTTCCGGTACAGCTGTAGGGAGCAGACGTGTGCTCCTGAACGTGGTAATAAAAACTCGTGGTGAAAGTGATCAACGCGCGCGGTACAGCCTGCGTGGCTTATACAATAAGAACTCGGTGCAGCAGCAGGGAAATAACACAGGACAAGGACAAATAAAGTGAATCCGTAACTATAAACAACCAAATCTTTGTGTTTTCTTCGATATTTTTAGTAGTTTTGGTAGAAAATACCCTAACCCTTCCTAAACCCGTAGTTTGATCCTTCAGGCGTGGCTACGACAATACCTGGTACTCCCAGAGAACGCCGGCGTGCCCCTGTTGGAACATATTTGTAATATTTTCGTTGTTATCTTAGAAAATAACCTGATCCCGTAGTTTGTAATCCCTCAGGCGTGGCCACGACAATACCTGGTACTCCCAGAGAACGCCGGCGTGCCCCTGTTGGAATACATTTACAATATTTCCGTAGTTTTTCTTAGAAAATAACCAGATCCCGCAGCTAATGCTCCCTCAGGCGTGGCCACGACAATACCTGGTACTCCCAGAGAACGCCGGCGTGCCCCTGTTGGAACATATTTGCGGTATTTGCGTATCTTCTCAGAAAGTAACCCTGATCCTTCCCGAGCCCGTAGTTAGTGATCCCTCAGGCGTGACTACGGCAATACCTGGTACTCCCAGAGAACGCCAGCGTGCCCCTAGGGGAACATATTCCCACTTTTCCCTCTCAGATATAGATTTCGCATAGCCAGGGGTCGCACAGGCACGCGGGAGCACTCCACGCTTTCCCCCCTCCCCTCTGGCCAGCGACGCCAAGCGCGCCATACGTGCGTAGCGTGCGCAACAACCGCGATTTAGCCGATCCGAAAACCCTCGCTCACAATTTCCTTTAAAAGCAAGTCTCCTATAGATTACAAATTTCTTGTAAGGATCTCTGGCACGACTGAGGCATACCCCGGCCAGAGAACTTCGTTACACACTTTTTATTTGCGATACTCGAAGAGTAAGCAAATACTGTAAACGTTGAAATGTCTGTCTGTCCGTCTGTCCGTCCGTACAAACGTCGAGATCTCGGGAACTATAAGAGCTAGAACCGCCAAACTTTGCATACAGACTTGTATTAGCAAAGCGCAGATCAAGTTTGTTTAAAAACCTGACCACGTCCCTTTTAACGCCTACAAACCGCGAAACTCTGTGGTGTCCACATTTTTAATGCTAGAGAAAAGTGGCCGTTATAAATGTTATTTTTATTGAAAATATCTACTCAAATATCTAAAAATTTTGAAAATCAAGAAATTTTCAAGAAATTGTGTATACAAAGGGAAACCCGACTATAGCGTTCTTTCTTGTCTATCATTGTTGCTTTGATGTCCAGCGAACTGCTTGTTGAAGACTGGCTTTGTTTTTTAATCAGAGATGTAAGAGATGTTGTCCTTTTTTCAAGCTGTTTTTCTATAAAAGCAGATGCAGAGCAGATGCAGGCTCAATTCGAAGGTAAAAGTTGCCGATGCTGGTCAACAGGGTCTTGAGCCTTTTTCAAAATAAATATAGTGATTCAAAACCAGTTTACTGAAATATCCATTTAAAAAGGCCTTTTTACCAATTCCTTCATTTTTTTTTTTAACATTATTATTGTTTTTTTTAGTATTATGTAGAATTCCTTTTTTTAAGGCGTACTTGCGCCTTAGACGGCAAAAAAACACACTTTTATAATTTTTTTTCTCTTCTCAGTTTTAGTTGCGTTTACTTTGCGCACAACATTATCACCACGAGCCAACTGTCATTTACAAAATGAGCGGCAAATACGGTAAATATAAGCTTAATATGTTGGAAAAAAAAGAAAATAATTATAAACAACCCAACCCAGGAAAAAAGTTTGATTGGAGCAACATAGCTCTTTGGTCACTTTTCCAGCTTTGGGAGGACAATTTGCCAGCGATCCGTGAAGGTCGCCAAAGATCTCACATTTATATGGACATGGCAGAGAAGCTGAAGGAGTTTGGGCCTACTGACGCTCATGTAAAGTCCAAAATTGCTGGCCTGACCAGGACGTACTGGTAAGATACAAATAACATGCACTTTTAGTTTAATATAAACACAATTTTAATATTTAGGAGCGAGATGTCCAAGGTGGGGCCGTTGGGTCCTTCGTGCTGGGAGCACTTCGACAGGGTCTCCTACATCATAAACTCAGGCACAAACTTGGATGTTAGCCTGTTCGAAGGCACAGGTAATAACGTATTAACATTAGTAACATATACCAATTCTAATTAAACATATTTCTTGCAGACTTTGCCCCTGAGACTGTGAGCATCTCCAGCAACTCCACTTTTGGCGCCGATCCTCCTGTGGGGGAACCGTCGGGTCCACCGAACAAAAAGCGACGAAGGGACAGGCGCGATGAACTGGTCGAGGTGGAGAAGGAAAAATTGGCAGTGATGGAAAAAATGGCTGGAGACTGCGCCTATTTTCAAAACCGATTTTTCAAGCTTTTGCAGAGCCGAAACATTAACACATAATAACAAAAATAAAATTTATTTCCGAATAAAATAGTAATATATTTTTTAAGAAGGCTAAATAAATAAAGCACACAGAGTTATAAACAAATATGTGTTTAATAATAACAAATATGTGTTTAACAAATATGTGTTTAACAGCATTGTCCTGCTTTAATTACTAATTTAGAATGCACACATAGTTTGGTGTGTTTTTTTTGGGAAAACTATAGGCTATTTATAGCCTAAAAATTTGTAGGCAATGAGTACCTTGCTTTTAGGCAATAACTGCATTGGAGCCCAATTAAGGTCAAATGACCTAGAAAACAGGCAATTTTGAGGCATTTTAGGTAAACAATTTCTCTGGGTGTGTGCAGAGGTCTCAACGTCTGCGCTCGTGTTTGCTTGTTGTGTCCTTATGCCTGACTGGACGATAAGCAGGCGTTGTTCAATTCTTTTTCTGAACTGAAAAGAATTGAACCACGCCTACTAAGCATCGTCCAGTCAGAGCACTAGGACACAACATATAGGTGTTACCAAGCACCAAAGAATATAAGCATCTGGGCTTCCTAGCTATCCCCTTAAAGAATACTACACTTTCCAAAAATTTGAATTTCGCAGCGATTTTTTTTCGTGTGCTCTTTTTAAATGCGTGCATCATTGACTGCTACTCAAAAAAGGCGTTCCAATTGCTTTGTCATTTCACGGAAATTTCCGAGGTGGAGAATTTGATAGCCGTTAGCGCTGCTGTGCAGAGGTCTCAAGACGCTCTTGTTTACTTGTTGTGTCCTATTGCTCTGACTGGACGATGCAAAGTAGGCGTGGTTCAATTCTTTTTCTATTCTTTTTCCTAAACAGTTTAGACTTTGAGACCTGGCTTTGTTTGTCGATCGACACTTTTTTTTTATGTACAGCGAACTGCTAGTTGAAGACTGGCTGTGTTTGTTAATCAACTCTTTTTTGTCATTTTCTCAAGCTGGAGTTTTGCTATAAAAGCAGATGCAACATAGGCTGCAGGGGTCAGTTCCAAGTCAAAAGTCGCCGATGCTGGTCAACAGGGTCTTGAGCCTTTTTAAAAATAAATACAGTGATTAAAAACCAGTTAACTGAATAAGCCATTTAAAAAGGCTTTGTGACTTTAGGTCTCTTTTTGAGTCCCGGAGCCACAAGTCAACTTTACAATGCTTGTGTTGTACATAATTTTTGGTGTTATTTATTGCATATATTTTATCATATTCTTGATTTTTTATTTATTTTTTTAAAATTAATTTAATGTATTTGTTAAAAATTTTTACAACGTATTTTCGACGAAAATACCTTGCCTCACTTGGTTTAATCAAAATATTCGGTAAGTACGTACTACAAAAACTCTCTCACTCTTTCTCTAGCTTGACTTTGATAAATATTGGAGATAATATTTTTTTTGATCCTTGATTAAAAAGATCTCCAAAAAGTGTTTTTGTATGTTGACAATGGCGTTCAATGGTAGTATTTAAAAGTCCTAGTGCGCTATTGTTGATTTCAAAATCACTTTTTATTAAGCCTACTCAAAGGTGTTAAAAGTGCTATAAGAACTCGTTGATAATTTTTAAGAATTTCCACTAAATGGCAAACCGTTTGTGAGTTATCAATTTTTCTTAAAAACCCAGATAGATAATGGCGATTTCGTTTCATATCCCCATACGGAAAAAGGGCTCCAGGTTGTTTGTTCTGATAATCGTGCGTCAACGTAGGAATAAATGTTTAATTTTTCTCGGAAATAATATATATCTTAATATGCATGCAAAAACGTACTTACTTTATATAAAAACTTTTACTCTTTTGGATCCTTGACTAAGAAGATCTCAAAAAAGTGGTTTTGTATGTTGACAATGGCGTTCAATGGTAGTATTTAAAAGTCCATGAATGCTTTTGTTGACTGCTAAAACACTTTTTGTTGCGACAACTCAAAGGTGTTAAAAGTGCTATAAAAACTCGTTGATAATTTTTTAAGAATTTCCACTTAATCTCAAACCGTTTGTGAGTCATCCATTTTTCTTCAAAACCCAGAAATATAATGGCGATTGCGTTTCATATCCCCATACGGAATAAAGGGATCCAGGTTGTTTGTTCTCATAATCCTGCGTCAACGTAGGAATAAATGTTTAATTTTTCTCGGAAATAATATATATCTTAATATGCATGCAAAAACGTATCGTTATGCAGCGTTCCCAATTAACTTCTTGTTAATCCCTTCTTAATGTACCCAATCTTCTTCTTTTTTTGTTTCGAACTGGGAGTTTGCCAGTCAATATTGATGAAGTTGCGAAAAGGAGTTTAGGCACTTATCAGCAGGGGTTCATATTCTTATTTACTATATATGCTCCCTTTTTGCTAAGTGTTTAAGACCATTTTATCTCGTCCGTCAAAAATAAAAAAAAAAAACTTCGAAAGCTTTCATGGGCTACAAAGTTGTATTAGCAGTTATTTAAACTGCTTGAACTTATATAATTTGAATATATTATTGTGGTTAAAAGTTTTTGTTAGGTACCTAATCATTGTTTTTACCTCACCTCTAGCACCCTTGCTTAAAAATGTTTGAAGAATTGAAAACTGAACATAGCTACAAGGTGTTAGACTACTGTTATAACAACTGTCTTTTTCTGTTTACATTTTAAATTTTATTTCAAGCTTAACTTTAATTTGCAATTATAATAATAAAAATATTAGTTTTCATAAATTTTACCAATTTAGGCATTATTTTAAATGCTTTTTTAAAATAACTTCTTGTATTTTTTTTGATACTTGATTAAGGAGATCCGCAAGAAATTGTTTTGGGTGATTAACAATGGTGTTTAGTGGTTGTGATTAATAACACTAGTTTACAAAATTTAAAAAAAAAATGCTCCAAAGCCAATTATACTCATTTCTGGTAGAGTAGGACTTCTAGATTACGAACATACCACTTAAAATTTTTTCTATGGAACAGTTTTTTTTTAAAGATTTTTTAAAGTTTAAAACAAAAAATTTCGGCTGTCTCTTTAAGTTTTCATTTATATCTCGAGTTTTGGCCAACCGATCCCGGTGCATTTTACAAAATTCTACTGCCAATAGATACATCTTTAACATTGTCATACTAAACAATTGGATTGGAAAAGTCATTTATCTGCAAGAGCTCGACAAACACAAACTTTGTGAAAATGTTGGGCTGTTAAACGACTGTAAAACGGCTGCTATACCCTTAAAAACTCGAAAAAAATCCGTTGAAAAATCACTATTGGTTTTAACTGAATTTCGGTAACCGAAATAATCGGACAAGCTAATCATGCAAGAAATTCAATGGAATTTAGATTTCTAATGGATTTTTAAAGTAAGTCATTTTAGTTTTTTTCTGCCGTTAAGCACCGAATTTGAACTTTATCCCAGTAGGCCTAGCGCTTACAGGACTGTTAAATGTAGGCAGAGTTGGCAACTTTCGGATATAAAAAAAGCTGAACTTAAATTAAAAAAGCTAAATAATCAGGAGTTCTGTAAGTGTAAGTTACACCATCAAAAAGCGATGTAAATATGAAATCTTTCTTACGTTTTAAGAAGAAACACTATATCTTAAGGTGCATTTGATTTTTTATATTTTAAATGGTTTAGTTTAACATTGAGTTGTGATTTCAGCAAATTGTAGCAAATTTTGTATTTTTTTACTCATATGTAAATTTTTACTGATTTTTTCTAAGACCCTATCTAAAGAAAATTATCCTAAGTTTCCCTTTGTTTTTAGATATTGCCTTAACACACTCAAGTGCTTTTGCTAAATCTTAATTGAACTTTACAAATATACAAAATTTTATCTTTATTTCTATTGACATTTTCTAGCTTTTTTTATTTGATCCGACAACACTGTTAACAGTTTACAGTTCATAAGCCTACTGGGATAAAGTTCAAATTCGGTGCTTAACGGCAGAAAAAAACTAAAATGACTTACTTTAAAAATCCACTAGAAATCTAAATTCCATTGGATTTCTTGCATGATTAGCTTGTCCGATTATTTCGGTTACCGAAATTCAGTTAAAACCAATAGTGATTTTTCAACGGATTTTTTTCGAGTTTTTAAGGGTATAGCAGCCGTTTTACAGTCGTTTAACAGCCCAAAATTTTCACAAAGTTTGTGTTTGTCGAGCTCTTGCAGATAAATGACTTTTCCAATCCAATTGTTTAGTATGACAATGTTAAAGATGTATCTATTGGCAGTAGAATTTTGTAAAATGCACCGGGATCGGTTGGCCAAAACTCGAGATATAAATGAAAACTTAAAGAGACAGCCGAAATTTTTGTTTTAAACTTTAAAAAATCTTTAAAAAAACTGTTCCATAGAAAAATTTTTAATGGTATTTTCGTAATCTAGAAGTCCTACTCTACCAGAAATTGGTATAATTGGCTTTGGAGGCGATTGGCTGTAAACTAGTGTAATCCATTGCACCTTTGTTGATTACTTAAACCTTTTTCTTACGTCAACTAAATGGTGTTAAAAGTGCTAAAAAAAAAAAAAAAGCACTTTCTTAATTTTAGTGCGTCAACGTTTAATTTTTCACGGAAATGTATCGTTATGCAGAGTTCCCAATTAATTTTGT
>JAECWM010000113.1:0-70454 GCA_018150695.1 Drosophila oshimai
AGTCCTTTATAAGTCCTTTATAATTATTATAAGTCGGATATCAAAATATTCATAAACACAAGGTTGAAGAATTAAATCTTAAATTACTCTTAACATATGTTAAAACATATCTGTAAAAAAATTTTTGTTGTACAACATCCGTTTGAAAAGAAAAAAAAAAGAAAATGTCTCGTATACTAATGAAACACTGAAAATCGTGACAAAATTCGGACTTTTGTGTTTTATTTACCGCTACTTGAAAACGCGAGATGCAATCAGAGATAAGAACATCAGGTTTTGAGCAGAATTCATTAAGCTTTCATCCTGCATACTTTATTTTGTTGTATTAGGCTTCCCCGTTCTTCTACAAGGATCGAAACTAAAATTTCATAACTCTCGTATACTAATGAACAGCACTGTAATTATCAAAAAGAACCACTCCATTTAAGAGAGCTGGCAATTTTTATCAAAACTGCGAACCTAAACTTCCTAAACCACCAGTCAAGCTCATCCACTGGAAGTCTAGTAGTCCACCTTCTGTGGGCTAAAACTCGACATTAAGGGTATTGCGCCAGCCAAATGCGCATACCTAGACCAGCTGTTTCATTCTTCTTCGTGCTCGTATCTACGTGAGCATGTCTCGCACATGCGCTCAAAACACCAGTACCTGCTGCGACCAACAACCCGGTCATCCATGTGATGATTAAAGCCACAAAAGAAAACAAAAATGTCTGTCTGTTAGGAGTAAACGTTATGTGTTTACACTTTTGCGCGTTGAGTTTTATTCGCCATTCTGAAAACCACCTCTCCACTACCACGAGATGATCAGCTAGCAGTGCTGTTGCCTGAATTTGGACCGACATATGATCGCGGTATCGTCTGCGAATGTAGAAGTAGTTAGCAGCTCGATCGTGGGAATATCTGCGGTGTAAAGGACATATAGAGTTGAACCAAGGGCGCTACCTTGGAAAACTCCAGCTTTGCTTCGGCGAAGGCTCTGTTGTAAACATTAAAGTATGCTGTGAGTGTTTTCCGGCAGAATCGTTCTAATTTTATGCATAAGGCCATCAAGCCAGACTGGGTTGAAAGCCAGCCAGTGCAACGTCAAGAAATACCGTACTGCAGTATTCCCGAATTTCGAAGGCAGTCCGTATTTCTGTTAATCTATTGACTTTTTCTATTGTTCCATGGCTTTCTCGAAAGCCAAATTGATGGGCCGGAATAACGTTGTGCTCTTTCAGATATCGAGTTAAGCGCGTCAAAGGGCATATTTCGAGCAGTTTTGACAGGCACGAGAGTCAACTTGTCGGTCTGTACGAATGGTATTGTGTGATCCTTTCCTGGCTTTGATTATGATTACCGATTTTTTTCACTTTTTTGGGAAGTAGCTTAGACGTGTAATCCCGTTTAAGAGTTTACAAATGACCTCAATTGCACAGTTTGGGAGTTCAATTAACATTTTGGGAGTTATAAGATCACCGTCTGGGGCCTTTTTTGGTTTTAATTGCTCCCTGTTGACTTTTGCAACAATGTTTGGCTGAAACAAATTGAATAATTGAACCCGTCACAGTTTCAGTTCGAATTGGGGGCGACGGTAGGATAAATTAATTAATTCATTTGTAATTCATTTTGAAGGTGTAAAGCAAATGTACAAGCTCTGTCTTTGTCACTTCTGGCCCAGCTTCTAAAAGGGACTACTGTTTCGGCCGGCGCATTTAGATTTGGGTGGGCCCTCAACAAGGGATGCTTTGTGCTGGTGGGCGATAGTTTCTAAATGTTGCGTTGCGTTTTTTCTTTTTTATGCTTTAGAGCCCTGGTGAGTCTGCGACAAGCCTACTCAAGACTTTGTTTTGAGGATGGCGACCTGCTGGTTTGCCAAGCACGTCTCAAACTTATTTGTTTCAAGACAAGCTTTTCGATTTGAAGATTAGTTTTGGGTGGGTTTGTCTAAACATTCCTTCCCTGTGGTGTAGAAATTTTGGCTGCTGCGACGAGTACAGACTCCAGTGCATCGGCATAACAAGCGAGGGGTAAACTTAATGTGCGAACTTTCGTAGTTTTTGTATTTAAGCCAGTTGGTTCAATGTGACGTCAGCCTGTGAGGGTGCTCTATTATTTCCAGACTTTGAAGAAGAGTTATTATCACTGGTAAGTGGTCCGATGATAGGTCCAAAAGCGATTTCGCAGTTTTTATATTGCGAAAATAATTTATTATTACAGCTAAATCAATTTGATCAGGTAGTTTTCTAGGATCTGTAGGTCTGGTGCAACGTAGTCCAGTTTGTTGCATGTTTTGATGATTGCACTGAGTAGTTGCCTTCCTTTGAGGTTACAAGTCGGGATCCCCAGTGCGTGTACTTCATTGTAGTCACCTGCAGCTATAAAACGTTCTCCAAGCGAATTGTAGAAGTACATGAAATGGTATTCGGAGACTGTAAAGCGGGGTGGGCAGTAGACAGCGGCAATGGCAAGGTTGCCCAATTGTAACTTTATCGATGTAGCTTGCAGATAGTTTTTTGTAATCCTTTGGTGAATGTGGTGTTTGATACGATCTCTTATTAAGATGACGGTTCAGCCGTGGGCTTTACCATCTGGGTGATCGTTGCCAGGTCAGATGCGTTTCTGCCAGCAACATAACATCGATGTGATTTTCGTTGAGGAGTAGAGTTATTTCAGGTTTATGCTGTGAAACACCGTTGGCGTTAGGGTGGGCAGTAGACAGCGGCAATGGCAAGGTTGCCCAATTGTAACTTTATCGATGTAGCTTGCAGATAGTTTTTTGTAATCCTTTGGTGAATGTGGTGTTTGATGCGATCTCTTATTAAGATGACGGTTCAGCCGTGGGCTTTACCATCTGGGTGATCGTTGCCAGGTCAGATGCGTTTCTGCCAGCAACATAACATCGATGTGATTTTCGTTGAGGAGTTGAGTTATTTCAGGTTTATGCTGTGAAACACCGTTGGCGTTCCACTGAGTTATTCGAAGGCAAGACGTGGCTTAATTGGACTGCTGAGATAAGAGCATCTGTAACAAGAACTATTGGTTTGCTTTGCATAATGGTTTTCATGAATAACATAAATTCCATCATATTTTGTTGCGAGGTGGCCTACTGGATGTTATCAATTTTCGGCTCTGCTTGAGTTGTTCCTGTTCTTAGGGCGCTGGCATTGGATATGCCGTTGGTAGCAATTGAAGGGCCAAATGATGATCTGGCTTCTTTTGCGAAGAAAACTTCCGGTTTCGTTTCTGATCTTTGGTAAGTGTTCTGGGCACATTTCGTTGTCACCCGTTGGATCCGACTCACTTTGTGAGGGGAATTATTTCCCGACCAGCTCCCGACCAGCCCGACCCAAAGCGTTTGAGCTCTTCTCCCGGATGAATATGGGTGGGGGATTTTGTTTTCGTGAAGATTCCTGTTGGTTTTCTTATGGTGTGTTGTTGTCCTCGGCCAAGGCGGCAAATCTATTTACATTTGGGGACTCCATGTATTCGGTGGTGCGGTTAATTTTTGAGGGCTAAGCTTCCGTTTGGTTATTTTTATGTAGCGGTCCATACCAATCTGCATGGTCGGGCCTGCTTGTTGACTTTCTTTATCGACTACCATTTTTTTTTTTTTTTTTTTTTTCTCGGTCTTAGCACTGAAGCTTACTGGAGTGGGGGCAAGCAGGGCGAAGGAGCAATATCGTGATCTCTGGTTTTCGGTGGTCAGTAAAGAGTTTGTATTGGCATTAGATTCTCTGGCGTACACCGTAAAGTAGGCGTTGTTTTTTAGCAATGAGAGCCGACGTTCACTTTGCTTTCTATGCTGTAGAGCGCGGGTTTGATCCTGGTGTTTCTGCCGGTCAATTCGTTGTTCCTTTTTCCTACCCATTACAATAAGTTAGAGGCTAAACTTTATTTAAATTAAAGGCCTTGATATGCGAGTGGCATAAAGCCTCGCGTCGGCCATTTTATTTTGATTTGTTTACACTTATTCGATCGATTTTTACCGGAGCGTTTATAACCCGTCTACACGTGACAACGTCCGAACACCGACATACTAATACTCGAATGTTCTTATTACATAAATGTGTTTCTTAGTCAATGACTTTTTTTAATATATATGTTAAATGACTCTTTACCTACGTTAATTCAAGAAAGATAGTCGCCTTACCGAAAACTGACAATTTTTCGCCTTCTTAATTGAGTCTTCCCCAAATATTTATTTGAACTTACTTTTAAAATATATTTGTTTCTAAGTGTTTACTTGTTCTTAATTGTTTTATTCCGTCGTCTTTTTTACAGAAACTGCAAACTATAGGCGAGGATTTCTGTGGGTTAGATGTTAATTCGCCCTTGGGAGGAGAAAACCCCATAACTTCAGTGCCAGTGGCAATCTTTAACACAAAGTTAACTTCAGTTGCTGCTACAAGCACAAGCGGATATACCGTTGTCTTTGTTGGCACAACAGGTGGATACCTTAAGAAAGTTGTTGTGGAGTCTTCATCCGTTGCCAATGAGTATGCAAGTTTTGTAGTGGACTCGGGCTCGGCAATCAATCAGGACATGCAGTTTGACAACCAAAATCTCTATATTTATGTTATGTCCGAAACTAAAGTGTCTAAAGTTAAGGTGTTTGATTGTTCTGATTACAAGACTTGTGGAGAGTGCTTAGGCGCCAGAGATCCATACTGTGGTTGGTGCTCGTTGGAGAACAAATGTAGCCCACGTTCCAACTGCCAGGACGACGCCAACGACCCTCTGTACTGGGTCAGCTATAAAACTGGAAAATGCACTACGATAACAAGTGTTGTGCCTCACCAACTGCAACGCACTACAGCTCGTACCTTAGAGCTTATCATAGATCATTTGCCGCAACTAAAGGAGAATTTAATATGTGCTTTCACCACTGAGGATAAGGCCCTCTTTACCAATGCTACGAAAAAACGAAATGGCGTCAACTGCACTACACCGCGAACAGATATGCTGCCTCAAATTGAGCAAGGGAAACATCATTTCACAGCCAAGCTTTCTGTGCGTACTAGAAATGGACCTGATTTAGTATCCACAGATTTTACGTTCTTTGATTGTAGTACACACTCATCCTGCACACGTTGTGTGTCTTCGGAGTTTCCATGTGATTGGTGTGTTGAGGCACACCGGTGCACTCACGATACTGCTGAAAATTGTCGCAACGATATTTTGGTAACCGGCGTTAGCAGGATAGGGCCAAGCTATAGATCGGGTCCTGGATTTTGTCCAACAATCAACGCTACTGGTGATGGAAGTGAAGTACTTGTGGCTGGTGGTACAAGCAAATCTATAAAAGTTAAAGTCCACATTATAGGGCAGTTTATAGTTCAAACGCGTTTTGTTTGCCAATTTAATATTGAAGGGCGTGTAACTAGTTTAAATGCTCAATTATTGGGTGACACCATTTACTGCGATAGCATGGAATTTCAATACACTTCAAGGTCGCCGAATTTGACGGCCACTTTCGCAGTTATATGGGGCGGATCCAAACCTCTTGACAATCCTCATAATATACACGGTAAGTTTTAAGTACCAACCTCATCTTAAATTTTTATGTTTTTAATATTATTTCTTGTAGTTGTTATTTATCGCTGTCGAGAAATGGCAGACAGCTGTGGTATTTGTTTGGCCCTAGCCGAAAAGTACAATTGCGGATGGTGCTCGTCTACTAATACGTGCGAAGTTGAAGAACAATGCAATAAGAATAAAGAGGGAAAAACAGATTGGTTAAATAGAAGTGAAATTTGCCCGAACCCCGAAATTCATACCTTTGAACCGAAAACGGGACCCTGGGAAGGGGGAACAAACATAACAATACGTGGCATAAATTTGGGAAAAAATTATAACGACATTTATTCAGGCGTTCGAATAGCTGGAATAAATTGTATGCCGTTTCCGCAGTTTTATATAGACACAAAGCAAATTGTATGTACGGTGGATAGTCCGGGAGAACAAATGTACCGAAATGGCCGAATTGTGGTACAAATAGGTGACTATCGTGGTGAGTCTAAGGAAGACTATGAGTTTGTTGACCCGAAAATTCTGGATTTCAATCCAAAGTTTGGTCCAACATCGGGTGGAACTGAAATACATATAACTGGAAAGCACCTTAATGCTGGTTCTCGCATACAAGCCTCAATAAATGATCATTTGCCTTGCAAAATCCTAAGTACAGATTCTTCACAAGCTATATGTCGTACGTCCCCTTCCCCTGGTATAATCGAAGGAAGGCTAAAAATGTCTTTTGATAATGGTCCGCGAGAATTTAATGATTACAATTTTAAATATGTTTTGGACCCTACTGTTGAACACGTCAGTTCCGGGCCAAGTGGGCAAATTAAAGTACCAAAAGGTATACCAGCAGGCGGCATTAGAATATCTGTAATTGGTACCCAATTCACGAGTATTCAGACTCCCAACATTTACGTAGTATATAATGGTGAGATATATGCAAGCCAATGCCGAGTTCAATCGGACACAGAAATGGAATGTGCTTCTCCAATTATTGAAGTGGACAGCAAAATCATAGAAGCGGAAAGACCAATTCTTCTTGAATATGGCTTCCTAATGGATAATGTCTTGGGTGTACAAAATTTATCAAAGGTTCACAACAACCATTTTGAACTTTATCCAAATCCCGAGTACTTCATATTTGAAGAAAGAGTTAAGTACTTTAAGAGTGAATATTTAACAATTAACGGTCGAAATCTTGATCGAGCATGCAAAGAGACTGATGTTGAAGTAAGAATAGGAAATGGCTTTTGCAACATTACATCTCTTTCAAGGCAGCAACTAACATGTAGACCTCCTTCTGAAGCAACAGCAACTAAAAGCATCAATGGACCCGAAGTTATAGTTCGTATTGGAACTTCGCTGGAGTATCGTATTGGTATTCTTAGCTATGAATCGTCAAATATAATATTGGATTGGGGAGAAAATGTAATTTTTGCTGTTATTGCCACAATTGTAATCTTACTTCTGATTTTTGTTGCTTTGCTAGTGGCATACAAAAAGAAAAGTTCCGAATCAAGCCGCGTGCTTCGAAACATGCAGGAACAGATGGATATATTGGAGTTGCGTGTCGCAGCTGAATGTAAGGAAGCATTCGCCGAACTTCAAACTGAAATGACTGACCTCACTGGAGATCTTACGTCTGGAGGCATTCCATTTTTAGACTATCGATCATATGCAATGAAGATTCTTTTTCCTAACCACGAAGACCATATTGTGCTGCAATGGGAAAGGCCTGAGCTTCTCCGAAAGGAAAAAGGGTTGCGTATTTTTGGCCAACTCATTATGAATAAAACATTCCTACTTCTTTTTATTCGTACCTTGGAGTCAAATCGATACTTCTCAATGCGAGAACGAGTTAACGTGGCCTCATTAATTATGGTCACATTACAATCGAAATTAGAATATTGTACGGATATATTAAAAACTTTATTGGGAGATTTAATTGAAAAATGCATTGAAGGAAAGAGTCATCCGAAACTTCTATTACGACGAACCGAAAGTGTGGCTGAAAAAATGTTAAGTGCATGGTTTACCTTTCTTCTTTACAAGTTTTTAAAAGAGTGTGCTGGAGAGCCTTTGTACATGCTTTTCCGTGCTGTAAAGGGACAAGTAGATAAGGGCCCTGTTGACGCTTGTACACATGAGGCAAGATACTCTCTAAGTGAAGAAAAGCTTATTCGCCAGTCCATTGATTTCCGACCAATGAATGTATATGCAAGCATTATACAGCAGCCAATATTTTGCAATAACCTAGATATGTTACCTCCACACACTGAAAACGTATCCGTAAAGGTTTTGGACTGCGATACAATTGGACAAGTAAAAGAAAAATGCTTGGAAACAATTTATAAAAACATTCCATCAAGCCAACGACCTCGAAAGGATGATTTAGATTTAGGTAAGTAAAGTTCCTATTAAGAAAAAACGGGTTGCTGTTAATATATTGGCTTGTGTTTTGCAACAATTTTGTGTTTGTTTTATGTCATTTTGCAGGTTAAGCCTGTTTCTAGGTTTAATTAAATGTTTCGAATGTGGATGTACAGTGGCGTGCAAGTGGGAGTACATGTTTGCAACTGTCGACTGTTGGACCGCATAAAAAAGTTATGAGCAAAGCTAAGAAACTTTAATTCAATCTGGCATACTTTCTAACAAATATTCATTTTTGTTGTGCTCAAAATCAAAAAAAAAAATAAGATTGATTAAAAACAAAGCTTTGTTATTAAGTTTCAAACTCAAAAATCAATTTTTTCTATGAATCGCTTCCAGCAAAGCAGCAGGAGTTGTGGCAGCGAATCCTGCATGAGTGAAAAGCAATCCCAAAATGTATATAAGAGAATATTTTTTAGAAAGTATGCCAGATTGAATTAAAGTGTAATAATAAATAATTATCTTTGAACAAAGTATTAAAAAATTGACTTTTGCAAAAAAAGTTCGAAATGAGTATAACTGAGTACATGCGAGTTTATTTTGATTTTTATTTTTTTACGAGAAGATTGAAATGATTTTGTATTGTTTTGTGTATGAATTTGTTCATAAATAATCAAAGAATAAACAAAAAAACTTGTTTTCATTTGCTTTGCTAATAACTTTTTTATGCGGCTTGGCAGTTGCACACATGTACTCACACTTGCACGCCACTGTAGATAACTAATTAATTTTTATTCTTAAGGGGGAGTACACTTTGAACGTCCAAAAAGTAAGGCATTTTCGTTAATTTTTGTAAGCAATAAAACACTCAGGGAGGGCAAATATGTTATAACCCATTTATTACTCATCCTTCGAACTAAATTTTTTTTTTTTTGAACTCGATTGGCGTCTCCATGTGGCCGGTGCACCAGGTCGCGCGGGCGTCCTCGCGCGGAAGTCGGAAAACGGTGGGGAAAAATACTCCTTCCCATGTGATCCCGGAACATAAATGGAACAAAATCCTGATTAGTAATGAAATTTGGGTTAGAAATACGAGTTCCGATTTTTTTTAAATTAATTTTTTCAAAAGTTGTGGCCTCAGAAAAAAAAAATCAATTTTTTCACCCTAAAAATGCTTACAAAATCGTGGATTAAAAATCCATTTTTGACAAAATCGAAAATGTGGCCACGTATTCCTAAGCAGAATTAAATTCTGAACAAGAAAACTTAGGCGATATCCAAATTTGATGATAACTGGTTAGAGTTTTTTTCCCCACCAGTTTGAAAAAACCCGTTTCGAGATACACGCGTTTAAAGATGTGATTGTACATGTACATGTACGGTACATGTTTTAGGAAATCGCTTCGTAAAGCGGTAAGGAATATTCTGGCGGACTTGGAGTCTTTTCTAAATTAAAGTATAAATCTCAAGGAACATTTTAAGCCAAAAAAAAAAATGAATTTTTGTTCTATATCAAAGTGTACTCCCCCCTTAATCTTTACCATTGTGTTATTATTTAACTCAGTAACGGGAATTTTATAGTTCAGAAACCCGCTAAAACATTTTTCTTGTTTATTTTAAGATTGACAGAATACGAAATATTTCTGTCAGAAACTACATATTTTAGAATGGTTTAGTCCTATTTAAGGGGTTAGGTGGGTCCTGCTAAAAAAAAAATCGATTCTTTTTTTATTGTCTCATAAATTAATATGGAATCTCAAAATTATTGTCCCAAAGTTTTAAGTCGATCCGAATAATAGTTTCGGAGATACAGTCCTTAGAATGTGCACGCGCGAGGCCAAGTGCACTGCTTATCAAAACTTAAAATGCGTTTTTCTTAAAACTGTGTTTTCAAAGTCGGTTGTCAATATTTCTCGGAAACTACTTAACCGATCTTGATGAAATTTTGCACATGCTTTCGAGATATAGTTATCTCGTAAATGAACGAAGGATTTTTTTTTTCGTTGACAACTATTTAAAAAAAAAAAGGTAAAAAATTTCACCAAAATTTTAATTTTTTGCAAAAAAGTCTCCCAAAAATCCAATTTTCACTTTTTTTTGGTTTTCCTTCATTCATTTACGAGATTTAGGTTTATACTAAAATAAAAAAGTTAGTTTCTTAATTTTAGATGATTCTGTCAGGAATTGTGCTGACAACGCGAAGGCACCTTTTTTTTGAGGGGTCACCGGAAATGACGTCACAATGGCTGACCGCTAAATATTTTTTTTTATTTACTTCAAAAAATTTTTTTTAATATGTATGTGTAAGAAACTAAAAAGTTTTTATTAAATATTTCATTTTTTATAAAAAATTTTTTTTTTTGAAAATGTGTTTTTTTTTTGCTCGGGGGACCCACCTAACCCCTTAACTTTTTGAAAATAAAATAATCAAAAATGAATCGTATTTTACGTCATTGTATTTTACCAAAAAATGTATTTGAATTAAAAAACAGTTTCCAACCATTTTTTGGGGATTAAGGGAAGGACATTATGGACAAAAATAATGCAAAGTTTGTATTTTTGTTGTAGGACAAAATCGTTATTGGGTCAGGCCATGTCAACTGTACCTAGTCACTTTCTGGATGGGAAAAAAAACTATAAAAATGTGTAGCTTAGGACAGTACCGTAAAACACTTTTAACAGTTTTTCGAAACTCCTCACCGTTTTCGATATTTTGAGCTTCAAAGTTCGAAAAATTTGTTTTTAAGGTTTTGGAGAAAAATTCATAACTCTTGAACGGTTTGACATATATCGACGAAGTTTTTTTTGAGTGTAAGAGAATCATTTTGTCTTTAACAAAAAAATAGTTACAAAATTTAATTTTTAATTTAACATAATTTTTAAGAACAATTGTTTAAACAAATGCATTTTCAAAAGTGTTCTGGGGCAGTTTTTTCTTTGAAACTTTCGCACAATTATCGTCGAACTGTTATTTATAAAGTTGCAAAAAAAAATTTTTGCACTTTTGCCCTGGAAGTCGGAATCGCATTTTTTGTCCCGCCGCGCACGCTTTTTACATACAAGCAGCGCAAACGTCGTGGTAGACGCCGGCGGCGCAGTCGGCGCCATCTCGGCGATGTGTGACGTCAACGAAGACGGTTGCGAGCATTTGTATGTGAAAACCGTGCGCGGCGGGACAAAAAATGCGATTCCGACTGTCCAGGGCAAAAGTGCAAAAATTTTTTTTTGCAACTTTATAAATAACAGTTCGACGATAATTGTGCGAAAGTTTCAAAGAAAAACTGCCCCGACTTGAAAATGCATTTGTTTAAACAATTGTTGTTAAAAAATATGTTAAATTAAAAATTAAATTTGTAACTATTTTTTGTTAAAGACAAATGATTCTTCACTCAAAAACTTCGTCGATATATGTCCGTTCAAGAGTTATAAATTTTTCTCCAAACCTAAAACAAATTTTTGGTTTTCAAATATGAAAACGGTGGGAGTTCGAAAACTGTTAAAAGTGTATTAGGCACTGTCCTAAGCACATTTTATAGTTTTTTCGAATCAGAAAATTTTTTCAAATTTTGGGTACAGTTGACATGGCCTGACCCTATTATTACTTAAGGGGGACATCTGAGTAACATTTTTAAAAATCAAAAATTTTTTTTTGCTTAAATAATTCTTTATGGTTTTAAAAATAACATACCAAAAGATAGAGTCCGGCAAAGTGTCTAAGTGTCGAAATTTTCCATTCTGCGGCGATGCCTCGCGGGTATATCCCATGGAACCATTTGTGTTTAAACGCGTTTTCTCGAAACCACTTTTTGAGCTGGCCGGAAACATAACTCGAACAAATCTTAGCCGATCGATCTGAAATTTTGACAGTAAATTCAAAATACCTATGTCTATCGACACACGTAGGATTTTTTTTTTATTAACAACTTTGTGACGTTTTTATTCGTGAAAATTGTAATTTTTTTCAAGCACTCACCATTTTGCAAAAATCAAAATATCTACGTGTGTCGATAGACATGGGTATTTTGAATATACGTCAAATTTCGATCGATCGGTTAAGTTTGTTCGGTTTTTTTGGCCAGCTCAAAAGTGGTTTTGAGAAATGCTGACAGCCGCCATTTTGTTTTTGATTTGTTCCAAAAAAATTTTATTTTGTACTTCGCACCTAATATTATAAAACCTTCTTTAAAAATTTTCGATTGGCTTTTTCATTTGGCCAAAAATTTTTTTAGAAAATCCGACTTTTTTTTCCAGTTACTCAGATGTCCCCCCTTAAAGATAATGATATTTTCTATGACTGGTAGCAAAATTGTCAGTTTCCATGTAAAATTCATTGAATAATGAACATTGGAACTAAAAGCTCAAATTTTGTTTGTTTTTTTTTCGATTTCAACAATGTTAACAAAATATTAATAAATAATGTTCATACATGATGTTGCAACAGGGCGTACAAAAAAGCATGCACTTCCAAACAGTTCTTAGATGAAGAGAATCGGATCAGTAGATCAGGCCTGAGAGTTTTAGTTAGATCGGAAAGCGTGGTTTTGAGAATGGATCGAAAAATCCATTTACACGCATATTCTACTCATATTTAACTTTCATTTTTTGCAAAAAACAAAAAATCGATTTTTTGGTCCAAAAGGAGGGAACCCTTCCCTTAAGAAAAGATTATTTTTGAGTAAACTAAACTTTTTTTTACATACATACAAAGGGAGGGAACCCTTAAGAAAGATTATTTTTGAGTAAACTAAACTTTTTTTACATACATACAAAGTTAAAAATAATGAAATACAAAAATATTTGAAATGAGTTGGAATTAATTTAAAATTTACATATAAGACGTTACATATCATATTACATTATTATTTTATTTTTAATCGAAAATGTAGTTTGGATTGTTGGCACCACGATAATTATATGTACTGTCAGTCACTTGAATAAATGGTTAAAAATGGATATAACTTTTTGAACCAACTGGCCGATTTTAATTTAATATTTTTTCGGTTATGGATTAATTTATTGTTAAGGGGGGACATCTGGTAACTGGGAAAAGCGGTTTTCTGGATTTTTTGGAATGAAGCCAATCAAGATTTTAAGAAGGTTTTATAATATTAAATGCGAGCCAAATAAAATTTTTTCGAATAAATCGAAAACAAAATGGCGGCTGTGCAGCATTTCTTCGTAGTCCCTTTTTGTTGAAGGGGGTCCATGGCCGAGAAGCTCGCGTCCTTAATTTTTGATCAAGAACAAAAAATCAAGTTTGGTTAGTTTCTTTACATCAACAGCTATCGATACTCGTGGGATTTTTGCGATATATTGATTTTTTGCAAAATGGTGAGTGATTGAAAAAAAATTACAATTTTCACGAATAAAATCGTCACAAATTTGTTAATAAAAAAAAAGTAAGCAATATAAAAAAAAATCCTACGAGTATCGATAGACAAAGGTATTTTGAATATACTGTCAAAATTTCTGATCGATCGGTTAAGATTTGTTCGAGTTCTGTTCTCGGCCGTCTCAAAAAAAGTGGTTTCGAGAAAAGCGCGGTTAAACACAAAAGGGTCAATGGGATATATCTGTGAGGCATCGCCGCAAAATGGAAAATTTCAACACTTAGACACTTTTGCCGGACTCTATCTTTTGGTATGTTATTTTTAAGACCATAAAGAATTATTTAAGCAAAAAAAAAAAAAATTTCGATTTTTAAAAAATTTTACTCAGATGTCGCCTCTTAATAAAACAGAGAGGTTTTAAGGGGAGGTTCTAGTCACAAGCGACCAAAAAAATTTTTTTTATTGCTTTATTTTTATCTTTATGGTCCTAAAAATGTGTAGGCAAAAGGATATTTCCCTATCTAATTGATTTTACGAGTTATAGCCTATAGACGAGAGAGCGCGTCGGCCGAAAAACAGGTCTTCGTCAAACTTTAAACGCGTTTTTCTCAAAATACCTTTTTTTTTTTGCGCGCGGGGCGTGATTCCGCGTCAACGGCTACACCGATTTCGACGTTTGGCGGCTTTAATTAAAGCTTATTCAATTTAGGGGGCCTTCTCGAAGCGTTTTTTTTATTTTTTAGTATTTTTTTAACGTGAAAAAAAAAAAAACAAGGCAAAAAATGTGGTTTTTTAAAAATCGGAAACCGAGAAGGCCCCCCAAATTTCGTCTACTTTAAGATTTTTTTTGGTTTTTTCGTTTCCGATCACTTGGGAGGGCTGTAGAGCGCCCCGCGCACACTGTCCACCGCCGCACACGACCGCCGTCATTGAGGGCTGGAGCCGCCGTTTTGTTTTATTTTTACTAAAAAAAAATTTGTATAATCTTTTTAAAATATAGACAAAAAAATGGCACAAAAGTTTAAACAAAAAAATACGTGTGTACTCTCTAAAAAAAATCATGAAATTACGCACATTTTCGGGCTTCTGGACTAGAACCTCCCCTTAAGCTCCAAAAGTTGCGAGGCTCAAAAAATACGTATTTTTAAAAATTCTCCACAGAATCAGTTCAATTATATCAATTAAAATTTCGATAGTCTTTTTTTAAGAAGACAACAACACGTCGATCATGTAAAAATATTTGTTCACACCTGTTCTGTAGATGATGTAACAACCGACCTCCAAAAAAATGCGCTTGACGCCTTTTTAGGCCGTTAAAATGATCTAAAACCAAAAAATATTGAACGAAGGGATAATTGATATTTTAATTTTTTACAAAATGGCGACTTTTTGAAAAAAATTTGTCGTTTTTGAATAAAAATTTTCTTTCCAAATTGCTTTAAAAAATATTAATAATTTAAAATCATATTCCTTCGTTCCATATGTAGATAATATATCTGAGAAGATTGTGTGAAAATGTGAGACAGATCCGGTTGATCTGTTTTTGAAAAATCCAGATCTTCGACTTTGAAAATACCTTTTTAAGAAAAACGCGTTCAAAGTTTCAAAAGTAATGTCTAACACTCTGGCATGGCCTTACAAGAAATTCCGAAAATATATATCGGAATGAGTTCGAATTTTTAAAGAATACACTTGACTATAGGTACATACCAGAAATACAAAGAAAAAAATCGAGTTTTTAAAAATTCTAACTGCGTATAACCTGGATGTCCAAAACGGGAACGTCCTTCTAAAGTGGTCCTGTGCCACAAGCAACTAAAGGTCCAAGTCGAATTACAAATGGTAGGCTAACTCGCGTAGACGGACGGGACAGACAATAACTTGGTGCGCTTTGGTTCAGTTCTCATTCTCAAGTGATCTTTTTTCCAATTCGTTGGTCTTAAACCTAATGCGCTGGCATAAATGCGCGTGTATGTGTAAGCATGCAAATTTCAATATGTGTGACAAAGTGAGCGTAACAATTAAAGAGCTCAATATGTATGTACCTTAAGAGTAGCAATTTAGAGTAACAAGAGTAAAGTTGCTTAAGCGTATTAATAACAATGTATGCAACTATAAGAGCAATTATTTAAGTTATAATCTGGCTATATCTAAACAGTAGGAATTGAAATTAATTGAAATGACTAAACATAACCCCTTAAAGGACAAGTTTCTCAAAAAGACCGCTGAGGATTTAAAAAAAAAATTTGTTTATTATTTTTTTTGCTCTTGGTAGTTTAAAACGTGAATTTCACCACAATAAACCAGACAATAATTACATACTTAGAAATCGTAAACAAAGGTGTTTAAAAACGCTCCAGCGATGACTAAGAAATTAGCTAAAGAAGTGCTGTAACAAATTTCACAGGAAAAAATTCCTCTTGACAAAAAAGTACGTAGTTCTATAACTAAAGCTCGCTTAAATCCATGTTGACTGCCCTGTTGAACGAACACAATGCTTTAATTATGTGCCATCAAATAAAATTATTTTGCTTTCGTCCGACCACAATATCTTTTGCCACTTTTCAAGGGTCCAACCAACATGGATTTTAGCAAGCTTTAACTATAGGACTACGTAAATTGCGTCAAGAGGTTTTTTTTCTGGGACTTTTGGCATTTTGTTAAATGAGTCGACATCGCACATTCACTTAATGTTTAGGGCAATTTTCTTTTAGCGAAGTTCTGAAGGCACCAAAGATATCCTTACCTACCTTATTACCTTATGCTCCTATTTAGACATAAATTTGTTCCACATAATAATTTTTTTTACTTGTCTTATAGAAAAGGACACGATTGATAAAAATATTGTAATTCACGTGACTAGCACATAAATATATAAGTTTAACTTATAGTGCTATAAAGTTAAAAAAATAAATACAACGTAAATATGTTGTTGTGACTAGCGCTATAATTATATAAGTTACTTAACTTGTTGCGCTGGGATAATAAATAAAACTAAAACTAAACTTTAAAAAAAATATATATTGCAAATCAGGAGTTTTTATTTTGGTAGCAGCTTGTATCAGTCTGTATAAGAACTAAAGAATTGGTATTGTACTTGAACACTGTTGTTCTCTTCACGCAGAGCAAGGTTATTTTTAAGTCCAACAGTCTGTCGAGCCATAGTTTGCCACTTTCCATATATTACATTTTATATCGATCCAACTTTTTTGAAGTGAAACTTCTTAAGGCGCGTTATGGATTTTTTCGGGGACGGAGTAAAACCGATTCATGACCGTCATGACCCTCTCTTACCGCTGACAAACGTTCTCTTCGTCCTCTTCTTTCCTCTCTTCGCTTTCAGCGCGCTCGCACAAAGTTGAGAGCGTAAAAATCTTAAAATAGAATGTATATAACATGTAATTTGTCTTCTTCTTCTTCTCGATCGGTTTGTTTACTTTTAAAGAGTCGACAGCTGTGGGCTGCAGCGGATTCGCAGTCTAAAAAGAGTCGGAACAACTTTTCGTTACCTTTTGAATTTAAGCGGCAGTCTAAAAAGGCGATTATTCGGTTTCGTACAGTGTTTAAAATGAGTAGTGATGAGATAATGGTGATGAACACATCAGTGGCACAAGAGGAAGTATCCCCTGAGAATCACCAAAGAAGATAGTTTCACTTCTGTCGTGCGTAGGCTGGACACACCTTTTTTTTTTTTTTTTTTTTTTTTTTTTATTCTGCAGAAAGTAACTTTCAAGTTAGGCAATATTTGTAAGAGATTAAACTGGTACATGTATACGTAAAGAGCTCGACAAATGAATTGGTTTTTATTGGTAGAAAATAATGGGTAGTACCCGATAATTTGTAACAAAATAATATTTTCGTTTTAGAGTGGCGTACAGGTGCTACAGGTCGAGTAATTCTGTACGATGAGGATGTTACTTCCAAAACGGAGAGTGAATGGAAAAAACTAAACACTTTGCAGCATTATAATGTTCCAGATGGCGCTGGGCTAAGCTTAGTACCAAAGCAAAGTTCAATTTATAACTTTAGTATATTGTCGGATAAAAATGAAAAATCTCACAAGTAAGATATTGTCGAAAGAAATCAATATAAATTTCTTAATATAAAATTTAAATATTTTATTGTCAATCTTAGGTATGAAACTCTTAATATATCGAAATACACCTCCTCCTCTCCGACATTTAGCCGCGCCGGCAGCCCTCTTAATAATGATATGCATGATAACGGTCTAAGATACTGGCATCTAGTGAAACACCATGATAGTGATATGCAGAAAGAAGGGGAACGGGTTAACAAATTGGTATCTGAGATTTACTTAACCAGACTATTGGCTACTAAAGGCACACTTCAGAAATTCGTAGATGATCTCTTTGAAACGATATTTAGCACCGCTCATCGAGGATCGGCTTTGCCTTTAGCTATAAAATACATGTTTGACTTTCTAGACGATCAAGCCCAGTTGCATGGCATTACCGACCCTGAAGTTGTGCATACTTGGAAAAGTAACAGCTTGCCATTGCGGTTCGTATTTTGATCTTACTCAATATTACCAAAAATAAAACATTTCTTGTATTTTTAGGTTTTGGGTGAACTTAATTAAAAACCCAAATTTTGTCTTTGACATACATAAGTCGAATATTGTGGATTCCTGCTTATCAGTTGTAGCTCAAACATTTATGGACTCTTGTTCAACTTCTGACCATCGGTTGGGTAAGTTGGATATTGCTAAGTTTAAACAATTCAACTACATAATTTTATTGCAGGTAAAGACTCACCAAGCTCGAAACTATTATATGCTAAAGATATACCAGAATACCGCAAGTGGGTAGATCGTTATTATAGAGACATTCGCGACATGTCCCCAATATCGGATCAGGACATGAATGCCATGCTTGCAGAAGAATCAAGGGTAAGTCCCAATATTATTAAAGTACATGCTTTAAATGAAAAGTGAACTTTTTAATTTCAGCTGCACACAACAGAATTTAATACAAATTGTGCTCTGCATGAACTGTACACATATGCTGTTAAGTACAATGAACAGCTTACAGTTACACTTGAAGAAGATGAGTTTTCGCAAAAGCAGCGATTAGCTTTTAAATTAGAACAAGTTCACAACATAATGTCGGCCGAATAAGAGTTGTCTCTAACAAACCAAGCTTATTTATAAGCGTCTAGTTGATAAACAACTGATTCATTAAACAGGAATGTCTTTTTATATACCAGCCATTGAAATGTATTTATTGCGAATGTAAACATTCTTTCTTAAAGCTGTACGTTTAAATTATAACTACTTTCTTGTTTATATATTTTAAAAGCAAAAAAAATTTTGTGTACAAAATTTTGTTTAAATCGGCAAACAGTTCAACATTTTTACTGAACATTTATAAAACAAACTTAAGAAATTCGCGGTTTAGTCTGACTGCAAGCTCTAAATGTACTTCCTTAACATTTACACGTTGCAGAACATATAAAAACAAATTTAGTTTACTTGTGCTGAACGTTAGTGCCAAGCTTCATATCTTGATTATCAATTAAACTGAAGAATGTAAACTTGACACACACATTCATGACATCTTAAAGCATTTTTGGAACAGAGTAAAACCCCAAATTTTCTGTTGGAAAAATATTAAAATCTTGTTTCTTTAGGAAGTGTTAATTTTTTTTAATTAATTCTGGAATGCTAAGCTCTGAGTCATTTATTTCTTATCCATGCTTATTGAATGCGACCATTTATATTTAAAATATCCGATCATACCGCAAAACAACTAGTTTGCCCTCACCAAACATTTTTAAATAACAACATTTTTAATATGAAAGAAGAAAGTTTTATAAATTATTTTCTGTTTCTCAGATACAGTTTGTGAAAATCATTTGTAAATGTCGTAGTTGCTTATTTAATGCTTAAATAGATTGATATTGTATGTATGTATGTTTTTAACATAAGTAAAATTATGTAAGACCTAATATTCAAGATAAAGTAATCCAACTGAAAAACCGACTGACTTTAATTAAAACGTAAAACAAAGTTAGTGAATAATATTTATATAGTTACGTACCTTCGTTGAAAATTAAGGATATTTATGTATTGCTTTCCTTTTAACAGTTAATAGTACTAAGTCACATTCCTAATGACACGATAAGAACTATCACATTTTTTTAAATTTCTGTTATTTTACCCTGTCACGGGAAATCCATGCCAATGTCAAGGAAAGCTGGATATAAAATGTGCGAAAACAAAAATACAATGTAGGTCACTTCTTTTATAAGTTCAATAGATATTGTAAATTTACTCGTAATATACACACTAACGATAATGTTCCCTTCATAATATGTTACTTGGTCTTCTGTTTTTCTAAGTGTTATATTTCCCAACCTCTGCAAAACAGAAGAAATTATTTTCTTTTAATTTTATAAATATTTCTTTCTCAACTCAATCTCAGTTTAGTCACGTAGACAACAAAGCATTCAAATAAATATATGTTCACTGTCTGACAATATACCTTACATAAATTATAAGGAAGTCTTACGTGGCCGCCTATACTATCTACCAGCTTGTTTTTGTCTACCAGACAACAGTGGGACTGTTAAAAAAATGTTTGAGTACAAAACAATTAGGGTAGGTTTTATTTAACTGAGTAACGAGAATCTGATATTCGGGAAACCCGACTATATCGTCCTTTCTTTTTTTTACTTGTATTTGTAATATTCACTACCTTCGTGCATTATTATTTTATGCTGTATTTTTAGGTGTGATTCACTATCTAATATCTTACATTTGTTTTAATACTATTTTAATTAATGTAATACTTTGTATTCCTTGTACTATTGTATAGAACTATTAATAAAAAACATTTTTATTTTTAATTTTTGTTAAACATGACACAAATTTTTCCTACACTGGAAGCGTTTAGTTTTTATCAACATTCAAAACGTCGGTAAATAAATAGCAAATTTGAAATAATTTTTGATTCAACATTACACCTGGTCAATTTATCTGTATTATGCAAAATTGCGTATGAAATTACGATAACACATTGAAATATGTAAATGTTTTATACTATAAATATTATGTATCTGTGTATGTATGTATAAATGAAAAATTTTAATTAATGTACTCATTTTAATCATAGTTAAATAGTGTATGCATTGTACATATTTATCAGATTGCGCAGAAGTTCAGTGTCATACTTAAACACGCAAATTTATTAGTACTAAAATAAATAGCTGGTAATTACTAAATTACAATTACTAATTAAATATTATAATATGCACAAAACAAAAGAATTCCCACCTAATCGATATCCCAATACAGTTTTGTATAACACTTAGAAAGCCGAGAATAACATACCCTTGCAAATATAAATTCATAAAGCTCCATTTAAATTTCGATTTTAATGAAATATTTTATTTTCTTATTACGCTAAGCTAGTGCAGAAAAATCGTATGTTTTGTGTTCCAATCAAGTATTTTTTGTGTTCTAAATTTAATACATAATTATATATTTTAATACCAATAATTTCCTACATCAAGCATTTATTATAGATTAATCTTGATTATTTTACCTTAAGGGGAGCTTCTCATGTAGAATTTTCAAAAAATAAATTTTTTTTTTTTTTCATAGATTGATAGAATAACGTCTTGGGAGTATATTCCCAAAGTTTTATGACTCAACTCTAAATATTATGAAAGTTATGATTGATTGAATCAGTGCGCTCGGTCGCGCTTTGTGTGCGATTTGGCGCTAACTCAAAACTTTAAATCGTTTTTTCTCAAAACTATGATTTTAAAAACGCGGTACACGATTGCGTAAAAACACTGAACCGATTTTTGATTTTTAAAAAGTGTTTTGCTGATTATGTATTAAACGAGTGCGTGAATGTCTGGAATTGTAAAAAAAAAATTATTTTATACACTTTTAAGCCTTATTTAGCGACAAAAAATGACGAAAAAACAGCACTTTTTTTTCAAGACGTGATTTCAATATTGTAGAAGAAAATTTTTTTTAAATGCAGACATTCACGCACTCGTTTAATGTTTGCTGAATAAAAAACATTATTTGTTGTATGTTTCAGATGAAAACTTTGGGCTCCACACTGTACCGCGATAAACACCTCAGCCGAATCGCGCCGCACGCGACCTTCAATAAGTCCGCCATTTTGTTTTTTAAGACTTCCAAAAAAATTTTTTTTTATACTTCAAACATGTCTTCAAATATATGCTAAAAATTATTTGTGTGTGTTTTTATTTTCCGAGTGAAAAAAATCCCAAAAAACCACTTCTTTTTGACGTGTTACATGAGAAGCTCCCCTTAAGTAATCTTTTAAAAAAATGTACATTTTAGAGGTACATACGGCTTAAAAAAAAATGTTTTAAATGCTTATGACACTTTATATATATTATTGGAAAATGGAATTGGATATCTATATTCTCGTGAGGGTCACTTGAGGAAAATGTATAACTCATGAACGATTTGACACATATCAACGAAAATTTTTTGGGTACAAAAGAATCGTTTTATCTTAAAAAAAACTTTAAAATATTAATTATTAATTTAACCTTATTTTTAATAACAATTGTTTAAACAAATTAGTTTTTAAAAGGGTTTTAGGGCGCCTTAAACGCGCATGCTTGCGCCCATTTGCTATGGAAATCACATGCGCTACGGGACAAAAGATGCGATTCCGACTGTCCAAGGGAAAAGAAAATGTTGTTTCTTTTTGGAATACTTAAAAAACAGTTCAACTATAATTGTGCGAAAGTATCACAGCAAAAGCAACCCTAAAACACTTTTAAAAACAATTGTTATTAAAAATTAAGTTAAATTGTTAATTACATTTAACAATTTTTTTGTTTGTTGAAGAGATTTTCTTTACCCAAAAAATGTCGATATATGGGCTAATCCGAGAAATTTGAAACCATCCCGAAATACGAAAAAAGCGAACTAAAAAATATTTATACAAGATTTTGTCCTGATATTATTTTCATAAATCATAGAAACTCAACTTATCTAAGCAATAGGCAAAGAACTTGACTAATTTTATGATTTAACTGATTAAAAGCAAAAAAATCAAAACCCCCAAACAAAATTTTATTAACTTTGAATTTTCAAATATTGAAAACGGTGCTGAATTTTAAAAATCTGTTAAAAGTATTTTTGGTCCTAAGCTGCACATTTTTATGGGTTTTGTTAAAATCCAGAAAATTTGTTGACACAGTTTACGTGACCTGACCCTCCTGTACATTTTACTGAAGTTTTTTATTTTATAAGACAACAGCCAAATTTCTATGGTTTTTCCACCGATAATAATTAAAAAAGAGAGAGGTAGTGAAATAGTACTTTTAAAAGGTTGCAAAACAATATTCTAAAGCTAGTGCCCTCGGGTAACCGCATACTAAATTTTTGTTTTTTAACTTTTTAAAAATAACGCTACCTAAAGTGATAACCTTACTTATAAACGTTTAAAATTTGTCACAATGGTCAGGTCATGTTACCTGTGTTAATTTTTTTGATTAAAAAAATAACTAAAAAAATGAATAGGGTCAGGCCATGTTTTTTTGATTCGAAAAAAAACTTAATAGATGTGTATATTAGGACAGCACCTAAAAACACTTTTAACAGTTTTTCGAAAATCCGCACCGTTTTCGATATCTTAAGGGGAGACATCTGAGTAAAATTTTTTAAAAATCGAAAAAATTTTTTTTTCGCTTAAATAATTCTTTATGGTCTTAAAAATAACATACCAAAAGATAAAGTCCGGCAAAAGTGTCTAAGTGTCGAAATTTTCCATTCTGCGGCGATGCCTCACAGGTATATCCCATGGAACCTCTTGTGTTTAAACGCGTTTTTCTCGAAACCAATTTTTTTGCCATGGCCGGAAACATAACTCGAACAAATCTTAACCGATCGATCTGAAATTTTGACAGTATATTTTTTTTTTATATTGCTTACTTTTTTTTTATCAACAAATTTGTGACGATTTTATTCGTGAAAATTGTAATTTTTTTTTCAATCACTCACCATTTTGCAAAAAATCAATATATCGAAAAAATCCTACGTGTGTCGATAGCTGTTGATGCAAAAAAACTAACTAAACTTGATTTTTTGTTCTACATAAAAAATTAAGGACGTTAGCTTTCCGGCCATGGACCCCCTTCAACAAAAAAGGGCCTACGAAGAAATGCTGCACAGCCGCCATTTTGTTTTCGATTTTTTCGATTGGCTTTTTTATTTGGCCAAACAAAATTCCAGAAAATCCGCTTTTTTTTTCCCAGTTACTCAAATGTCCCCCCTTAAGCTTCAAAGTTCAAAAAATAGTTATTTAGGGTTTTTGGCGAAAAATGTATACCTCACGAACGGCTTGACATATATCAATATATATTTTTTGGGGTGTAAGAGAATCGTTTTACCCTTAAAAAATATATATTTAAAAATTTTATTAATAAACTAACTTAATTTTTAAGAACAATTGTTAAAACAAATTAGTTTTCAAAAGTGTTCTAGGGCAACACAACTCTCTTCGAATTCTTGTTAATGTGTTCAAAAAAAAAAATTTGTATATTTTACTAGGACAATTGATATCGAATTTTTTGTCCCGCCGTGCAAGGTTTTTCATACAAAATGCTTCCAATTAGCACAGGGGTCGTGGTAGACGCCGGCAGCGCAGTCGGCGCGATCGCCAATCGTATGACGACGCCAGCGCTGCATGCGAACATTTTGTATGAAAAAATCTTGCGCGGCGGGACAAAAAATTCAATATCAACTGTCCGAGCAAAATATACAATTTTTTTCTTTTTGGAACACATTAATAAGAGTTCGAAGAGTGTTGTGTACAAATTTCATTTCAATAGTTGACCTAAAACATTTTTGAAAACTAATTTGTTTGAACAATTGATCTCAAAAATTAAGTTCGTTTATTAATTAAATTTTATAAAATATATGTTTTTAAGGGTACAACGATTCTTTTATACCCCAAACAATTTTCAAGCCGTTCGTGAGTTATACTTTTTAACAATTTTTTGAACTTTGAAGCTCAAAATATCGAAAACGGTGCGGAATTTCGAAAAACTGTTAAAAGTGTTTTGTCACAGTTGATTCTTGAGAGGACTTCCTGGGAAATTCCTCGGGAGTCTCGAAAAAAATCCCTATGGATTTTCCATTCGAACTTCCTGGAGAGTCCCTAGGACATTTCTAAACAAATTTCTACAACAAATCGCGAGGAATACCCGAGGCAAATCGTACCTAAATCCCCAAGAATTCCTAGGGAAAATCCCTGAAATCCCAGTTAAAAATAATTTTAAATTCAATTTAAATATTTATTTAATGCTAAACACCAAAAACAACATCAACAACGAAAACAACAAAAACAACATAAACTACTTTTTTTTTTCCTATTAGCGTTGTTTTTAGCGCATGCCAAAGCGTGTGCCAGAGCCTTTCCGCCGGCTGCTGGCTTGCCAACGAACTTATGTTATCTGTAAACAAAATATATTTGAATCAAAATCAATATATGCAATTTTATAACTGCAACTGCTTCATTTATATAATTAACTTTAAGGGGGGACATCTGAGTAACTGAAAAAAAAATCGGATTTTCTGAAATTTTTTTTGGCCAAATGAAAAAGCCAATAGAAAATTTTAAAAGTAGGTTTTATAATATTAGGTGCGAAGTACAAAATAAAATTTTTTTGGAACAAATCAAAAACAAAATGGCGGCTGTGCAGCATTTTCTCAAAACCACTTTTTTGAGCTGGCCGGAAAAATAACTCGAACAAATCTTAACCGATCAATATGAAATTTTGACAGTATATTCAAAATACCTATGTCTATCGCCACACGTAAGATTTTTTCGATATTTTGATTTTTTGCAAAATGGTGAGTGATTGAAAAAAAATTACAATTTTCACGAATAAAAACGTCACAAAATTGTTAATAAAAAAAAAAGTTAATCCTACGTGTGTCGATAGACATAGGTATTTTGAATATACTGTCAAAATTTCAGATCGATCGGTTAAGATTTGTTCGAGTTATGTTTCCGGCCAGCTCAAAAAAAAGTGGTTTCGAGAAAAACGCGTTTAAACACAAATGGTTCCATGGGATATACCTGTGAGGCATCGCCGCAGAATGGAAAATTTCGATACTTAGAGACTTTTGCCGGACTCTATCTTTTGGTATGTTATTTTTAAAACCACAAAGAATTATTTAAGCGAAAAAAAAAATTTTCGATTTTTAAAAAATGTTACTCAGATGTCCCCCCTTAAAGTTCATTTTAAAACACTTATCCTCAGCGGCAGTCGAACTAAATGCAAAGGAAATGTGGAGAAGAGAAAGGAAAGAAAGTATATTCGACCATAGCAATGCTTTTTAGTAAGAACAACATAAGGCAGATAACACAGGGCAACACTAAAAAAAATCCACGAATCATTTGCACTTTTCCATAACAATTGGGTTCTTCTGAGTCCAAATCCCATACAAAATGGTTTTCCATTACCTATAGGTTCCGCGGTATAGCGACGAATAGAAAAGTAGCATGTTGGACGACATTTTGAATTATGTCGCCTATTTCAAAGAAGTTACCGTGATATTTTTAGCTGAATTATACACTCAAGACACCACTGCACTGAACAAAAATTGGTATAAAACGTCAAAGTTGAAATCTCTCGTATAAGTCAAGTTTTTGTCACATTCACCGGCTTGGTAAAAATATACCTAAAATGATAGAATTTTTTATTTTACCTAGATTTTGAAGCCCTATGTTCGCATCAATTTTGGTTTTTGTGCATATTCGTGATAATATTTTATTGGAATTTTTAAAGCAATTAAGGTTCGTTTTTTTTTACTATTTCTAATACTATATTTTTATATTTAACCCTTTCGACCCCAACTTTTTCCCTGTAGAATTAAACTTTTTATTTGCGATACTCGAAGGGTAAGAAATACTGTAAACGATCAAATGTCTGTTGTCCGTCCGTCCGTCCGTCCGTCCGTCCGTCCGTCCGTCCGTCTGTCTGTCGCACAACATCGAGATCTCGGGACTATTAGGCTGAACCACCAATTTTGCACAGACTTCTTGGCAGGCGCGATCAGTTTGTTTCAAACCTGACCCGCCCCTTTTCGCCCACAAACCGGAAAACTGTGGTGTCCCATTTTAGTGCTGAGAAGTGGCCCTTCAAATGTTGTTCGTGTTGAAATATCTACCCAATATCTAAAATTTTTAAAATCTGACCATTTTCAGAAATTGTGTTACAACTGCGTTGAAATTTTATTGCGCTAAGTGGCAAAATAATTTTTTTTTAAGAAAGGGGTCAAACTGATTGGCTGGTGGCTCACTTTGGGGCTGCTCTGTTTTTAAGGGTGTTCTTTTTAGTCCTTCTTTTTTTTATTCTATTCGCTTTCTATTGGCCTGAGAAGTATTTGAGCAAAAATTTTAAGGCACCACGCCCACTAGTTTTGGCGGTACGGGATATTGCTTGTGACATCGAAATTTTTTTATTATTGAAAATAAATTAAATTTAACTTTACTGCAATTAAGCTAAATTGTTGATTAACAAAATTGTATCATTACTTTTTCCCTATTTACATTAATTGTATAAGTAAATCACTAATTTTCCAAAAGTCTCAGATGGCAAACATCAGTTTTTTCTCCGACGCACGATCAGCTTTTTGAAAATATTTCCGTCAACTGATTTCAAAATTAAAATGTTATTGTTTATACTTTGAGTTACAACACAAAAGTACCGTAAAATTGAAGAATAAGCAGACAATAATAGAGGAAACAATAACCTTTAGCCGTTAAACATTTGAAATTGCTCTCAGGCAACGTCGGGGTCGAAAGGGTTAAAAAATGTTTTCTTAATGGACCAACTAAGCATGCCATGACTTTTCAAAAATGGGGAGAAAATATAGTAGTAGAATAAGAAAAAAAATCTAACCTTAATTGCTATAAGAATTCCAATAAAATGTTATCACGAATATGCACAAAAACCAAAATTGATGCGAACATAGGGCTACAGATTCAAAGAAAAATAAAATTTTTTTCAATTTTAAGTATATTTTTAAAAGGCCCTTGAATGCGATAAGAACTATATAAAATGTGAGATTTCAACTTTGACGTCTTATTCCAACGGCATGGACAATTGTCCAAGCCGGGGACAATTTTTGTTCAGTGCAGTGGTGTCTTAAGTGTATAATTCAGCTAAAAATATCACGGTAACTTCTTTGGAATAGGCGACATAATTCAAAATGTCGTCCAACATTCTAGTTTTCTAATCGTCGCTATACCGCGGAACCTAAAGGTGATGGAAAATAATTTTGTGTGGGACTTGATTTCAGAAGAACCCCAGTGTTATGAAAAAGTGCAAATGATCCGTGGATTTTTCAAAAAGTTTAATTTTGTTGCCCTGTGTAATCAAACATGAACATTTTGGCATTGTCAATAGCAACTTTTAAATAATTTCCAAAATGTCGGTACAAATTTTTAATTGACACCGATTTTGTTCTTCCTCTTCCCTCCTCTTCTTTCTCATTTTCGTCTACTGCTCCGAAGTTCGAACGTCGGCTACTGGCAGTGCGGCGGCAGATTTTTGTTTGCTTCTTCGATTCGTACTTCGCTAGACAAAGCCCATGAGATTTGTTTTTTTTCGAACGTCGCACAGTGGGGAATTTTTTCTCGTTACTCGTTGAGTAAAAGAGAATACTGTGAGCGTTGCAAATGTCTGTCTGTCCGTCCCGCCCTCCGTACGAACGTCGAGACCTCGGGAACCATAAGAGCCACCAAATTTTGCACACAGTTATTTAAAAAAAAAAATCTTTTTTTTATTACTTTTTTTTTCAGAAGTTTAATTTTGTTTAACGTAGAAAGAATTATACGTATTATGTTTAATTTATAAAAAAAATGACCACTGCTTTTGAAACCGTTGACCTTACCCAAAAAACAAACGTTTTTTCCTTTCGAGTTTGAAACTTTGATCTCAAATATCTTCCTTATCGCACAAAATCGCAATACCATACTTTGTAAAAATTTTAATGTAATTTTAAGGTATATTTAAAAAATTTATTGCGGCGGCTCAACAAAAAGAAAGCAAAAAATGTATACGTTTTGAAAATTATAAAAAGTATTTATTTTTTAAAACCAAAAAAGAATTTTATTTAGTTTAAATTTATGTTATAAAAAAACACATTCTTTGGAAAATGTCTAAGATGTAGCGCCCACAATATGCACTAAACAAAAAAATATGTGTCTTACGCTAATAACAATATCTAATTTTTAAACGTTCACTGTGCAGCCCATGTTAAACTTAAAATTGTAATTTTAACGGGGGTTGGTAGAGAATTTGGATTGGTATCACTCAATTACTTTAAATCGAACACACTTAAAACCACTTTCTGTATTAAGTCCCACTTTCATGAAACTTGACTATAGCGTCCTTTCTTGTTTTTTTGTGAAGATAAAATGATTCCCTACACTGTGTGCCCAAGAGTGCAAAAGTATGATGACTTCCCAGTCCCGATTACCCATGAAGAAACGTTTTTTCCGGGAAACGCTTTTACTGGCGTACTTCTATGATCGTCTTCTTCAAAATTATACAAAAAAAAAATCTATTTTTTTAAACCGCGACTGCCTTAAGAAAAAAAATTACAACATTTTTTTAAACTAATTTTTTTAAAAGATTTTTTTAACTTTTAAAACAAATTTTTTCATACCTTCAGTTGTCGGATTAGTTAGGCCGACTAGTAAGGAGCATGATACCAAATATAACTACCAACAGATCAATTTTTCACATTGCTATATCAATCTGGTGGATTTTATAAGTAATTTGTCTGCAAAAGCTCGAAAAACACAAATTTTATATATATAATATGAAAAGATATAAAATATATTAAAACAAAAGAAAAAAAAAACAGTATGGCAATTTTGAAGACTGATTTGTTGGTAGTTATAATTGGTAACGCGCACCTAAATCGGCCGACTACAACTCGAAATTTTAAAAAAACTTGTTATAGCCATCGAACTTTTTTTTGAATTCGCTTAAAAAATATATTGGGTATTTTTTTCTTAAGGGGGACTTGCGCCTCAGCACTTTTTTTTGTTTTTTTTCGGGTAAATTACTGATACCTTATTTTGTTGGGCATTTAGTCAGTATCAAACAAGCCGATGCATGTTTACAAAAATTTAAGTTATAGTGTGAAAAACTTACAAAATGTTAAATAACCTAATTAACCCACCCACGTAATTGAAGCTTTTAGCTGTTTCTGTCATTAATTGAATTAATTTTAATTAATTTTTTTTTTCATAATCATCAAAATGTATAAGATCGATGCTTCGAGCCGCAAAATCAATTTTATGACCATTAAATATGTGCTTTGAAAATCCAAGTTCTTTACGAAACGCATATCTTCCTGCAATTGTGTAACGCTACACCCACAGTGTGCCCAACTATTTTGGGGAACTGAAAAAATCTAAACATATTTTTAAAAAATTATCAATAAAATCATTGTATAGCGTGCAAAACTGTAACATTTGACTTGTTTTACATTTTAATTTGTCATATTTCTTCCGGATTTTTAAATGCCTTTAAGTTTTTAGGAAACATACTTAAACAAGTTACAAATAAAATGAGACTAATATCTTGAGCATGCGTTGCTTATAAGAGAAGATACGGACCGTTGAAGTGAGAAAATAAATTTGCGTTACAGTTTTGCAAGACAGTGTATATACCAAATTTCAAAGAAATCGGTTCAGTAGAACTTGAAATAACGTGTCAATCCCCTAAAAAAGAAGTATTTTGAGAAAAACGCGTTTAAACTTTAGGAAATTCTCACAAAATCAGCTGTATCTCCGAAAATAATTCGAATTTTGGAAAATCCTTTTAAGATCATACTTTCGAAAGTCTAAACCTTCAATAAATGCAAAAAAACAAAACTATATGTGCAAGGGAATCGGACGTGATCTGTTTTTATTCTCCCATAGTTAAAGTGTAAGAAATTACCTTTTTTGACGGTACTAGAGGAATCCCATCCACTTAAGGCCACTTTTCTCTAGCATTAAAAATGTGGGCACAACAGAGTTTCGCCGTTTGTGGGCGTTAAAAGGGGCGTGGTCGGTTTTTGACAAGCGGACAGACAGACATTTGCAACGTTCACAGTATTTACTTACTCTTCGAGTATCGCAAATAAAAACAAAATAAAGACAATACGAGCTCCTGCAAATAATTGTACTTAATATTTTTTTAAAATATATTTTGCAAAATAGAAAAAAAACGTCACATTCTAGTGTTGCAAATACATATGTATAACCAGTGAATTCAACTCAATCAGCAGGCGTTTTATATCATATATATGAATATCTTAAGTATATATTACCGATACATCAAATTAAAAAAAAGATTACTACACTTTTGGAAACACAACCAATCTAACAAGGTGCTTTCTTTAGGTGTTTAATGAAGGAAATACTAAGGTTAAGCAAAAAAACATTGAAGTTGTAATTAAGCCCCGGCAAACCTAGAATCTGACTGGAAAATAATAATTCCAAACTTTTGACTTGATAAGGGATTGACACGTTACATTAGACAGTAGTCTCTAAGAATATTCCAAGCTAAAATGCTGCCTCATACTCCTTACGGCATGAAGTATTCCAGCTTTAACACTTTATAAAATAAGACTTCACGGCGCTGTTTAATAAAAAAAAATTCATGGAAAATTGTTTATGTTTTATGTTTAGATTAATTGTTTTCTTATTTTTCGAGCATTTTCCATGACTTTCTCGACCATATCGGCCGATACATTGGCCCTTTCGGTGCGAATACTCTCCTTGAGCTCTGTGATGGTCTTGGGCTTGCTCATGTACACTTCGCTCTTCAGATAAAAGAAAAACAAGTCTGGCGGGGTCAAATCCGGAAGTCGCATTTTTGCATCTGTACCTTCGTCGATACGCACGCCGCGTTTTTCGCAATTGAACAAAGTCACCACTTCGACACGTTCTTTTGGTGTTAAGATATTCATGGCTCAAATTAAATTGAATTGACGATTTCTGGAAACGTCAAAGCTATTCAGTGTTTCTTTACCGAAGCTCGAGATGGCGCACTCTGTCCTTTTTTTGATTTAGCTGAATCATCTGGGCAAAATTTAAATGTTTATCCTGTAGGTTATAAACGGAGGAATAGACTATCTTCTGAAATTTACCATTTAACAGTCGAAAGGTTCCTAGATGTATTTTTTTGTTGGTGTATATAAGTAGGATTAATGGTTGTGCAGAAAAACATGATAAAAAACCACTAAACATTAATAAAATACAGTAAAAATATTGCAGTGTATATGATTATGAATTATTTATTACCTTCATCATCAAATTAACATATCGCGCAATAGGCACTATTTAAATAAAAAGATACCATTTAAACGAATTTCAAAAATGTTTCAGAATGCCTCCGATAGAATTGATAACTTTTGAATTTTATACACAGGAAAGCCGCAAATTCGGAAAGCCGAATTTTACATATCTTAGTGTAAAAATATATAAGTATTACATAAAGAATCAGTATATACCTACTGAATCAAACTATTGTGTTGTAGGCAATCGAAAATGTATTTATATTATAAGAACAGTGGAACAATAAAGTAAATTAAAATATTATTTTAATGTATATTCGCTAAATAAGAAAAAAATAGATCAGCAATTACCTTCGTATAAGTTACGTTACTGCGTCATATATTTTGCAAGGGTATGAAAATTTGACGTTTTTTTTCAATCCGAGGCCACTATTGCATATATGTATGTACCTATATATATATATTTATATACTTAAGAATTAGGCACGTTTCAATGTGTCGGCCTCACTCTGAAAACAAAACGTTGCGCCAGTCTTACTATTTGTATTCTCTAAGTAACATCTATAAAAATAATTTTGGTATTTTAATCTATGTGTGTATACGTGCGTGTAACATATTTGAACAAATATACAATTGTAAACTGTGTAAAACTGTCTTTAATGATAAAACTGGCAAGCATTCGAAAAATACATAATTGGCTCAATTATTTTGACAAAAGAAATACCAAAATAAATAGAAAATGTTGTATAAAAAAGTTCAAGTTAAAGGGTATATTGAATTCGAGCAAGTTCAAGAGGGGAAAGTGCAAATATATCATTTCTATACGAGCTTATTTTGGAATTAAAGTAAAGAAAAAAAGGTTACGCACTGAAAAATTAACCGATCTAACCAATTTGGTAAAATTTAAAGTTTAATAGCAAGAACTTGATTTTGTACAATTTGATTTCGGTACACACAAAATAATTTGGTTTGACCAAAATACGCAAAATTTTTTTGTGTTGCACTATAACCCTCCCTCGAAGGGCGTTAAATTGTTCGCAAGCAAAATTAAAAACAATCGCAATAACAAGAAGCACATAATTAAGAGCTTTGCCGAGCCAAATATTTTAGCATATAGGCAATTTTACGGTAAACACAAATCAAGAGTTTGTTGCTGATAAGCCAAAACTAAATTCTGTTGTTAAAACAAAAAAAACAAGAAAGAACGCTATAGTCGGGTTTCCCGACTATAAGATTTGCGATACTCATTACCCTCTTTAAAAACAGCTAAAATGTAGCCTACTTTCAAGCGCAATCAATTTTAAGCGCCCCCTTCAAAAAAAATGGTTAGCCTACTTTCGGGCGCAATAAAAATTTTGTACGCACTTGAATACACAATTTCTTGAAAATGGCCAGATTTTCAAAATTTTTAGATATTTAGTAGATATTTTCAATACAAATAACATTTATAAGGGCCACTTTTCTCTAGCATTAAAAATGTGGACACCACAGAGTTTCGCGGTTTGTGGGCGTAAAAAGGGGCGTGGTCAGGTTTAGAAACAAACTTGATCTGCGCTTTGCTAATACAAGTCTGTGTGCAAAATTGGTGGTTCTAGCTCTTATAGTTCCCGAGATCTCGACGTTTGTACGGACGGACAGACAGGCGGACAGACAGACATTTGCAACGTTTACAGTATTTGCTTACTCTTCGAGTATCGCAAATAAAAAAAAACAAAAAATCGGCGTCACTGGCAATCCGCAGTACACACCTCTGCATTGATTCGCAGCAATATCAACATCAGAGGATTTTTTTGGATCTTCGCTTCCTCGGAGCTTCGTCAAACGGCTGAAAAAATTCATTCTTGAAAAATCCCTTTCACAGTTGTTTACGTGGAATATTAAATCTGACTTTATAACAGACAGTTGCTATCTCCACAATTTTCTCTTTATTCGCCAGTCTTTGATAATGAGCTTTCTGTGGAAGTATCTACAGGAATAACGCCCAACATTTTGCAAATCTCAACCTCCCAATACGTAACCGAACGGATGCGTTGCGCATTTGGCTGTATATTGCAGACGTCTGATGACGCTGCTGCGGATTAATATTTAACACTTCCTGATTACTTCTAGGTAGCTACGGCGACAGTTTTAGTTAACTCATTCTACAGGAGAATTGGATGTATGTTAGTTGCCTTTAAACGTACGTCTTAATATTGGTAAGAAAAAAGCTGGCTTAACCCTTACTTCAGGTCCATATACTCCTATATTCACCTTCGAAGCGATTATTTAGGCATATATGAGTCACTTTTCCAGCATAAGTTCCAGCTTAGATGACTCGGTTAGTATCTGTGTGACAGAAGATTTTAATTTAGGATCTTTTGTATGGTCATGTGATCTGCATATCCTTGCTATTCCTGGCAATTCCTAGCAATGTACAGCAGCCACATGAAAATATTGTCATTGATGATTTTTGTAGTGCAGGACGCACCCAAGTAAATGTAGGCTCCTGACTATAGGAACGTTAGTTGAACAACCTAATAGTAATTTTACCAATTTTAAAAGTAAGTTCACCCAAATCCCAGTAATAGTGAAAATTACAAAAACATCCAAATACACACATACACTTGGCTTTGAGCTAGTGTAAAACTATGTGAAGACTGACTATAGAAAGAATTCCTTTAGTTTGAAGTCTTAACTTTTAATGCCCGACATCTGGGTTAAGTCTCACGGCGCGCTAGAACCAGTAGGGAATTATAAGTTCACAAGTGTGGGGAAACTGTAACTGTATTTACTGTGACTTAACCGTCACTACAGTAAAAAATACCCATAATAATGTTCACGTTAGAATTACAAAATTTGTGGGTTATCTTACCGTCAATACAGCAACCAAAACAAAAACGTAATACACGCAGACAATTTTACGTAAACGTTACAAATTTTTTGGTAAATTTGACCGTCTACACAGTTAAAAAAGCAAAAACAAATTACACGATTTTATTATTATTTGCGATACTCGAAGAGTAAGCAAATACTGTAAACGAGCAAACTGTGTGCAAATGTCTTTCTGTCCGTTCGTCCGCACAAACATCGAGATCTCGGGAACTATAAGAGAACCACCAAATTTTGCACACAGACTTCTATAAGAAAAGCGCACATCAAGTTTGTTTCAAAACCTGACTACGCCCCATTTTACGCCCACAAACCGGGAAAAACTCTGTGGTGTCCACATTTTTAATGCTAGAGAAAAGTGGCCCTTGTATTGAAAATATCTACCCAAATATCTGAAAATTTTGCAATCTGGCTATTTTCAAGAAATTGAAAAGTGCGTTAAAAATTTGTATTGCGCTCGAAAGAAGGCTACATTTTTTTAAGAGGGCTAGCAACGAACGTTTTTTTTTGTTTTCTGTTTTTAAAGAGGGCAATGAGTATCGCAAATCTTATAGTCGGGAAACACGACTATAGCGTTCTTTCTTGTTTTTTTGTGTTCGTTAAAGTTTAAGGGTGGTTTTTACGGAGAAAAAAATTTGAATAAGTTTCGGAAAAACCATTAACAGCTGTTTTTGAAGTGAAATTTTTACATACAAACGTTTCTAAGGAAAACGTAGAGTCAAATTGAGCTTTCTTGTCTAAGCAATGGGGGTGTGTTCCTACCGTCTAATAATCTATTTGCACCTTTTACTCAAAGAAACTATCGGATACTCATAAAACTATCGCATACCTAAAAAAAAAAACGATCGGATACCTAAACAACTACCGGATACCGAATAACGGTCGGATGCCCAAAAAACTAGAAAGAACAATGGGAGTAGGAGCTAAGTGAGAAAGAACGGAGGTAGTAGGAAAAAAGAGAGAAAGAACAAGGGGAGAAGAAGCTTAGTGAGAAAAAACAAAGGAAGAAAGAGCTAACAGATAAAGAAAAAAATAAAAAGAAAGAGAGAAAGAAGAAAGTCGTGAAATTAAGAGCTCCGCAAAAAACGCTTTAAATCACGGGAAAACTGGCCAAATAATTTAAAAATTGCAATAAACATCTCCATTAGGTTGTGCTTAACTAAGATTTAGTGCGCTCAAGGCAGTGTATCTTGAATTTAACTACCAAATCTAAACTTTTTATAATACAAGCCAACTGTGGAAAAGTGCAAAGCAGAAATCAGAAAACACTCACACAAATTGCACTGCCAATACACAAAAACGAAAACAAAGCTAGTGCAATATTCGCAAACACACAGTGGCGCAAATTCGCACCAGAGAATCGATTCTGACTGCCATTCTTCGAGGCCGGAACGCATTCGTTTTCATACTACAACACTAATTACTTTTCCAAAGGGTGGGGGCCTTTTCCGCTGGCTTAGCTTCAAAATCGCATACTTCGAATCGAGAAAGTAGGCGATAGCCGAGCACACTTCGTGCTTCATTACCATCCTACTTACTGTTGCATACTGGGCTGTAATGCATATGCATTACCGACTGGTATACCGAGTATACTGGGCTGTAATGCATATGCTTTACTGATTGGTATACCGAGTATACTGGGCTGTAATGCATATGCATTACTGACTGGTATACCACGAAATAGATTTTTGTACAAAGCGAAATAAAAGATTATATTATATTATATAATATTAACTAATTTATTTTATTTTATATATATTTTATTAAATTGAATTAACATAAAAAAACGCCTAGATTCTAAATAACATTTAATATATAGGTACATCCAAATTTTCTTTGTTTAAATCTAAATAAATTTTCTTATTTATTTTTGCCTTTTCATCGAATTTTTTTTTAGCGTTGCGTCCTTTGCTAGTTTTAAAACCAGCTCGCACCATTGTGACGTAGCATCGGCTACTAAATCCCTCTTCTTTCACTGCGTCAACATTAAAGAAAAAGTTGAAGATTAGTTGTCAATTAAAATAGAATGTTTAGTTGTACTCACTATATAATGCATAATTTAGGTTTTCGTATTTTTTAAATGGCATTTTTCCGAGAATGCCATCATAATTGAATTTCATTAGGTTGAATATAAAGTCCCACAAAAGCTTTCCAAACTCCTCAAATGAACACACAATTTTACGTCTGATGCAGTGACGCGTGGCAAGACAAAAGGAAGAATAGAAAAAATTACACAAACAAAATGCCAGAAAAGTCAGAAAAGAAATCACACGACCCGAACGATTCCTTCGGGAGTCTTGATGGAAAGGGAGAGCGAGAAACGAAAACATTGCCCCATTACAATCCTATGTTCTAACATCTGGAAAAAGGATTGATTACGAATGTACCTTCGTCGATGCATCTTTATCCCTTACCAATTTCGGCCGTAGCTAAATTGCGCCACTGGGCAAAACACAAAGCACTAACCGCGAAATGCTCAATTCACATAAAAACACTCAAAATTTCACTCAACAATAATATGTCGGATGCAAAGCGCCTGCGGAAAAAAACCAACCCGGATCTGAAGGCGAGCCGGCTATCTGATGCATCTTCGACCCAGATGCTCCAACTCATCAATGAAAGGTTCGATGAGCAGAAGGAGACCCGTTCTAAGGAGCTACGAAAAAGTGAGGCACGCGTTCTCTGCAACCTCCAGGAGAAGTTCCAGGTGATGGCTACAGAGATCCATAACCTCACTCAACGTGTCACTCAACTGGATAATGAGGAAAAAAAAGTAGATGAGCTCCAACAGCCAGTCAACGAATTGGCTGGCCATTGGCTGCAAAAGGCCCACGTACTGGCCTGGTAGATGCGCTGAAGCAGCAAGTTGTCGACCTGGATGCCAGACTAGAAGCTAAATGCATTGCGGAGGAGGATGCTGCCGTCGCCAGCCATTTGCGCTGGCATGGTGTCCCACAAGTAGAAGGCGAAAACCTAAAGACACTGTTCCACAAGCTCTGCTTCTCGCTGCAACTTACTCCGCCACCTATGATCCATCTATCGGGTTCGGCCACGGCAATCGGGTCAGACATTTGTAGACCCGATTATAATTATTAAACTTGAAAACGTACGCGGAAAAGCGGAGCTGCTAATAGCAATAGGGGCATACCGGCGAGATAAGAAAACCCAACTAAGCCTTCAGCTGATAGGGTTTGACTCGCCAGCACTGATTTACCGAACAGCTGACCAAATTTAATTATGAGATCTTCAAAGAAGCAATGCGACTCAAAAAGCACAAGCAGCTTACAGCTGTTTTCACACGCCGTGGAGTGGTCTACGTTAAGCTGAGCGACGGATGGGAACCTCGATATGTGCAAAGCTCGCTCGAGCTTTCTGAGCTGACCAACGATGTGGGCTGCGCAGATAAGAACTCATTTCGAGAATAATCTGTCTCACTCAATTTATCATATTATTAGATTATGTATATTGTATTATTATATTTATTAGATTTAAAATTAATGTAGGTCGCTTTGTTTACTTTATGTGCTTTGTTATGTCTAATCAATGTTTTGTTTCATACACAACGCGTGCGCAACTGGTAATTTTGGTTAAACATTTGAAATGGAAGACAATTTAGAAGTCACGAATAGCCATACCCTTTTGCGACTTATTACAAAACAGAGATCTGGCCTTAAAGTTTGTCACTTAAACGCTCAAAGTCTGACGAGAAAAATTGAAGAGTTCAAATATATGTTTGTGAATTCTAGTGTAGACATAGGTATTTTTAATATACTGTCAAAATTTCAGATCGATCGGTTAAGATTTGTGCGAGTTTTCTACTCGGCCAACTCAAAAGTGGTTTTGAGAAATGCTGGCCATTTTAATCAAAAAGTGGAAATGCTCGCCGCCATTTTGTTTTTGATTTATTCAAAAAAATTTTATTTAGTACTTCGCACCTAATATTATAAAACCTTCTTTACAAATTTTCGATTGGCTTTTTTCATTTGGCCAAAAAAATTTCAGAAAATCCGATTTTTTTTTTTCAGTTACTCAGATGTCCCCCTTAATAAAAAATTGAAGTGCAAGTTGTTTCATTTTAGGAATTTAAAAATTTGTTCTTTACATTAAATTCCCCCTCCTTTGGGGGGTCAATACTTTTCAAAAAAAAAATTTTTTTTTGTTTTGAAATATTAAAAAAAAAAAAAAAAAAAAAAAATAAAATATATGTAAGCATCCTGATAATAGCCCTATTGAATATTTATTTCTTAAAATTATTACCTATTTTACAGCAAAGAATATTCTTATCGGATGCATTTACCGCCCACGTTGCAATATTAATTATAACGAGGTAATTAATTTGCTATCAGATATTTCTTAAAGGGGTTAGGTGGTTTTCGCAAAGCGCGCTAAGCCAAGAGCACTGCTTATCAAAACTTAAAATGCGTTTTTCTCAAAACTGTGTTTTCAAAGTCGTTTGTCAAGATTTCTCGGAAACTACTCAACCGATCTTGATGAAATTTTGCACTTGCCTTCGAGATATGATTATCTCGTAAATGAACGAAGGATTTTTTTTTTCGTTGACAACAACTATTTAAAAAAAAAACTTTTTTCATCTAAATTTGAATTTTTTTGCAAAAAAGTCTCCCAAAAATCCAATTTTCACTTTTTTTTGGTTAGGTTTGTACTAAAAGAAAAAATTTGGTTTCTAAATTTCCGATGATTCTGTCAGGAATTGTGCTGAAAACGCGAAGGCACCTTTTTTCCGAGGGGTCACCGGAAATGACGTCACAATGACTGACCGCTGAATATTTTTTTATATTTAATTCAAAAATTATTCTTTTAATATGTAGGTATGTGTAGGAAACTTAAAAGTTTTTATAAAATATTTCATTCTTGATATAAAAAAAAAATTGTTGAAAATTTGTTTTTTTTTTGCCCAGGAAACCCACCTAACTCCTTAAGTTATGCAGACATTTTATTAGCTAGTGATCTCAACAGCAACATATTGAGGGAAACACATCTCAAAAGCGAAATGGAGTCATTAGATTTAAAATTAGTAAACTCTGTGTTTCTAACACATTTCAGCAAAACATGCAGCTCTTAGTTGGATGTCTTCTTTGTTACTGACATTAAAAAAGTATATTTGTATGACCAACTTATCGTGCCTTCGTTCTCAAAACATGACCTTATATATTTGCCTACAACTTTGACCTGCAGTACAATGACGAATTAATAGTATTTACAGACTTTAAGAACATTGACTACGACAGATGCAACTAGAATAATATTAGCATATCTTCAACGGTAGACCAACAGCTCACAATACTTCAAAGCAACATCAGCAACCTGTATGATACTTTTGTTCCAATCAAAAGCAAAGTAATCAAATACTCATATAAACCATGGTTTAATAATGAAATTAAGCAGACAATTTAATCTCGAAATGATGCTTTTCAAAAGTGGAAAAGGTATAGGACTCCACAACACCACGGACACTTTAAGTTACTAAGACAGACCGTGAGTAAACTAATTGAATCTGCGAAGACAATTTTTTGTAGTTGTAGATTCAAAAATTCAACTTCAACTAGACAAACATGGGAAGAATAAATTCATTAGGAATAGGTTAACAAAAAGCAACAGCTGTACAGGATGTTGACATAGAAGAACTGAACATAAGGCTGTCAGAATGCAATGTACCTGAAAATTTCTGTGATAATAGGTTTAGATTTGTGTGTGTCAATCAGTGTGAAGTGCTTGTCAATATTCTTAAAATCAAATCGAACGCTGTTGGACTTGACGATACAAACCCAAAATTTTTTAAATTATTACTTCCGAAAATCCTTCGATTTATTACGCACATTTTTAATACTACCTTTACGACATCTATGTTCCCAGACTGTTGGAAAATCGCCAAAATTGTCCCCGTCCCAAAGGCAAACAAAGAATATAGGCCCATTTCTATTCTTCCTTACTTGTCAAAGGCCTTTGAAAACATAATGGCAGCCCAAATCAATTCGCATTCGAAAATGATTTGCTAAATCAAAGCAATCATAAAAATTTCGAACGATATACGTGACTATGCTGACAAATCCTATGTGACGCTTCTAGTACTTCTCGACTTTAGTAAAGCCTTTGACACGGTCAATCATTATGTTTTATGTGCCAAATTGAAAACTTAATTTCATTTTTCAAACACAGCCTTCAAACTCATGTCATCGTAATTTCTACATCGTCGTCAATCTGTTTTAATGTCAAATGTCTCGTCTTCGTTTGTATTTCTAAAACGTGGTGTGCCTCAAGGTTCTGTTCTTGGTCCTTTATTGTTTACTCTTTATGTAAATGACCTTCCCTCTGTGTTGTCTAATTGTAATGTTCATATGTGTGCAGATGATGTCCAGATGTATGTGAGTCGTCCCCTAACTAGAATAAATGAGTATGTGAATATATGTAGGTTGTAACGATCTTGCCGGGGTAGCTTAGCCTCGTCCAGGATCCGCTGCAACAAATTTATATTTGTCGGCGCTGAGCCAAATAAGAACACCAGGGGTTGTAGTTTTTAGCAATATAAATATATATTATACTGCGTCCGGGTCTTTCACCTTCTTTTCACGCCACACCTAACTTAAGGGGGGAGTACACTTTGAACGTCCAAAAAGTAAGGCATTTTCGTTAATTTTTTTAAGCAATAAAACACTCAGGGAGGGCAACTATGTTATAACCCATTTATTACACATCCTTTGAACTACAATTTTTTTTAACTCGATTGGCGTCTTTATGTGGTCGGTGCACCAGGTCGCGTGGGGCGTCCTCGCGCGGAAGTCGGTATACGGCGGGGGAAAATACTCCCGGAACATAAATGAAACAAAATCTGATTAGTAATGAAATTTGGGTTAGAAATACGAGTTCCGATTTTTAAAAAAAAAATTTTTTTAAATGTTGTGGCCTTAGAAAAAAAAAGTCAATTTTTCACCCTAAAAATGCTTACAAAATCGTGGATTAAAAATCCATTTTTGACAAAATCGAAAATGTGGCCTCGTATTTCTAAGCAGAATTTAATTCTGAACAAGAAAACATAGGCGATATCCAAATTTGATGATAACTGGTTAGAGTTTTTTCCCCCGCCAGTTTGAAAAAACCCGTTTCGAGATACACGCGTTTAAAGATGTGCTTGTACATGTACATGTACGGTACATGTTTTAGGAAATCGCTTCGTAAAGCGGTAAGCAATATTCTGGCGGACTGGAGTCTTTTCTAAATTAAAGTATAAATCTCAAGAAACATTTTAAGCAAAAAAAAAAAAAAATTTTTTGGAAAATTCAAAGTGTACTCCCCCCTTAAACGGGGCACAATACGCCCACTCTCTAACAATAGTTTCAAGCCCGACTCGCCGGCCACGAAGGCTAGGTGATCACGCCGCGCTTACGCTTTGCTAAACACTCCGGGCTACACGCACTCGGAAAAACTCTCGCTAAGCTCACGCTCCGCCAGATACTCCGGGCTACACGCACACAGATACTCCGGTTAAGCTCACGCTCCGCTAGATATACACTCCGGGCTACACGCACTCGGAAAAACTCCTGCTAAGCTCACGCTCCGCCAGATACTCCGGGCTGCACGCACACAGATACTCCGGTTAAGCTCACTCTCCGCTAGATCTACACTTCGGGCTACACGCACTCGGAAAAACTCCTGCTAAGCTCACGCTCCGCCAGATACTCCGGGCTGCACGCACACAGATACTCCGGTTAAGCTCACTCTCCGCTAGATCTACACTCCGGGCTACACGCACTCGGAAAAACTCCTGCTAAGCTCACGCTCCGCCAGATACTCCGGGCTGCACGCACACAGATACTCCGGTTAAGCTCACGCTCCGCTAGATATACACTCTGGGCTACACGCACTCGCAAAAACTCCTGCTAAGCTCACGCTCCGCCAGATACTCCGGGCTACACGCACACAGATATCCCGGTTAAGCTCACGCTCCGCTAGATATACACTCCGGGCTACACGCACTCGGATACTCCTGCTAAGCTCACGCTCCGCCAGATACTCCGGCGCTACACGCACACGGATACTCCGGTTAAGCTCACGCTCCGCTCGATTTCCACTCCGGGCTACACGCACTCGGATACTCCTGCTAGCTAACGCGCTGGCAATTCACCGTCGCCTGGGCACTTAAATTACTTAGTGAAAGTAGGCTGCACGCCTGCTGAGACTGGACTGGGTTTCTGGTCAAAGGGAATCCTCCCGACTGACTTACTGTGCTGCTAAGAACCTGCTCTGCTCTGTGTTTTCTGCTGTAGTGATCCTTGGCTCGTTTCCCAAGGAAGCACTATCTCTCGCACTTCCACTGGTCACTGTCAACACCCCTATGTAGTCCTGTAGTGATCCTTGGCTCGTTTCCCAAGGATGCACTATCCCTCGCGCTAATACGGGCCACTGCCTACCACGGCACTTGTCCCCTAACGCTCAGGTCACCTCGCACTCATCTATCAACTTCACAGCCCCCGACTGCAGTTCTACCCCGCTCTTTTATACCCCTCTAACATTGCTGCTACTTCTATTCAGCAGTCCTCTCTGCATTCAGCAAGTCCTCTATCCCGCCAAAACTTCTTGTGCAGCGCGTCCGTCTCCCGCTCTGCTCTAACTGTCCGCCTACAGCGGCTCTGCTCTCATTCAGCAGCCCGCTTTCTCGATCAACACTCTCTGTTCAGCGCGTCCCGTTACGTGATGACTGCCCGCTATGTCAAAAGATCTCACTCAAATCTCTTATAATGCGTTCCCGTTTCCACTCAACCTTTCCTACTGCGTTTTGTAAGGGATCTTATCGATTCCTTACAAGGTTGGCAAAAATCCTATAGCTGAACCCTCCACGAGGGTGCTAACTGGAAGTCCTCCAGTGTCCCTCGGGACGGCACCAGCTAAGATCTGGGATTCGTAGACTGGGGCGGAGCTTTCTCCATAGCCATGCCACAGGTTTCTGCGATCTCTTATCATGGCTTAGGTGAAGGGCTGGATCAAGGTGTCATGCGACCCGTGCCGATGATCAACCTGGCTGGGGGCCCTTTAAAAATAGCCCAGTCGCAAACGGAGCATCCGGATACCTGGCGCCCTCCGGATCAGCTAGCCTTACCTCCCGTAGCGCGGATCTCTGCGGGAGGTGGACCACCCTTTCTCCGCAGCTCGTGGGAACAAATATGAACCGAACAGAAAACAAGAAAATAAAGAAGGAGACCGGCACTCCCATAAATCCGGCGAGGACCGAGGGTCCAACGACAGAGGTTACTGAACCTAGAGTCAACCCAACGGCAGTCACTGCTACTGGAGGAATGACAGAGCTCACTGGAGCTAAGGTCAAATCCACCCCGGCGAAACAGCCAACTGGGCTCAATCGCCCCCTGGTCAGAGGCAAGGTGGTGACCGAAACCAACACCCCTGTCACCTTGAGCGACCAGCAAGGCGCTACCACAAGCGCAGCTGCAGCTCAGTCGGGTGCTGGGGTGGGGGGAAGGCCATCCACTAGCAAGGCCAAGATGGACAGGTACGGGGAGAGGAAATCCGCTGCGGCCATCCTTAAGCGACAGGCAACCAGCAACATCACCACCCCCTCAGTGGAGTGGTTGAAGAAAGTTGACTGGGCTAAGTCTGTGCTGCCCAATTTTGTGCTGGAGAGGCCGGATACCAATACCGAGGATACCAAAAATCCTAAGCGGCAGCGATCCCAGGAAAGTGCGGCTCAAAATGCCCCGAAGAAGATTCGCACGCACGTGCCCGTCGTGCCGAACAAAAGCTTCGCTGAAATGGCAAAGGACAAGATCCTCCTAGGAGTCCTGGACCAAGGCGACGCTGAGGGTAGAATCCCGAGAAGCCAGTGGAAGTGGGTTGAGGCAGCACTGGCTTCGAGGTGCTGGAAGCGGACCCTGGATCCCCACCAATCTGCAAAGATGCAGGGTGGTACCAGAGTAACGTCAAGGTGATGGCGTGCGAAGGGGCTAGGTCGGCAGAGCTATTAAAAGCGGCCGTGTCTAGACTGGGTGAGGTCTACCCGGGTGCCAAGCTGGTCGCTGTCGACTGGAAGGACATCCCGAGTAGGCCAAGAGCCGTTATATGGGTCCCGTCCTCCTTTAAGGAGCCGGAGAAGATCCTGGCGATGTTGCAGAGATGCAACCCCAGCCTGCCGTCCTCCGACTGGAAGGTGGCGAAGGTGGAAGAGACGCAGGGCTCATTGCGTCAGGTGTTACAAATCCTTAACAAGGACTCCACTGCACCCATTGATGCAATGCACGGAGAGCTAAACTTCGGTTTTAGCTCGGTGCGCATCAGGGTGTACAAGTCGGACACCAAGCAGAAGGACGAGCCTGGTGTTGAAGAGGTGCTAGCCACCGAGATGGAGGTGCCAGGCAGAGAGGAGGAGGACTGCGAGTCGGTGATATCCGATGCATCCCTTCTCCAGGTCTTCAGCAAGCTGGGTCACGGGAGTACTGACTCCATCAGCGAAGTTTTCGCTGAGGACCTGGACGCTGACGTGACGGTGGTGGAGGCGAATCTGCACGATTTCTCTGGTGGTCGTGCAGATAAACCTCCATCACTGTAAATCAGCCTCTGCTGCCCTTATGTTCCGTCTAGCGAGAGACGAAGATGTGGGGTAGCACCAACACAAATGAGAGGGGTGAGTTTGTTTTTGAATACCTTCTCTCCACCAACTTACTTATCTGCAATAGGGGAAACGACCCCACTTTTGTAATCAAAAACAGGGAGGAGGTCATAGACCTAACCCTTACTTCAAACTTCATGCATGACCAACTTATAGGGTGAAGTGTTTCTAAAGAACACTTCTTCTCAGATCACAAATATATCGACACAAAATTATGTGCGCCCAATCCTGACCCAGTAACGTTCTCAAACCCCCGCAGAACCAACTGGCCAGCCTTCAAAAACAGACTGGCTAAGGCCCTACCAGCTCCTCCAGAGCAGATTCCTCCATCGGAGGAACATCTCACTTACCTCACGACAGCCTTCACTGAAGCCTGTAACAATGCATATAAAGCATCCTGTCCAATCAGCAAGCCGAGAGGCAAATGGAAACCACCCTGGTGGAAACAAGAAATAGACAAGCTGAGGGTAGAATGTAGGAAACTCTTCAACAGAGCAAAAAGACTTAAGTTGTGAACAGAACTGGTCAGAATATAAACACAGTCTAGCTCATTTCAAAAAGCTCACTAGGCAGGCACAAGGAGAGGATTGGAGAAAATTCTGTTCGGGAATTGAATCCTCTTTAGAAGCCGCAAGAAAGGTACTCTCAAAGTCATCCTCGAATCTGGGCTATCTCAAGAGACAGGACGAGTCATGGACTTCTTCTAGCGAAGAAACACTAATACTATTACTAGATACGCATTTTCCAGGAAACACCTCAGGTCCCCAAACAAGCGAACCTTAATCATGCCATTCGGTCAAAGTATTGGTTAGCATTATGACTGAATCCAACATTAAATGGGCTATAAATAGCTTCGCTCCCTACAAATCTCCAGGTCCCGATGGGATATTCCCGGCACAACTACAGCAAGGGGAAGATCTTGCTGTCCCTTGGCTAAAAGCCATCTTCACGAACATCATGGCGTTAGGCCAAATTCCCCTTTTTTGGCTAACGTCCAAAGTAGTTTTTGTACCCAAGGCCGGCAAAGCCTCACACTCAACACCGAAGGATCTCAGGCCAATAAGCCTGTCCTCCTTCCTTCTGAAAACCTTGGAAAGATTGATAGGGCTACACCTTAGAACATCAATCGATCCCTCTCTGCTATCTGAATCTCAGCATGCATACCGTAAAGGCAAATCGACAGTAACAGCATAGAAGGAGCTTTCAATAACATCGACTCAAGGGCAATAACCAATGCTACGCTGAGCCTTGGAGTAGATGCTTAGTTGGTGAGATTAGTCACACAGCTGCTACTGAGCAGAAAAGTGACCTCTTCGCTGGGAGCATTTACTATGTGCAGGCATGTCAGCAGAGGTACTCCACAAGGGGGGGTACTTTCTCCGCTTCTATGGAACCTAGCAGTAAACACGCTGCTCCGCGACATAGAAGATGGGGGATGCAAGATTGTTGCTTATGCAGACGATGTGGTTGTCATGCTGCGGCGAAAATTTCCGCAAACCCTGTGTGACATTATGACAGTCAAACTAAGAAAACTGTCAAGATAGGCATCTGAAAGTGGGTTAAACGTAAACCCAAGTAAAACCGATCTTATTCTCTTCTCCAGGAAGTATAAGATCCCCAAGTTATCAGCCCCAAAACTAAATGATTCCGTTCTAGAGTTTAGCGACAGTGCAAAATACCTGGGGCTTGTACTAGACAAGAAACTGAACTGGAATCTCACTATAGCGGATAGAGTGCGTAAAGCTAACATTGCACTCTTCACCTGTAAAAAGGCAGTAGGCCTCAAATGGGGTATGTCCCCGTTAGTAGTTAGCTGGTTATACAGCGCCATAGTAAGACCCATCCTCCTGTATGGGGTATCCATTTGGTGGCCAGCGCTGCTGCATAATTCCAAACTCAGGGCACTCAACAAGGTGCAAAGGGTAGCTCAACTATGCATGACAGGAGCTCTCAGAACAACCTCTAGTGAAGCGCTCAACGCTATTACTAGCATATCCCCAATTCTACTGGTGGCAAAAGAAAAAGAAAGGACAAGGGAAGTTTTCAGATCCCTTGAGCAAGAAACATGGAACAACACCACTCACTGCAACATTAGTCGCCAAACATGGCCTAAGGTTGCACCAAATGTACAAAAAGGCTTTTCAGTCTACATCGCACACAGTGCTCAGCTGTAATTCGAGCAATTACAGGTCACTGGCTCGTAGGAGCCCACGCATCCCGACTAAACGTCCTAAACAACGACTTCTGCAGAAGCTGCAAAAACGAGGAAGAAGTAGAATCAGTATAGCACGACTTCTGCTCTTGTGTGGCTATTATCAGGCGCAGGATAAAGTATTTAGGAAAATATTTCCTTCACAATTTAGCTGAATTAGCAGCTGTTCCCCCGAAGAAAATAGCAGGGTTCATTAGAGAAACGGGCTGGGACTCTTTCTAACTTGAAGGAGTACTTATGATCCATGCGGTATCACAATGGGCCAGTGATGGCCTAAGTGGGCTGACCTTGTGTCAGCCGCCGCGCTAACCTACCCTAACCTAACCTGTGAATATATGTAATAGTGAACTTGTCCAAATTAGTAACTGGGCCAAAGATAACGGCCTAGGACTTAATCCGGCGAAATCCAAGTGCCTAATAACACAGGCCGACAAAATTTCGACAACTTCATGTTGACTTAATGATGGTAGCCGATTCGTATAGGATTTTCGCCCGATTCCGATTCCGAAGTATTTAAGATATACTTTTTTTACAAATTCGGAAATATTTTGCTTTGATTTGATACAGTATATTCACATTACCCCAATCTCCCCTACACATAAACTGTTCCCAGTTGCTTTTATTATCATGTATCCACTTTTTTGATATTGGATATTAAAGAGTAATGTCTAAGCTTTCTTTTAATCCTATATAGGCCATATTCTTTCATCGCTTTTTCCATTTATAGCTGTTCAAAAAGTGTAAAAAATACAGTTTTTGGCACCTTTAATCTCATGTTGCTCGAAAACTAGAGCCAATCTGATATTTTCAAGGTCAGAATCGGATTCTACGGCGAAAATCCTATAAGAATCGGCTACCACCATTTAGTCAACAAAATTTTGTCGGCCTGTGTAATTTATAAAAATAAAATAAACAGTGATTTCATCCATCCCTTAGTTCTAAACGCCATTCCTATTAAGTACGTTGATAAAGCTACCAACTTGGGGTTTGTTTTCAACAGTACGCAGAGCTGGAGTGACCATGTTAACGCAGCTGTAGGAAAGACGTATGGGTTACTTAGATCTATCCCTTCCGTTAAAAACTTTTTACCCACAAATATACGTTTGCTACAAGCCAAATCGTGCCTGGTCCCAACTCTATTCTATAGGGTCAAAACAAAAGGCCAGCACAAAATTTAAATAGCCTTTAACAGTATTGCACGATTCCTATTTAATCTGCAACGATTTGATCACGTCTCTAGATTTGCTTACAAAATATTTGAACTACACTTGGTAGACTGGATGAAAATGACGGTGTTATTGTACTTGCAAAAATTAATTTTTAATTAAGAACCAAGCTATCTCTTTGAAACGCTTAGATTCTCCGCATCGCGAAGAGCAAACAATATTATTCAGATAAGGCACAGATCCCTACTCTCTGAACGGCAATTTTTTATAAACGCTATAAGGTTATGGATCCAACTTCCAAAATCCCTAAAAAGTATTAGCAGTGCAGCGCAGCTTAAAGAAAAACTAATTTCACTTCAATTCAAGTATAACATAAAACAAAGCGACCATAACTTAAGCTTTTATATAAGTATAATTTAAATTTGTTGTAGTACTTAATTTAAGTATTGATTACAAATTAACTTGTCCTGTGTGACTAGCGCATTATATTAAAAGTTTTATACTTGTAGCGTTAGGAAGAACTTTAAATAAAATTAAATTACGAAAGAAGAAAGAAATTAGGCAAAACAAATCAAACGCAAATCCCGCAACAACACCAGCTGAAATAAATTTTTGTATGCACAGCAAATGGCATCAAAACATTCATATTGCTATCAAAATGGATCTTATCAGCCAAGCCAAAATAAAAAGGTGCTAAAAGATCTACCGAAATCAGTGTCATCGGAATCAAAACAAACAAACCAACTTATTTGGCACTTTTGGTTTTTGTAGATAATCGCTTTGATTTGCGCTAGCTGGGTGCTCTAAATTATGTGCGCTTTTTTTTTTAATTTTCTTTTTATTAACAATCTTTCTTTTCAAAATAGGTTAATTGTATAATTAACATTAAATTATTGTATTTTATTATATTATTGGGGTGTTAAGTGTACCGCGACCTGTTTAGATCTATTGTACCCTCATTCAGAGCCTACAGCTCAGATATCAACCCATGTCCTCGAACAAAGTCGAGGAGTTCTGATGGGTTGATTCTTCCTAAGAGCTCATGTGATAGAGTTCTTGATCCTAAGGTTCTGCATCTTATATTTATTAAGGCCAGACAGTCAGCGATGATGAGTGTAGAGGTTTCGTCCTCCATGTCACAGAATCTGCAAGTCCTGCTGCTGGTTATTCCTATCTTACCTAGGTGACTTTTCAGTCTGCAGTACCCGGTTAGTAATCTGGTAACGATCCTAAGTGAATTCTTCCCTAGTTAAAGAAGTTCCCCAAACCTCTTCTTGTTGTAGTTTTCTATTAGAGTTTTGGCTTGCCTTAGGGCTGGGGTATTCCTCCAGTGTTCTTGCCTCATGGTGCCTTCCTCTTTTCTAATGTATTCTTTTATTGTGTGCCTTCCTATGCCACAGTAGGGTTCTGGTCCAATCAGGGGCTGTTCGGCTCCTAGTTTTGCCTTTTTATAGGCAATTTCATTTCCGGATATGTCCCTATGACCCGGAATCCATCTGAGGGCCAGTCTATTTCGACTGCCCAATCGGTTTAGTTTACTCTTCACCTCTAGGACTTTCTTTGAGGTGACTTCTTTACTGCATAAAGCAGTAATTGCTGCTCGGCTGTCCGAAAGGATCGAGATGTCCTTTTCCTTATATCCAAGCTGTATGTTGAGCTCTGCACAATGTCCAATAGCGCATACCTCAGCCTGGAATATGCTGGAGTATTGTCCAAGGGATTCGTGGTATTTTATGCGGGGCCCTACCACTCCAAGGCCAGTGCCTTTTTGTGTCAGGGATCCATCTGTGTACCATGCTATGGTGTGTTTAGCCATAGGGTGCACTTCGGACAATGTGGTCCAATCTTTCTTATTGCCTAAGTGTGCTGTGAAGTTCTCCTCGGAGATTATTTCGGCTGTCATTTCATCCCTAGGGTGCAGTATTAGGGGCACCTCACCTAACAGATTAGTCGCATCCCTGTTATTTAGAAAGCAACCACTACCCGTGCCCTCAGTGCTTATTCTCAGGAGGGTAGCTTTGCGTTGAAGTTTAATTACACAATGGAGTGGTGTTAGCTCCATCAGAACTTCTAAGGCAGTTGTAGGACAGGTTTTCATTGCCCCTGTCATACATACGCAGGCAAGTCTTTGCAACTTTTGTACCTGTTTTTGTATGGTGATGAGCTTAGCTCGTTTACCCCATGCAATTGCTCCGTACGTGAGAATTGGTCTCACAATCATTAGGTATAGCCATCTTATTATCTGGGGCCTGGTTCCCCAGGATTTCCCAGCAATTTTTCGACAGGTATAGAGAGCTCTATAACACTTTTCCACTGTCTTTTGGACGTGGGAAGCGAAGTTTAGCTTACTATTTAAAGTGATTCCTAGATACTTAACCTCTCGGCTAGTTTCTATAAAAATTCCTAGCAATGATATTTGTCTCATTCTCTGTAGTTTGTTCTTCCTTGTGAAGGGAACGATGACTGTTTTGGCGGGATTTATGTTGAGTCCTACCTCCCTGCACCTGTCTAGCGTTATCTTGAGTCCGAGTTGGACGATGTCACAGAGTATCTTTTCAAATTTGCCTTTAACTATTATGACAATGTCATCGGCGTATCCCTGACACTGGATACCCTTTTCAGCAAGTTTGCTGAGAAGATCATCTACCAGCAGACTCCATAGCAAAGGGGAAAGCAAACCTCCTTGCGGACAGCCTCTGCTAGTTGCAATCGTCATGTTATCTGAGCCCAGTGTACATGTTGCTTGTCTGGATTGTAGTAGGTTACCAATCTATTTACTCGTTGTAACATCTATGTTCCTTCTAGACAGGTCAGCTCGAACCGCATCATGTGATGTGTCCCTCTATATCTAGGAAGGCACAAATAGCAATTTCTTTGCTGTCAACTGCCTCCTCTAGGGTGCGGCATAGTTGATAAAGTGCATGCTGCGTGTGTTGCAGCGGACAGTCTCTGAGAGCTGTTCTCCTAATATTGTAGTCTACCAGTTTTTTCAGCGTTTTAAGGCAAAACGAAGTTAAGCTGATAGGTCTGAAGGACTTTGGGCTGGTAATATCTTTCTTCCCGGTCTTGGGGATGAAGACCACCCAAGCGCTGCACCATGCACTTGGGATATAGCCAAGGGCTAGGCTGCTTACCATTAGTCTTCTTAAGTTGGTTAGGAGTAGCTCCTGCCCCTGCTGTAAGAAGGATGGAGAGATCCTATCTAATCCCGGTGACTTAAATGGTTGGAAGGTTCCAATAGCCCATTTAAGTTTCTCGGGCGTAACAATAGACTTGGCTGTCGCCCAGTCACTTGCTACTGTCCTAGGGGTTCTATGATGATCACGCATAATATTTCCCGTAATGGGAGTACTTCCCGGGAAATGCGTGTCAAAGGAAAGTTATAATTTCTCCCGATCCGTGGAAGTAAAGGTGTTATTACCTTTTTTCAGGGCTAAATTACTATCCATTGCACTTTTAGCCATTGCCTTCTGCAGTCTCGCGCCCTCGTTGACGTTACTAATTGCCTCAATGAAGTTCCTGTAGTCCTTCCGTTAGGCTACCTCAAACAAAATTGGCATGTGGTCGGACATGAATTCTTCTGGTGACACATGCCAGTTCCTATTGTGGGGTTTGATTGAATTGGTTGCCAGAGGTATGTCTAGCACCTCTTCTCTAACCTTGGTAACAAAAGTCGGCGTAGAGCCGACATTACTGATCTCTAGGTTATTGTTTAAAATAAATTCTAGTAGTTGCTCACCTCTGTTGTTTACATCTGGGCTGCCCCAGATCACATGATGTGCGTTGGCGTCACATCCAATGATGAGGGGGATTTTGTTCTTCCGGCAGTTGTCCACTAGCCCGAGTATTTCTGGCGGTGGACAGGCTTCCTCCCCAGCAAAGTAGGCGGAGGCCACTGCTAGCTTCTGTGCGGCCCCTGTGCCGTCGATGGCTATGGCGACACAGTCCCTGCTCAGGAACTCTGAAAATATACGGTAATTGATTTATTTTCTTATAGCAATGCATGATCTGGGAGGTAGTTCTCCTTGGTATCCTTCGTGTACAGCAGATGCTGCGTTGGCCCGATGGATGTTTACCTGGGCTAGCCGAGTGCTGCTTGCTGCAGCCATCAGTTGGGGGTTTGGTGCCCCGTGATTTCTGGTGAAGAGAGCGAGCAAGTCTCTCCACCACCGTCTATCACGGTGACCTCCGCCTCATCGCAGCTGTCATCCAGGAGGAGCTCCTGGGCCAGCTCTTGGGATGACATGGGGTGTCCATCCCCCTGGTCGTCCCCAATCTCCATGACAGATTGACTGTCCTCTCCACTCTGTGACGTCGGCTCCACACTTAGTGGTTCGATTGTATCCTTGACAGCCTCGCAGATGTCTCCACTGGTCGTCTCTTCTGGAGCCTTCCTGGTCTTCTTTAGACCGCATACATCATCCCTTCCGGTCTGGTCCATCCCTACTTCGAGGAGTGTACCAGCTCCGTCATTTCTCCTGGAGATGATTTTCCAGGCGTCTGTTCCGACGCGGTTTTGGAAACCGATGAAGGCCAGAATCTCCTCGTTCGTCCTATCTGCGCTCCTCGGGCAGAACAACGTGGCGTTGTATACTGCCGGGATGTCGTCTCCCGTGCGTGTCTCAAGGGGTACTCCCTTCCACGTCCGCAGCTGAGGTACGGCCATCTTTAGCCACTCAGGTGTGCCCTCGTCCAGGCAATCGATTATCAGGTGACCCACCCTGAAGTGGATTCCTCTGAAAACGACCGGACCGCTCCACGCTGACGTGAGCATCTCGTCCATGATGGACTCCTGTAGTCCAGATAGTTCCTCGTTGGTCAGGCTGAACACCGGGAACCTCTCCGGGAGGATGGCCACCTTTAAGAACGAGGCTTTCTTGGCAGCCTCCGCGTATGTCGGACGGGGTCCGGTGGGCGGTGGTGCCGGGCCAGAGGGTCGTCCTCCGGTGGGTGATGGTTGATGGTCTCGGCGAGGCTGGGAAGGTATCTTCCTGGCCTGCACCTTTGCCTTCTCTACCGCTGCTGCTGCTGATGTACTAGGTCCATCTTGCCTAGGGGCCCGTAAGGTTGTCTCACTAGCCACCTTGCCATGCCTGGACCTTTTGGGGGTGTCTGCGGTAGGTGTTTTCCAGCCGGTGCTGCTGCTAGTGCCGGTTGCTCCCTCGGCTCCTTTGCCTTCTTCAAGGCCTCCTACGGCGTCAAGCCCTGCAAGAGGTACCTGAGGTACCACTTGACTTTTGACCCTGGCAGGCCACGCCTGTTCGGGTCATCGAGTCCGCCGGGCTGTCCTAGGACTGGAAGGGCGTCCTGCTTTTTCAGCTGTCTAATAGATTGTGGCCTATCAGACGCGAGAGGTGGACGTGCTGGCAGGGTACCTCCTGTTGGCACACCACGCTCTATGGCTGGGAACACCTGCAGCGCAGGTCTGGCCCAGAAGGCCGTTCGCTATCTGCAACCTGAGATCCGCCTGGTTTCCTCAGCTAAGCCTCCCTTCAAACCATCCCACTAGTTCTTGAGGACCAAACATTAAATTAAAAGAAATAGGAGTTTTCCAGTGAGCCCTGGACATCTTTAAAGTTTGTTGGGTTTATATATCGGGAAGATCGAGAATGTGGTATATTTTCAGTCTTCTTACTGTTAAACTGTTGACTACTACTGTTGACTTAAAGCTTAAATTTTTTCGTGGTTCTGGAGTCTGTTGATGTATTTCTTACTAATTTTGTTTATTTCTTCTTTAACGGTTGGAATATTAAGATTTCTGTAAATGTTAGCATACGTTAGAAGCAGCACTGACAATTTGTTGCATAGATTTTGATTGGTAACGCTGAAGTATATCAATGTTGGTGTTCGAGCATTTATTAAGAGAATTGCGTATGAGTCAAAGAGTGTGTTTCATGCAGTTTTGCACTCTTGAGACGTGCCAACAGCACAAGAAAGGAATGCCAAATTATGACAATTCACTCTTTGGCAAGCGGTGTTAGATGCTGGTCGACTCGTGCTTTTAATTTTTATACCTTTTTTGAATAACATTAAATTTTGAAATAACCTAAACTTTGTAATTAAAATTGGTTTTGCGTTTGATATATATACATTGCATTGACAAGTAGATCACCGTTTTTTGCTTTGCTTTTGTCGTTTTACGCTGCCTGGCTGACGACAACAACAACGTTATACGCTAACGACTCCGCAGTACAGTGTGCGCTCACAGAGAAAGGGTGAGTGTTTTGTTATTTGCATGTTTTGTATGTTGGTCAAAGATTGAGTGCAATTAGGTTGAGTCAAATGGAGAAAGAGAGTTGGAAGCCTCAGTGGAGAGAGCGGGTTATGAAGATCTCTGTGCTCTTCAAGTCAATATTCTTACAACTACATACGAATTTTAAAAAGGTTTCCAAATGTTCGCGTACGCATGCTTATTTTAAAGACACAATGGAAGATAAATTTGAAAAAAATTATACTACGGTTTTTTTGTACCGTTTTGGATGCCTATGATGCCCTACTAACGACAACAAATAATGAGACAGTAGTTGGAGCTCCGAGCCATAATTCAACGGTGGTTTCCACAACAGTGTCATCAGTTCAACTACCCAAGTTACCGGTTCCGACTTATTCTGGAAAACATACCGACTGGCCATCATTTTTTGATGTATTCTCACAACTTATAAACGATAACGCTGCACTTTCTAGTATTCAAAAATTTCATTTTCTTAAACAAGCATTGCCAGGTGATCGGGATCAGGATGTTCAGCAAATGGATTTGACGGAATCAAACTATACAGTGGCCTGGAATCTCATCATTAAAAGGTACAATAACCCAAGGTTATTATTCATGCACCACATGAATGCCCTATACGACTTGCCTGTTATCGCCAAGGAATGTTCAGCGGAATTCAAACACCTACTCAACGTCGCCAACGTGTGTATAAATGAATTGAAGCGTCTCAAAATAGAGATCTCAGCTTGTGACCATTGGATAGTGCATCATCTCGCGACGAAACTACCATCAACTACTCTTCAACCTTGGGAGCACCACCTGGGCAGCTCAGAAGAAATTCCAACCTTCTCGATGCTAGAAACTTTTCTTAACAATCGCCTTGTTAGTATAGAGATTATAGAAAATCGCAAAGGGAATCCATCAGCAAAACCTACATCTGTCCAAAATGCATCGCATAAATCGTCGTCCAAACTTCCGCCTAATAGCAACAATAATATACATAAACGCGCCAGCTACCATACCACTGGTGGGACCAATTCATCAATGCGTTGCACTCATTGTAGTGGAACCCACATTTTACGGCGTTGTCCAGAGTTCCTGTCTAAAGATTGTTTTGCACGAAAACCGATAGTGGAAACAAACAAGGTTTGTCTGAATTGTTTAAGCCCTTCACATAATTGGTCTCAGTGCAGTATCACAAAAAGTTGTTCTCAATGTGGTCAACGGCACCACACTCTTTTACATTTTCCTAGTCAGCCTACTAATGCTAAATCTAACGTTCCACAGCCTCAGCCCTCGACGGACTCATCACTATCTGCAGGTCCAAAGCAAGCCAACTTTGACTCAGGTATTTCAGCCAACACAACTCAGCTCGTGAGTGCAACGGCCTCTTATAAGTCACCCACGGTGATTCTAGCGACGGCACTGGTTCGACTACATAACAACATAACGGGTCAGTCTATAATAGTACGCGCGTTAGTTGATCATGGTTCCGAAGGAACTCTTATTACGGAAAATGTCGTCCAAGCCCTTGGACCAAGCCCTTGCACTAAAGCGATTCCCTGTTTCTGGTGAAATCACGGGAGTTGGCGAAAACTCAAAAAATAAATGCAAGCACCACACTGGATTTACATTAAACTCATGTATACATCCTCAGTTCCAAATGTCAGTGGATACGGCGTTTGTGCTTCGTTCATTAACATCGCCTCTGCCAGGGATGAATATCAACCTTCAAAGCTGGTCTCATATACAAGGACTTGAATTGGCAGATCCTACATTTACGCAACCCGGTCGAATCGACTTGCTGCTTGGCGTTGACATCATACCTCAGCTTCTACTGTCTGAAGTTCGAAAGGGAGCTCAGGATTAACCAATCGCTCAGCGCACTCAATTGGGTTAGATTGTATTTGGTAAGACAAACCAAGTACGTTCGCATGCCATATCCATTCGATGCCAGCAAACAAACTTGGAGTCTTTGGTCAATAAGTTTTTTGAACTGGAAAAAATTCCCGAAACTCGACAACTAATAGCAGAAGAACAATGGTGCGAGGATCATTTCAAACGCACACATACACGTCAACCTAATGGAAAATGTATGGTTCGACTCCCACTCAAAACGCAGTTCGATCCTTCGCAAGTTCTTGGGAAATCTCGGCAAACAGCCCTTAATCGTTTTTATATGTTGGAGCGCAAGTTCCAAAGGCAACCAGCGTTACATAGACAATATTCAGCCGTCATCCAAGAATATTTCGATCTCAACCAAATCATTGAAGCTACAAGTACTGAGGAGCAACATCGGACTCACACGCCATTGGGGCAGGTTAGATTTGCGGTCTGCACTCTGCCTCACCACGCTGTAATAAAGGAGGAGAGTAGCACCACCAAATTACGCGTGGTCTATGATGCGTCATGCAAAACTTCCAATGGCCGGTCGCTCAACGATATCCTCTGTACTGGCCCAGCGTTGCAGAATGATCTTGGTGGAGTCATCCTTAACTGGCGCATGCATCGATATGTTTTTGCTGCAGACATCCAAAAAATGTACCGGTGCATAGATATGCACCCGGATGATGCCCAGTTTCAAAGGATTTTTTGGCGAAACGAACAGGATCAAATTCAAGAATATTGTTTAACTACCGTGACCTTTGGAACTGCGTCTGCTCTATATACGGCCATCAGGATTATGCATCAATTAGCTCAAGATGAAAGTGTGAGATATCCATTGGCACAACATGTACTGCGCAAAGAAATATATGTTGACGACGTTCAAAGCGGTCATGACACCGTGGATGGAGCTCTCAAAATTCGAGAGGATCTAATTGCTGCACTTCAAACAGCTGGCATGTGTCTCAGGAAATGGGCAGCCAATCATCCGGACTTGCTGGCTAACATTGCGTAAGAACATATGTCTAATTCAACACTTCTGAAATTCGACAATCATGATTCAATAAAAACACTTGGTTTGTATTGGCATCCTAAACGAGATTTTTATGGTTTCGCAATAAATTTGAAATAAGTCAAGAATTTACTAAAAGAGCATTACTTTCTACAGTGGCCCGGTTATATGATCCATTAGGATTTATTGTTCCAGTTATCACAACCGCCAAGGCTATTTTGAAGGAAGTCTGGAGTGTTCGTATTGAACGCACGGCTGGAGTTTCCTCACCATTAGAGTGGGACGAAACACTTTCTCGAGATTTACGAGAACGTTGGAAAGATTACATCACGAGATTACCAGATGTCGAGGCAATCCAAGTACCTCGATGGTTAAATGTTCAACGTAGCAGTCTTAAATCTCTTCAACTCCATGTGTATAGTGATGGATCTACAATTGCATATGCTGCATGTGCGTATCTCAGAGTTCAATGGATGGATGATACTGTACATACCCATCTGCTTACTGCACGTAGTCGCGTTACACCCACTAAGCCAATGACTATTCCGAGAGTGGAACTTTCTGGTGCCCTGTTAGCCACCCAGTTGGCAAAGTGGTGCAGCCAACAGCTGTATTTGCCAGACCAAGCAATGTCGCTTCATTTTTGGTCCGATACGATGATTATTCTATACTGGATTAATGGAGATCCAACGCACTTAAAGACCTTTGCTGCTAATCGAGTGGGACAAATTTTGGAAGCGAGCGCACCGTCACAGTGGCGACACGTGCCCACTGACACAAACCCCGCAGATTGTGCCACCCGTGGTCTCACCCCAACGCAGCTGGCAAATCACGATTTGTGGTGGTGTGGCCCACCATGGTTACAGCTACCGGATACGCAATGGCCAACTAATCGTCTGGATCCACCGGAAGATAACGTTGCCAGAGCTGAGCAGCGAGATCTTATACGATCAACACACACCTGTACTACTTCAATAGATGAATCAATCATCAACTCATTTTCGTCATATAACAAACTCATCTTTGTTGTGGCCTACATGCTACGCTTTGTACTGTGAGGAGTTAAATAGCTCCTCACAAAAAAAATGCGCTGTTCACACCGGGAGAACCCAGATACCGGATATGCGGCGAATTCAGGCCGAAGATACGGCCGTAAGGAGGCGCCGCTAATTAACGGTAGGGGCATGGACCTTGGACCCAGGCATAAGGAGGCGCCGAGAAATAACGGTACCAGGATGGAAATGTGTGGTGCCGTGCGCAGAGGTCAAACAAGGACTTACGGTAAAACGTGGACCTTGGACCTGATGAAAGGGAGACGCCGAGGATTAACAGGACAAGATCGGCCTATAAAAGGAGGCCCAGCCCAGACAGAAGGGACCAGTACCCGTGCAGAGGGAGCAGCAGGAGCACGAACAACAGGCAGCAGACAGAAGTGATCAGGGACTACAAGGATTAAATCCCAGAATCAGCGGTCGACCTCAAAGACTCACGGGCTTGAGGCGATCCTGGTGCGGATGTTCCGTAGTTGAAAAGGTAAAGCTCGACGAAGCGAATCCTTGAACCAGATCGGCCCCAGAGACTTACGGGCTTGAGGCGATCTAGGTGTGGATGGTCAACAAGGACGTGAAGGCAAAGGCACAAGGCGAAAGGCGTATGCTTTGGAAGCCAAAGGCTGACCACCGAGAGTCCTAGAGCGGCAAGGACCTCGAGGAACCCCAGCACGTGCGACGAGGCACGGCGAGGACATCGAGAGCGGCCAGGACGAGAGCAGAGAAGGCGCAAGGACCTCGAGGAACCCCAGCACGTGCGACGAGGCACGGCGAGGACATCGAGAGCGGCCAGGACGAGAGCAGAGAAGGCGCAAGGACCTCGAGGAACCCCAGCACGTGCGACGAGGCACGGCGAGGACATCGAGAGCGGCCAGGACGAGAGCAGAGAAGGCGCAAGGACCTCGAGAAGCCCCAGGACGTGCGACGAGGCACGGCGAGGACATCGAGAGCGGCCAGGACGAGAGCAGAGAAGGCGCAAGGACCTCGAGAAGCCCCAGGACGTGCGACGAGGCACGGCGAGGACATCGAGAGCGGCCAGGACGAGCAGGCATACGAGGCTGAGGCCCGGGAGCAACCGGGATCAGCGGCAAGGCGAAACAAGGATCTCGCAGGGCCAACAGCGAGGCGTCGAGGACTACGAGGAGCGCCGGCAGCCGACAGTGGTCGAGCCCAGAGCAACGAGGTAGCGGAGCAAGAGCGGCGGAATAATTGTAGAGCTCGTGGCCAACGGCCATAGTAGAATAAATCGAAAAAGATACCCGGAAATTCTGTGCGTTTTCTCTGGTCATGGGTCACGTTTCTTTATAAATTTGGTGGGACGAACACACAAACTTCTGAGCTAGCCGCACAATTCAGTTGCGAGCAGATATAGAAAATCAGTTCGTTACAGTATTAATTGTCATCCATAGTGTCAACAACTATTACATCATCATTATTACCAGGATTTTGTAATCGAATTCTAAAAGTGAAACAATAGGTTTATGGTAACTAAAGTATGAAATGAAAAAATTTGATTTAAATCTATTTATATATCTTGTGAATAGTGCACCAATAGTAGTTTTGTATTTTGTTGTGCTAAGATTGCGATCATTGGACATCGTTGATTCAAATTCTTCATGTGGAGGCAGCTTTCGAATAAATGAATGAATAGTAGTACAAGAACTCTTGTATTGCTTGTGAAGACTGTTTTGGTGAAATATAAATTGCAGCCATTATTATTGTTTGTGCATTAGAATGGCATTGGGAAATACATATATCACCAATATTCGAAAGTTTAGTGCTAAACACACGCACACACACAGACACACGCACGCGCGTGTAAAATCTCATCTGTGACGTCAAATCTCATCTGTCGCGAACCCGCCTGTAAATGCTCACCCAAAAAAGTGCCCAACGCCCCATAAGAAGTTTTCACTTCAATATTGCTATCAAAATGGATCTTATTAGCCAAGGCAAAATAAAAGGGTGCTAAAAGATCTACCGAATTCAGTGTCATCGGAATCAAAATAAACAAACCAACTTATTATTTTGGTTTTTGTAGATAATCGCTTTGATTTGCTCTAAATTATGTGCGCTTTTTTTTCCCATTTTCTTTTTATTTACATTCTGTCTGTAAGTAAATTGTATAATCAACATTAAATTAACAGAAATAGCAGTTTTCCAGTGAGCCCTGGACATCTTTAAAGTTTGTTGGGTTTATAAATCGGGAAGATCGAGAATGTGGTATCTTTTCAGTCTTCTTACTGTTAAACTGTTGACTACTACTGTTGACTTAAAGCTTACATTTTTTCGTGGTTCTGGAGTCTGTCGATGTATTTCTTACTAATTTTGTTTATTTCTTTTTTAACGGTTGGAATATTAAGAAGCTGTATAGCGTAGGTCCAAACAGGCTTCAGATTTCAGGAAGTTCATTTTAATGTTCCATCGAAGGATTCAGGGTTAAGGCTTAGCTCACGCTGCACGTGCGTACGTTTTTACGAATGATTATCTTTCTTTTAGCTGGTCTATTTCTAGATAGCTTTTTAATGCGTTAATGTCTGCGAAGGCTGTGATAACTTTATAGGGCTTCTCCAACATATGGGCTATTGTTCTGTAGGTTGCTGTTATTGAAGAATGATTTGAGTTAAGATCAAAGCTTTTCATTACTCGCATGTGTGATTCTGGGATTCCAGAGAATGCTACGAAGTAAATCAAATCTGGTATCTTTTGACTATCTGTTGTCAAATATGTAGGCCTACCAGTTGACAAAGTTGTTATGTTATTGTTTCGTATCGAATGTTATTTCCGGATCCCTTCGGGTAAGTCAATCTGGATCGCCACCATGGATGTTTGGCTTTTTGGCAAAAAGATTTGCTAGTGAAGTGTGTTTCGGAAACAAGGCATGACGGCAATGGCATTCGTTTTTAAAAATAGAGACATTTCATTAACATGATTGGAAAGCCCATTGGCATTCCATATTCCTAAGTTTAGATTTATTTGCATAGTTTATTGGTAAGTTCAAATTGTTTTTCTAGGAGGTGTTCTTTTCTTCCTTAAGAGGTGTTTGAGATACTATTTCCTGCAGCAACTAGAGCGTATGATTGATAATCTTTGGGTTGTTGGGTTAAAGTATTAAACAGGGCAAAAGATTGGGATGTAGAAAGGACATTTTTGTTATTGTCGTCTTTGTTGTTTTTCAGGAGCGGGCGCCGCTTACTAATTTTTTAGATGTATGTTCTTGATAGACTCTACACCCTTTGTAGCTGGCAACGTGGTCTTCGTTGCAGTTGGCACATTTTGCTTGTTGTTCTTTATCTTTTGGACAAATGTTGCTTGGATGCTTATAAGAGCGTTTCACACACCAGTGAGTTTTGGCACAATACGATTTTGTGTGTCCGAATTCCTGGCAACTGTAGCACTGAACAATATCTTTGGTTTTAATGGGAGGTTCTATATTAACAACTGCGTTACCAATATGTTTAACTTTGCATATGTTTAAGTTCTTATTGTTGGGTTCTATGTGTAAGTAGAACAAAATCAATGGCTTTTTGGTTACACGATTTTAAGTATTATTAATGTTCTCAACAGAATGACCTTTGGACTCTACCTCTTCTTTAATCAAGTTAATATCCGTTGAGAAGAGCAGGTTCTTAATAACAATTCTGAATGCCCTCTCATGTTTAAGCTGGTATGTGTGAAATTTGACAGAATCTGAAGTAAGAGTTTTAACAAGTTTTCTTTTTTTTCTTCAATAGACTTAACCATTACTCTAACATGACCATCGCGTTATACTTTATAAAAGAAATGCTTTTTTCTTAATTTTTGTCTCGAGATAAACTAGCTATCTACCTATATCATTGACTTCAGATAAGAATATAGGTGGTGGCTTGGCGGCTTCATATGTAGTGTCTTCCGTTATCATGTTCAGTGCTTCGTTGTCATCTTCATTAGGGGGGCGTGTTGATTGAAGCTTGTGCTGGGTGCAGGTTCCAGTGCAATTTTTTTCTTTAGAAGTATCGGGGAGACTTGGTTCTGTCTCTATATTGGCTTTGGCTTCGGTTTTACTTGCTGCCAGCTCTAAACCGTTGTGTTTTGTTCGTCGTCTTGCATTTGCACAACACTTTGTTAATGCTTATCAGCAACCAAAAAAAAAAATTCAACTTCACAACATTATTTGTTTGGCACTGCTCCTTCAAAATCCGCAATGATTTTTATTTTTTGTAATTTTTATTTAAAACTCAATGGATAATTGTGAATTGTTGAGTTTTAATTTAAACTCACAAAATAACTGCTTGTTAACTCTATGAGTTTTCTACAAAAGAATAACCTCTGAGTTTTATTTTTCGCTTGACAAATAACAGTTATTCCTTGAGTTTTACAATAAAAATCAAACAAGAAAGAACGCTATAGTCGGGTTTTCCGACTATAAAATTTGCGATACTCATTGCCCTCTTTAAAAACAGTTAGCTAGCCCTCTTCAATAATGTGTAGCCTACTTTCATGCGCAATCAGTTTTAAGCGCCCTCTCTTTAAAAAAAAAATTGTTTTGCCTACTTTTGAGCGCAATAAAAATTTTCAACGCAGTTGTATGCACAATTTCTTGAAAATGGTCAGATTTTAAAAATTTTTAGATATTTGGGTAGATATTTTCAACACGAACAACATTTGTAAGGGCCACTTTTCTCTAGCACTAAAAATGTGGACACCACAGTTTTTTCCGGTTTGTGGGCGTAAAAAGGGGCGTGGTCAGGTTTTGAAACAAACTTGATCTGCGCCTTGCTCATAGAAGTCTGTGTGCAAAGTTTGGTGGCTCTAGCTCTAATAGTTCCCGAGATCTCGATGTTTGTGCGGACAGACAGACAGACGGACGGACGGACGGACGGACGGACGGACAGACAGACATTTGATCGTTTACAGTATTTGCTTACTCTTCGAGTATCGCAAATAAAAATAAAACTTACGCCTTGAGTTAGTAAAACTAAAACTAATTTTGCGACGATTCTTTGGTAAATTTAAATGAAATGATAATCTTTAAATACATAATATTACCATTGTCTAAATCAATTGGAAAAAATCTTAAAAATGATAATGCATTTCGTTGAACTACATATTAATTTTAATTAAATTTTCTATAAAATCGCCACAAAATGTTTGAATAATAAATAATTAAACTCAAGGCATAATAGACACAATAGCCAACAACCAGGGGTTCTTCTGTCAGCGTTTCTTGCATTAATTTTGATACAAGTATCGAGATTACCCTTTGTTTGAAATAAATGTCTGATTTTATTTTTGTGCAGTATTTGGAGTGTTTTTAGTTCTGTCTCGAATTTTAAACACATTGACAGCTTTTTTAGGTATTTTTATAAAATGTTGATCATCATAGTCAGCGCTGTGAACTGTTTCCAAATCTTCCAGCTCGCCTGAAAAAAGTACTAAGTATTCGGAGTAATCTATGTCATGTTCGTTCGATTTTTTTTTATTAGTTTGGAACTCTCACATTCGAAAAAAAAATGTCTGTATTCAATATTCATATAATTTTCGCAAAAGAATTCCTCCTGCCTAGAATCGCCCTCAACTATTCATTCGCTCACTACTTTGTTTGCGTGTAGAAGTGTTTTTCTTAACGCTCCGAAAAAAATAATAATTTAATTTAATTTATAAACGAGAGGTTTTGCGTTCTGCAATTCCAATCACGTATCGTACACCTAAATTTTAATTAGTTTATTGAGGGCTTACGCCACCCTGAAATTTTTTAAAAATCTATTTTTTTTATTTTTAGTATAATCTATCTATATATATAAAAATGGAGCCCAAAAAATGTATCGTAAAAAACTCCTGAAGAACGGCTGGGCCGATTTTGTTCAAATTTTTTTTCAGTTGTAGGTAACTAACAGGAGAAGGTCAGAACGTAATAAAATTTTTAGAAAAACCTCCAGGGTAATGGTGAAAAACAAATAATTAAAATATCAAATTATATAAAAGAGTAGTGTATCGAAATATATGTCAAAGTAAAAACAAATCGTTTCAGTATTATTCGGTTTCTTATTCGTTTTTATCAGACGTCCGGATTTGTTTAATTTCTTCCTGTGATTTGTAGGAATAATGCCTGCTATAAGACGGCCAAACATTGGACGACGTACACGTCGAGCAACATATAGTCGGAATGTCCATGAAAGTCAAACGCAAGACGAACGTGCAGAAAGAAATGAATCGAGACGAACCCATTTAGCACAGATTCGCTCTACACAAAGAGTACCAAGAACAGACTTGAATCGCGCTGCATTTGCATACAATTTCTCAACGTCCTACAAAGACCATAGCTGCGTTGTTATCGGTTCATTGTCTGTGGTATGTCAGCACTGCAATGCACTGAAGTTTCGATTGGAAGCTCCCGGCTTATGCTGCGCAGGTGGCAAGGTAAAATTGCCGGTTTTGACTCATCCACCAGAGCCATTGTATTCGCTTCTATATGGAAATACAAGCAAATTAAACCATTTCCTGTTGCACGCACAAAAATATAACGGATGTTTTCAAATGACGTCATTTGGAGCAGAGGTTGTTCAACAACCAGGCTACAATCCGAGTTATAAGGTAATAGCGTCACTCTTTTATCAACATGAGCAACTATAATTTTTCACGAAATTGCATCACAAAATTCAGATTCAAGGGCAAATTCACCATCGAGCGGGCGCTTTGTTACCACCACCAAACAAAGATCATAAATTCCTTCAGATCTATTTCGTTGGTGATTCGGCCGTTGAACTTAATCAGCGTTGTGCAATTTTCACTGCAACTAAACGTGAAATAATGCAACAATTGCAAAATCTTCTTCATGAGTGTAATGAATTGGTCAGATTGTTCAAAACAGCTTTGGATACAATGCATTCTGACGACCACAAAATCATTATCAGAGCAGATAAAAGACCAGCAGGAAGCCATTCAAGACAATTCAATGCGCCCACTATCAATGAAGTCGCAGTGGTGATTGTTGGCGAGAATGTGGAATCACGCGATATTGTTCTCAAGCGTCGGGATGATGGACAATTGCAACGCGTTTATGAGACTCATCGGTCATATGATGCACTTCAATATCCGTTGATGTTCTGTCGTGGAGAAGATGGCTATCACTTCAACATAAAGATGGTCAATCCAACGACAGGTTTGTTTAATCACTTCTTTTTCATTCTGCACGTAAATTCGAATTCATATTACAGGAGAAGAAACGAATAAGAAAGTCAGCTCAATGAATTTTTATGCATATCGATTGATGATTCGACTAGATGTTGACAATCATCTGTTGAGATACCGCCGTTTGTTTCAGCAGTACTGTGTCGACATGTATGTAAAAGTAGAAACGGAGCGTCTCAATTTCATTCGTTTCAATCAGTCAAAGTTACGATCTGACGAGTACATCCACTTGCGTGACGCCATCGCTACTGATGGACACGCGGCAAACATTGGTTGTTTGACCATTCTGCCAGCTACTTATGTTGGGAGCCCGCGCCATATGCATGAGTACGCTCAAGATGCGATGACGTACGTGCGGAATTACGGACGACCTGATTTATTTATCACGTTTACATGCAATCCGAAATGGCCCGAAATTACGAATTTGTTGCACCAAGGACAAACATCCAGCGATCGACCTGACATCACTGCACGAGTATTCAAGCTAAAGGTAAAAATTCTTATGGATTACATCGTTAAGCAGAAGGTTTTTGGCGTCGTTCGTTGTTGGATGTACTCGGTTGAATGGCAGAAGCGTGGCTTACCACATGCGCACATTTTCCCTGTTTTTCGCACGGCCAGCTGTACGTTGCATGTTCGCGTGTTGGTAAGCCGTCTTCATTGTTTGTTTTTGCGCCGGAAAATAAAACAAAAAACATAGTATATCATATCGCTCTATACTAAATAAAGAAATGCAGTGTTTGACTATTACCCTGGGGTTATATAATGGCGTCGAATTAGGGCGAGACAAAGTTCGCCGGGTCCGCTAGTTGCCTATATTTTTGCGAGTATTTCAAGAAAGTTATGTTCACTAGAAGTCAGCGCGGCAGGAGAGCGTCGACAGCCGCTGTGTGTCGTCTTTTGCGTTTTTCTCAAAACCACATTTTTCGAGACGGTGGGCATGATAACACAAAAACTGTTCAATCGATTGACTTGAAAATTAAAACACATTGTCTTATATAGATTCTCCACAGAGTGACGTAGGATTTTTTTCGATTGAATAATTAAAAAATTTGTTATGCAAATTTTTATACGATAATTTTTGCCCAAAAAATGAAATCAATTTTTGAAGTGCTCTCATTTGCCTAAAAAATTTTTTTCCCAAAACGGCTACGTCACTCTGCTAAAAATTTATCACTTTTTAAAAAAAGTTTATTCACTTGATTCAGATAAAAATTGGCAGCTGAATCATGCCCACCATCAAGGAGTGCTCTGGAAAAACTGGTGAACGCCACTGCTCATATCCCCGCCATTTTTTTTTTAAATAATAAATTTTGAATATTTATAAAGTTCATTATATGTATTAACCAGAAATAAAAGTGAAAAAGTCTTATTTACAATAGAAGGGTAAAAAAAAATTCCTAAATAACTGTCCCATTTTCACGCGTTCAGGGTGGCGTAACCCCTTAATTAATCTCCTCGCAATTACAATAAACAAATGCATAAGAGCGATTTGTTACTCAACAAGTTGTTACAGAGCACTCACCGACAAAAACAACAAGATGAAGCCCGTTAAAAAAATCAGAGAGAGCAAGATTATAGTCGTCTCCCTTTGGCCTGAAACAACGCCTGTATTTAGGTCACAAGTAATACTCCACACCCGAAACTGCAAGAAAGTACCAATTTACTGACCGCCGAAAACCAGAGAGCTAGTTCTTGCTTTCCCGCCCTGCTCTCCTCCGCTCAAACGCCATGGAGTGAGCAATGCAAGACTCCACCAGAGCTTCTGACGCCTAGCGCACTCTCTTCTTCTGCAGCGGGTAAAGCAAAAACACAACCAAGGGCAAAAATCGGTGTAGAAGAAATGAAAATTCCGCAAGCGGGTTCGGCCATGCAGACAGGCATGGAACGCTACATTAATATTTTCACGCGCAAGCTAATACCTCAAAAAAAAAATCTGATGGCAATAAATCCAAAAAAAAACCGTTCCAACAGAGGGCCTTGAAAAACCCGGGCCATTAGATGACAATAGATTTTCCATTTTGGCGGAGCGTGAAACAAACCAGTCGGAGTCTGAACAACTAGCCCAAAAGAAAACTATAGCTCCCACCTATCTTTATTCGGGAGAAGATCTCGAATGCCCTAGACAACAAAATAGTTGAGCTTGTCGGAAAAGATAACATTCATGTTATTCCGCTTATGAAAGGGAATGTTAGTGAAACTAAACTTCAAACCAAAACCGAAGACGATTTCCGAGCAGTGTCGAAGTACTTAAACGATGCCAAAAAGAATTACTACACATACCAGCTGAAAAGTAGCAAATGCTTGCAAATTGTGCCTTAGGAAATAGAACCCGATGTGACTCCCTCCGAAATGACAGAGGCCTTAAAAGAAAACGGTTTTTGCGCAAAAAATTTTATAAACATTATGAACAAAAAGAAGAAGCCGCAACCACTCTTCAAGGTCGAGCTGGAGCCAGACAGCAGAACTTTAAAAAAAAAAGGCAGTGCACCAAATCTACAAGATGAAGGTCCTGCTGTATCGTAGGACCACAGTAGAAGAGCCGCACAAACGGAACGGGCCAGTGCTATGCACAAATTGCACACCAGGGCTAAATGCACCCTGAGGTCAGTATGTGTAGATTGTGAAAACTGCTACGGTGAGTTAACTGCCAAGGAAACCACACAGCAAGAGTCGGGTGCAACGGGCGACAATGACACGTACCCAGAACACACAGAACACTTACATAACATCACAAACGACACCGGAACTTTTCTTCGCAATAGCAGCCAGATCATCATTTGGCCATTCAATTGCTACTAACGGCATTTCTTACGCCAAAGCTCTAAGATAAGGCACAGCTCACACAGAGTCGAAAATTGATAACATCCATCAGGCCATGGCACAGCCACAAAGCAGCATAGAAATTATGATGATCACTTTGCAACAAAATATGATGAAATTTATGTCCTTCATGAAAACCCCCATGCAAACCTTAATGCAAAACGAAAATATTTTGTTACAAATGCTTGCAGCTCAGCAGTCCAAATAAACCATACCTAGCCTTCGAATAACGCCGTTGGGGTTTCACGGCATAAACCAGAAATAAGTCCATTTCTGAACGAAAACTCATCGGCGTTATGTAGCTGGCAGAAACGCATCTCACCAGCAAACATAACTTTCAAAAAAGGGGTTACACGTTCTACGGCACCGATCATCCAGATGGTAAAGCACATTGCGAAGTCAGCATCACCGTATCAAACACCACCTTCATCAAAGGTCTGCAAAAGGTCTGATAAAGTTACAGTTAGGCAATTGTAACCTTGACATTGCCCCTGTCTACTGTCCACTCCGAAGACCAGGTCATGAACTTCTACATTTAACTGGGAGAACTACCAGATTTATTTGATTTTGCTTTGACAACAAATTTCTCTCGCAATCTAATATCTGCAAAATCGCTTTTGATTCTATCATCGGACCACTCACAAGTGCTAATAACTCTTCTTCAAAGCCGGGAATTAACCGATCACCCTCGCAAGCTGACGTCGCATCGAAGCAACTGGCTTAAGTTCAAATAGTACGTAAGTTTTCAAATTGAACTAACTCCACAGGTCAACATCAAGGAGGACATCGACTGCTATGCCGATGCACTGGAGGGTGTACTCGTCGCAGCAGCCAAAGTCTCTACACCGCAAGGGAGGGATGGGCACACACACCAACACAAAACAAATCTTGAAATTGAACAGCTTGTTTTGGAGAAAAGACGTTTGAGACGTGCTCAGCAAACCAGCAGATCGTCATCCTCAAAACAAAGTCTGAAGAAGGCTGGTCGCAGACTTACCAGGGCTCTAAGGCACGAAGAAGAAAAAGCACAACGCCAGTACATTGAGACACTTTCTCCCAATAGCACCAAGCATCCCCTTTGAAGGTCCCAGCCAAATCTAAGTGAAACAGTAATTTCCATAAGAAACTTTTCAGGCAGCTGGGCCAGAAGCGACAAAGACAGAGCATGTACATTTGCTTTAAACTTTCGAAATGTTTTTTATTCAAACCCTGCAACTAATTCATTCGCACTTCCGTCGCCGTCAATTCGAATTGGAACTGAGACGGAGCCAATTCTGTTTCAACCAAAAGAAGTTGTAAAAGTCATCAGTAAGCAATTGAAACCAAATAAAATGAATAGTTTAAAAAAACTAAAAAAACGCTTTATAGTAAATCCAACCAAAAAGTAAAAAAATAATGTTTAAAATGTTTAACGATAAAATTGATAGATTCCCTGTCCGAGCAACGGGCCGGCAGAGTTGATGGTGTTTAAAGCGTTGGGATGCCAAATGAAGATAATTTCTTGCTACGTGTACTCTAAAATGCAGATTTAGTGCATTGACAAAGTACAAATTATAATCCTGCATGTAAATTTAGTGTATCTATATGATGGGAGTTGTATTCCATCATGGAGACTTAGTGCATCAATATAGTGCGAATTATATTCCAGCACGCAGATTTATTGCATCCCAACGCTTTAAACACTGTTTGTTCTCACACCGTTATCTGATTGTCCGCGCAGGAGTCTCGAATGCTCCTGGGGCCGTGCAGAGGTTGTTTTAACCGACGAGACGATCGGGAGCTATGCCGTTTCCGCGGCTTAAAGAGTAGTAAGACGCGGGGTTGATTCTGTGACAATAACTGACTTTATTGATATAATGGTACTACCTTATATACTACTTTGTATGCGGAAAC